>OY735204.1:49064208-49519208 GCA_963457665.1 Thysanoteuthis rhombus | reverse complement strand
ATGAAATTTCATTTCTAATAAGTCATTGATGACACAAGCGTGACAGAGTACAGGCACACATGGCTAATTATTATAAGTGTGGATGGATAGATGTAGATGTCTCATTGACCTTGGGCTCAAAATGTAACCATGTGACATATTTCCCATTGAGATATGCTTGCACATGCAAGACATGCTGTGGTTGTTTAATCAAAGGCATTAAAATATTCAAATACTTTTTAAATCTTAACGTTTTAATTGATTTTATTACAACAATTTGTACAAGGAGAAATTGGTATGCTAGCTATGTATTACATTGTTACCCTATGAAATCTTTTTCTTATATTATAGAGAAGACTGCCAAACGTGAAAGATTTACTTTTGTAATTGCATTTTTTTTTTCAGACTCAATGTAAATAGAGATATGATTCATTATTATTGAAGGTTTTTTAGCCGTTAACAGCAACGGTGTCTATGTAGGGTAGACTAATTTTCAAGTATGATTTCAAATTAAGACATAATTCTACTCAAACAGTGGATAATTTCAGCAACACCTTTGGAGTTTACACTACAACATTGTGAACAGTTAAATAGCTTTGGGTCTGGAAATATGGATACCAATAAAAACTTCAAGAGAAGACCAAATCTGTTCTTTATGATATTGAATTCTGGACTGTAGTGGCCAATGACTCATAAACAACGGTTCAAGCAATTTCTGGAGACTTCAGGATTTCAACAGCATCTTTATCATTTCAAGGCAATGAAATTGAGTTACAAGCCAGGCTGTTGCAGGGTTAAACATTACTCTTACTTCTATTCCTGGTGATTACTGCATCTTTTATATTGTATATATGATAAATAAAAAAAGATAAAAACATATATTTTTTAGTATAAATGTATTAGAATTGAATGAGCCCTTGTGTATCTGTAAGAAAAAATCTTAGAAGATATGTAAGACTTCTCAGTTCAGCTCAGTCAATAAGAGAGCCAGCTATCAATCACTTGGTTGTGATTTCAAATTACAGAAGTGTTAATTTTATAAATTTATTTATTTATTCATTAGAATAAAATAAGCCCTTGAGTATTTGTAGCAAAATATCTTGTAACTATGTAAGACTTGTCAATTTAGCCCAGTCAGTGAGAGAGCCACCTTCCAATCAGTTGGTTGTCATTTCAAATCATGGTAACTCTTACATCCCTAAATTTGGCGAGGATTGTTCTTGTTTCAGCAGAAAAACAAAGTCAACTCAAAACTTGGACTGGAGTTTGACAAAAAGGTTATAAAAATGAGTCCAACATGAACAGTATGAAATGCTCCATGACAGTTGCAGACCTCACACTTGTCAGCTGACTATATCTAAGCTTAGAAAACAGAGATATGTATTATCAATATACACTAGACATTTCTCCTATCATCTTTTCAAGCATTTTGAACTCAATATCTGTAATGAAGGGTTCAATAATAGAGAAGTCATAATTCGTGCTTTACTGAATTCGTAACCACCAAACTTAGAGACTTTTTCATCATATAATCATGAGAGAATTTTTGGAAAAAGGTTATTACTTCAAATAGGTCATATTCCGACTATTTAGAAAGGGCATTTTACGATATCTTTATTGTGAGGTTGCCAGATTATAGTGAAAGATTCATTTTACGAATCCAGGCTATACTTGGAAGTACACACATTTTCAGCAAGGATAATAAATAAATCTCCATTGCACCCAAGACTTACAGATGAACATTAACAATTTGAGTGGGGACTGACTATTTTTAAGTGATTTGAAGCTAAACATAGAATCTCTGGTGGCTGCAAAATGCTGCCCCAAATCATCTTCAACATGAATCAACTGGGATCAAATGAAGGCAGTTAGAACTCTCTAACCTTGTAAATCTGAATTCAGTATAAAAAAAGTAATCCTTTTATTTCATTTTTATACATATTGGACTAGCAATAGTTCACATACTTCATGTACTGTCATCTGCATATTTACTTTTGATATATAAAGTTTCTGACTAGTAGCCTATTAGCTCTATAATTGGTGAAAATTGTAGACACCTCTCCCCTTTTGGCCTGCTACATCCCTTCCTTGAACTAAATGGTCCTATTGTGTCCTTGAGTTTGTGATACTGGCTCGGACTGGTAAAACTCTCCGAAATATTGATGAGATCTAACATGGGCTATCAGATGTCATTGCATCAAAACCAGATGCTTTCACAAAGAGGGAATCTCAAATTTGGTTTCAAAATGGACAGCTACGTTAAACAATGATGGTGATCATGTAATAGATAAGATAATAAATATTTTCGATTGAAAGATGTTTGTCTTTTCCAAAACTAGAAATTACATTACTTTCTGATATATCTAATAGGTTATTTCTAATCAAGCCCAAACGGCATTTTGAGATAATGAGTAAAGTATGAGCACAAGAGACCAAAGTAAAGGACTATAATGAATCAATCATTGTATATATGGTCAGATTATTTCCCCCGTCTTCGTTATTTTTTTCCACGTTTTAGTTGTGTACCCTCTGGCCTTTGTTGGGTGTTCTTGGTTCAAGGATGCTTTCATTGGACTAGACATGTTACATCTAGTCTTATAAATATACTTATTCCTATCATCTAAATCAGTCGCCTGTTGTCTTTTGCTACTCAAGACCAAATTAAGTAATTTCAGTACCAAAATAATTGGATAACTTAAAATCCATCATCAGATTAGGCATGCAGGAAAAATGGATGAAAACTCATAATTTTCAAAAATCTTTTATTTATGTATATTCATGTTGTATCATATCATTTACGTCTAAAGGATTGTTATCTTTCGTGAATATTTCTCAGTACCAAATCTTTATTTTCAGAATTAAATTTGCTTAATTTTTTGTCTCGGAAAATACCAGATGGCCACTCTGCAATGAGAAAAAAATCATCTCGCATTCCCAAAGTGTCTGTGTGTGGGGAAACAACAAAAGCTCCTGAGACTAAAATAGGGTACATTGCAAGAATGCTTACCTGGGGGAATTCTATTTGAATACTGAAACAACTCTGAAAGTTATAAATATGTTAAAAGAATAGTATTTAATGACTGAATATAGAATTATTATTTCTTAAGAACAATTTCAGTTGATTTCATATTTCTAAAACTTTTTCCTCCTCTCCTAGAGAAATATTCAATCATCAGGATTTTATATAAGTTTGAACATTTCTAAAATTGTTTCAAATTATTTACTCATAGCATTCACTTAGATTAAATTTTCTTAGTACTATGTTTTTTTCACTAATAGGTAATCACTAATTGTTCTAATCTGCTCACTCCCACACTTCTCTTAGCAAGTCCTCAGTCCAATGCCGTACCTTTTTTTTTTTCTTACATACATTTTTGTATATACTACATTTACTAGATATTCTGTTGAACATATTAGTTGATTTGTATGAAAATAAAACCATTTTATACATGCTATGATGACTTCATAGTTTCATCAAGTTTTAAAACCAGGCACAGGAGATACATTAAAAATGTACTTGGCAGCAAACAGGTTAATGGTAGTAGTTTACAGAACAAGTACGATTTTTCAGGTGTAAATTTTAGACTCCAAGATCACCTCTGAAGTTGTTTTCAAACATTTTTTTTTATTGAGTGTATTGAATTTACCACAAAAAGCCTAACCAGCTCTGATTTTGAAAGTGTTTTGATTCTCAAAGAGAAGCCCTTCTGATCTGTCCTTGGAACTGAATAATATAGTTTGTGACTTCATTTTGATGCTCTCATCACTAAGCTATTACTCAGTTCTGTGTGTGCTATTACGGGTGCCAATCTGCCGTACAATAGGGTAATGATTGGCTATGAGGTAAAGCATGCTATTGTATACACTAAATGACCAAATTCAGTGCTTATATCAGTGAAATGTGCTAAGTCAGGTTTGTTATTTAAATACAAGTGAATGTGTAAATTAAATTAGTGTTCTGAACAATTCCCTCGTCTCTTTTGAAGTTAAACTCTTTACTTCTCAAAAGATACGAACTTTCAGCTTTTTGTCTTAGTAGTAAAGCCAAAATTCATGGCTAAAATGTTTAAGGTTTCAAATCAGTGAAGGTTTCTTTCTCCTAATAGCTTACTACTTATAAGTTTTTATTGTATTTATGTAACAAATAATTTCTGAATGCATACACATTTATTGATAAGGGGTCAAAGTTAACAAAAAGGTCAGCATTTCTCATTAAGACCAGGATGATAATTATCAATTATTTAGAAATAAAATTCAAACCAATGCAGAAAGCCATTCCTGGCAATTTTTAGTGCCAGTGATGGTAAATGCTAATTCTTATGGTCACAGTTCAGAGGATGAATAAATTAAACCTCTGAGGTCTTTTATCAGTTCATTGTAGTTTTAAATCCTATAATGTATTCAGAGTTCAGATAATGACCATATTTGACAGCATATAGGACCGCCCTTGGGAAAAAAATATGGCTAAAAGGGTGAACATAGCCTCTGTTGACCAGTTCCACATTGGACAGAATTTGAGGAGGTGTTGAAAAACTGGGTGATAAAAATAGGTATTCAGTGAAATGTGTTTCTTTCTTAATATTCTCAGATAAAATGGGGGTGGGGTGTGTATTACATGCCATCAAAATGAATAATGCACTTGGACTACAGCTCAGAATTTAAAAAAAATTGACTGGCAGATTTAAAAAATATCACTCCAAAAGATCATTGATACATTACCCTAAAGAGAGAAAACTTAAAATTTAAGCCAAGTAAAAGAAAAAAAATATTCCCTGGAATTTTTCATAACTATGTACAATGGAATGTTGATTATCTGAACACCAATTACCAGAATTTTGGATTATCGGAACAAGATTTCAAATTTACGTGAATACATAATTTTACCACACTGTCCCTAGTACGTATCTGTTACAAGTGGTTGAGTTTATTGCCGTCTCCCATATCTGTGAAAATAAAGTGGTCGGTCTGCTTGATCCCAGTTGGTCACTTTAAACAGTGTTGAAATAATTTTAATACAACATAAAAATGAAGGATTTAAAAGCATTTATATGAAATCTGTTTTGTTTCCTTGAATTTCTAGCTCCATATTTTCTATATTCAAATGATCCTAACATGATTTTATTTGTAAAATAAAATATCACAAATTTTCAAGCAATATAATGTATTTGTACACATTTTATCGACTGAATGAAATCAAAACCTTCCAGTATGGCCCCTTATTTTATGAACAGATTAGTTATCAGAATAAGACTCCCCATCTATCACATTCAGATAATCGATGTTCTACTGTATATAAACTGCTTTTGTGGTTATTCCTTTTGTTTATTTTTTTTTAGTTGGTATCAGCATCGATACAGTCTCCATTCCTCGACTTAGTAATGGCTATTTTTAACAATGCATCACATTTAAAGTATATAATAGAGGTACTAATTTAATCAAATGTGAGTCAATGTCTGATGCAATTTTCATTGTGGCTTCTTTGTCTTTTTACGTGGTGAGCTGATTCCTTTTTAATAGCATGAGTTTACCCTTACGATAAAAAAATGACAGCAATATTCAAGTAATTCTGTAATTGCATTGTAGTTATAAAATATCAAAAATATTACGCTGAGAAGCATTTTCTAATTTATGTTCAATACTTCCTGAGTATCGAACTGAAGATAATAGCAACAATAATAATAACGTAGTGTGACGAGGGATATTGCCACCATTGGCTACCAAAACCCTTAGTGTGTCTAAGCATCTTCAAAAATGTACTTTTTGTTTGAACAGAATTCATCGTACAAATTTCACAAAAGATCATGCATTCACTACATTTGCTGGTAGATTGTTCCATTGATTCACTATCCAGCTTGAATAACAATTCTTTCTCATGTTTGATGAAGAACCAGACTTGAAAAGCTCGAGGCTGTACCCCTATATATATGTATCGCTTTTTGGAGAGAAAATTTTGCTATCAGTATCAATCTTTCCATGTAACATTCTAAATGCTGTGATTATATCTCTGTGTTTTCTTATATATTGAAGTCTTGGGAGGTTGCAAGCATTCTATGTATGATTTGTTTTCAAGTTTCATCACTAATTTAGTTACTTGTCTTCACACCGATTCTGATTTTTCTATATGCAGTACTTGATGAGGTTTCAAAAATGGTACACAATATTCAAGGATTGGCCTGACTAGACTTTTATAAATTTCTTTTATTAGTAAATTGAATAGTCCCTTTAAATCGATGCTAAAATACCATTTGCTTTCTTTGTAATTTCTACTATATGCTTGTCAAACTTGGGTTTATCATCAATGATCACTTCAAATAAGGTAAAGATTAAAAAGAAATATAAAAAAAAATAGGGATGGGTAAATTGCCTATAGTAACCTTTTATTTGGTATGAATATTGAAAAATGCTACACACACACACACTGACTGATATATATATTTTTATGGATACATAAATGTTGTTTTCTCAGATAAAAAATGTTTTGTCCACCTCCCATCAAATTGAAAAATAACATTCTCTTCATCATTGAATAAATATGGAGTTTTTTCAAATTTATCAAGTTGAACATGACAAACTAGAAAGGATTTTGTTATCAGAACATAAATTTCTATTTTAATACATCATATGATGATGTAGAGAAAACTACTTCATGAAAATATAGAAGAATTGTGCCTATTAGCATGATTTTTCTATATGCAGTACTTGATGAGGTTTCAAAAATGGTACACAATATTCAAGGATTGGCCTAACTAGACTTTTATAAATTTCTTTTATTAGTAAATTGAATAGTCCCTTTAAATCGGTGCTAAAATACCATTTGCTTTCTTTGTAATTTCTACTATATGCTTGTCAATAGGCACAATTCTTCTATATTTTCAAGAAAATATAGAAGAATTGTGCCTATTAGCATGACAAAATTGAAATAAATACATATGGCATATCATTATAGTTAGGAGATAATATGTTTACTATTCATTGAATGATACTAGTGATCTTTACTAAAAGCATTTCAAGTGTTTATTGGTAAGCTTGAAGGATTAAAAAAACAAAAAACAAAACGTTTAAGCTTATTTGAAATTCAGTAAGAACACTATATCTACTTTGAATCTCATTAGTGTCTATAGCATTCTTCAAACAAGTGGTAATTTGGTTAATAATTTAAGAATACATTTTATTCCAAGTCAAAATATTGCTTGATATATGGTCAAGCATCTGAAGTATTTTCTTGATATATGGGAGATAACTCACTCAAGGCTGCTTGCACCCTACCTAAAGTTCAATTTTTCACATGTAAAGAAATAACTGATGAATCAATTCCTCCTTTAAATTGGATTTAATATGAAGGAGCACTTTCGATAGAATATTGGTCTGTCTAAGTTTACATTTATTCCAAAGGCTGAGTAATCTTAAAATTTAGATCTAAT
This sequence comes from Thysanoteuthis rhombus, assembly GCA_963457665.1. Classification (NCBI taxonomy): domain Eukaryota; kingdom Metazoa; phylum Mollusca; class Cephalopoda; order Oegopsida; family Thysanoteuthidae; genus Thysanoteuthis; species Thysanoteuthis major. The sequence goes on along the minus strand of OY735204.1, from coordinate 49,511,808 downwards.
GACAAAAAATCTCATATATATATATATATATATATATATATATATATATATATAAAAATAAAAAATTTGCCAATTCAAGAAAAGGTAATAATTCTATAGTGGAAATAATGGTGAATCCATTTAAGGTTTCTCAAATGAAATTACATTATAAAACTACTTTATCAAATTGTTCTACTTTTATGCATACATAGCAAAAATAATGCAAAAGTTTACTAATGCTGCTAAGCACATTACTTAAATTTTAAATCTCAATAAATCATGAAAATCAAAACAATTTTTTCTTGTTTTACTGTTCTTAGACATCTATTTTGAAATCATTCAAAAAACAACCCCCCCCCCAAAACAACAACAACAAACTTTAAATTTTTACAAATGTAGGTCCATCTTGTGTATTGCTTTTACTATTTATTATTTATGGATCTCATTGATGAACATGTTATGGCTGTTAAAGCCATTTTTAATATTCCGGTTGTTGATCTGTCAATATCTATCAAGTGTTTCCTGACCCGAACAAACTTTTACAAATTTACTTCTGACTGGAAGAAACCAGCTCAGCCAGAACCAATAAAATTTCCTATACAAGCTTAGTCATAATGGCCAATGTGACTTGAAAAGTTAAAAATGCTGTGCACGCAACACATCTCTCTTGAATTATTTATACATGGTTCATACCACACTCATGGAACAAAAACAAAGGTAAGATGCCCAACTCATTCATCTCTTGCTCTTTTCAAGTGGCTGAAACTTAGACAACTACCCAGTGCAAACATTGTTGATTCATTGGATAAACCGATCTGGGAGTACTATTCATTTAATATTGGTAGTTGATCAGAGTTTTATCTTTTTAATGATTCTTGTGTTTATCCAAATCCACAGGTTTGCGTTGTTTGAGAAACACAACTGTATATGCCCTATGAAACTAACTAATGTCTTTATTTTTTCAGAATCTATATAGTAATTTAATCCTAATGTTTATCATATATACATACATATAAAGCGGCTTTTGCTTTATTTTTATTTTTCAATAGAAAATTTGAGATTTCCCCACTGATTTTTCCTGGACCTGTCAATTCTTAATGCAGAATCTAAAGTGTACTATAAAACTTTGAGACCAATCTAAAATTTTGTTAATGTTACAAGGTGACTCAACCACTGAACATACTTTTTGCCAAATTTCAAAGTAATAATCGATTAGTAATCCATTTAAGAATTTATCTTTGTACATACAGAGATATATTAGGAGGAGGTAAAGATATTCCTGCAACAATTAAATCCCTACAGCAAATTTGAATGGAGTGAAATAAAACAAAGATAGAGTCTTTCGGAATTTCTCAGATGAGGCATTGTTAAATGAAAGAAATAGTCTAAGATTAATGCAAAAAGATAATCTTTTAGATAAAACATTCTTGATTAAATGGTAGATAAGAATTTTAATATATTAAGTGACTGCTACAGGGTCTAACTTCACTCTTACTTCTACTTCGAGTAGAGATTATTACTATAACTTTTGTATTGTATAAATAATAGATAGATTTATAGATATTATTAGACTTATCAGTTTAGTTCAATTTGTAAGAGAGCTGCCCAGCAATCACCTGGTCATGATTTTAAATCATGGTAGGAAAGTATCAAGTTTATGTGTAGGTTTGGTTTAACATGATAGACAAACAGTGAAGAGTTTACTCCCCTAAATTAGATGAGGATTGTTTTTGTTGTTACTCTGCCTATCTGGACATACAGAACAATAGAAAATACAACTATTAGTCAACCTCAGAATCAGTGGAGTCAAGATGGTTTTCTACATCCAAATGGATTTAAGCAACCTGTGTGAGCGGCTGATTGCTTATTATATCAACCATTGCATTGCACCGACAATGAATGAAATATAATGAGCTTTGTAACTTACAGTTTGTTCCCCTGTCTGTACCAATGAATTATTCCACTTACAGGTAACAATTTTGTTGATAAAAATAACTCCCACCCACCATTTGAAACAATGGACTCTTCACTTGGAAGGAGTCAAGTAAAAAAAAAATAAATAAATAAAATAGGTAAGATGTAAGCATTTATTTCCACTATCAAGTCTTAAAGTAAGGAAGAGAATGTGAACAAACTGGAAGAATTCTACAGAAAAAGGATAGATATTTCTACCAAATGCACTACAGCCTCCAGTATATATACAGTACTGCTCAAATATTTGAACCCACAGAAATTTTGCAAGTATGGCTTGGTTTAGTGAGTTAAAAATAGGAACTTAACGCAAGAACCAAATTTTATTGGAATCCATAGAAGGCATGCATTTTGTGGTTCTGGATGCGCTTCTGGAAAAATGTTTTTTTTAAGTAGAATTAAATTGTAGAATGAATCAAACGAAGTATTTTTTTCTGTCCAGCATCTATCAATTATTTCTTGCCTATGATTGCATTCTTTCCAAAATGTTTATTTTGTTTAAAGCTATTTAACTCTATCATTTGGCAACCAATCAGTTAGCCTTTTCAACTCAAAACAGAGTCATAAAATTTACTCTAATTCTTGTAAGCAGTACTATTGATAGATAGAGATTCTTTTCTGAAAGATAGAATAGAAAAATAAATAAATAAATAAATAAATTTAAAAAAATCTCGTAGAAATTTAAACATAGCTGCCATTTTTTTCTTGGGTAATAACTATTAAATAAATAATAGGAAGAGTTAAAAAAAAAAAAAAATCAAAACTTTCCCTAAATGTCCTCAAAAAAAAAAAAAAAAAAAAAAAAAAAAAAAAAAAAAGGCAGAGGATGTGTCTGTAAGTGGTAGTGGTGTATGGAGTAAAAACATATCCCAGAAATGGAATTACTCAAGTGTCAGATAATAGTTGTTGGACTTGTGCTCTGAAAGCCCAATTCTCTAATTACAAGAAATTAAACTAAAACTGTGTGGCTTTGACAATAGAGAAAGAAAAAAGAATGACATTTAAAACAATTACAAAGATTTATTGTCTCCATAGAACTAGCTGCCAACTTGCATGATGTTAATTTGTTTTTGATGTTAGTCTATAAATCATTATTGAATTCTTTCAAGATCCATGAAGCAAGAAAAGTTTTTAACATGATTTTTTTTTCTTCTGTAGAACAGTTTCTTCAAAAGAAACAAAAACAAAAGTCAATGAGTAGTGATGTATTTACCTGCTTATTCCAGTAGATAATCAAGTTCTGGATATGTATATAAATTATGACATTCAATTTTCAATACACAAATGAATAAGTTAATTTATTTGCAATTCTCAGTGCATTTAAAGAATCAATGTTCAAGTTATTTCTAAAGAAAGAAAGAACCCCCCCCCCAAAAAAAAACAACACTACAAAGAGGTAGCATTATTTTTTCAAAATCTTCAACCTACCAATATATTACAATATTCTCAGAGTACAAGGAAAATTTAGGTAATGTTTAATATTAAATAAAGCATTGATGATAGATGCTGTATTAAAATAGTAACTTAAGATTGAAAAGTTATGAATTTATAAAAGTTACCAGAAGGTACCCAAAGAATAACCGGAATTATGGACTCATTCCCAGTTACAACTTTTGAAAGGAACAGCAGGTCATTTCAAACTGGCTCCCTAAAATTGTAGGACAATTTTTTTTAAAAAAAAATCCTTGGTGGGCAAACAAAGCACGAATCTTGCAAAAACGCATTTCATTTTCAAATCTTGTTGAAATTTGGCAGTATGTACTCCAAAACAAACTAATCACCTCAGATATCTCATCAATGATCTGATGATGGTCTTCATTTATTGTAGGGCAAAGTTTTTCAAGATTCTTATTATTTTGGCTTGTTGAAGTGGGTTTTCAAATAACATTTCACCACGTTTGAAACATGAACATCACTCGAACACTTGTGTTTTACCTAAATCTTCTTGAAGCATAATAACAGTTTCAACTGCAGTTTTCCTCAAGAGAAAACCCATTTCATGTGCACTGTTTTTTTTTCCATCAGCCATTGTGAAAGACCCCCCCCCAACCCAGGAAACAAATTAGTTGACAAAGATCCATGCTAAGTGGCAGATTGATTCAGAACAGTGTTGACTTGTGACACCGAGCGGCACAATGTGCAAGTACATTTAGTTTGCACATCACATTAGAATTCCATTTTTGAGGGGGTACCCATTCGATTATGATGAATAGTTTGAGAAATTAGACGTTAGAAATATACACTCATTTTAATTGGAAGAAAACTCAAGCATTTTAAAAAAAAAAGTATATCAAGTTCAAAAAGCTTTTGTAAGCCTTTTTTATGATCACTACCATGTGGTTGAATTTCATCCAAGCACTAGTCACTGTTTACTCCTGTAAATTAACAATATTTCGATCAACATGTATCTAGTCAACATATATGTATATGAGCAATAGTGCTAGTAGGTACTATGATAATACGGAAATCTAGATGTAATATGCATAGAAAAACTAAAATTTATCCCACTGTATCTTTTATCATCATTTCATCTTTTAAAAAAAAAAAAAAAAAAATGACTAATTTTGCCTTCAATGTTTTTGTAAGTTATCTAGAAAAGCAACATGAAAGTGTCAGAGATAATAAAATTAATCTCATTCTTATTACATCAAAACTGTTAAATAGAAGATGAATCAACACAACTTAAAATCATCAGGAATTCTCAAAAAACAACTGCCAAATTCAAAATCATTTTTAGATGGAAGATGAAATATCATTAAAATGATAGAAGGGGAATAACTTGTAGTCATATTATGTCTTGATCCTTCATATTATCATAGTGCCATGCTTCTATGAAGTCATCAAAGGTTGAAGATTTGCTGGTCAAAAAATTGTGTACTTGAAACACATTTAAGGATGATGAGTGCACAAGGCACATGATTTTTTGCACCAAAGTGAAATAATTTAATACAATGTTGAAAGAAAAAGAAAAATGCACTGTCAGAATAGAGCTGATATTTATATAAATGATAATATTTTTCAAGACATGAGAGTAGCCATCAAAAATTCAATTTTGATTATGAAACTACGACCAACAAGTTTCTCTAAATTTACTTCCTGGAATGGTCCTTCAAGATTTTCCCACTTCTGGTCGGTGACCACGGAACTCTCACGACAGTGAGGTAGGGACTCGATGTACACATGCTGGCCTGTAGCTGCGCCACTTCGTATGCACACAACTTTGTCTCCTTTTGGTGAACCTAATGTGATTGAAGATGCAGTTCCAAGGGGTTCCATTTGTCCTACTCCAACACAATTACTGCTCGACAAGATCTGCCAACCCATCAGTTTACTTAAAAACACAACAATGGCAAGATGGTGAAATGCAATTTGCCACATGAGCAGGTCCTCAAGTTCTTTTGGTTCAAAGGATAGAATACTGACTCTACCATCACGACTTATTGCCTTTATGGTGTCTGTGCCTATCTCCAAAACAAGTGAAGTTCTGTTAATTTCATAACCTAAAGAAGTGATGTTTATTTTTACACTGGATTCAAGACTGCTGTTCAGGCAGCTCCAATGGGTTGATATCTGGGGGTCAGGTACATTAATAGCCATTCTATCCACGGTTTCCATAACACGCTTTCGGAGCACAGCATGTTTAGTCTGTTGAATGATTTGTTCCAAGAGCGTCTCATTCTCTGTCATGTCTATGAGATCTTGCCGGTTGTAACCATGAGGGCCAGCCAGTCGTCTGCGTTTGCTCAATCCAAGGGTTGAAGTGACTGGTTGGGGAGGTGGGTGATATATGGTCTTGAAATGGGCCTCACGTAGGAGTTGGTGTAATGAATGTTCAAGTACGTGATTGTGATCAACTTTTTGAGAACTCACTTTCTTGTCCTTGTCGGTGTAATGGCAAAGCACAATTGACAGCTGGACACCCGGAAATATGTTTGCGATGATTTGATTGCCGACCACCATATGGGGAACTTGAGATTTCAATTGCACGGCTTCCCGAGCAAGCTGTGAAAACAGTTCTTTGCAAAACAAAACATTTTGCGCAACTTCCAGCTTCTGGTGCCAGTAGGCATCTGGAGGGACCGGGCACAAACCACTGGGCATTTTCAGTGCAACGCTAGTAAGATCAGAGAGTTCTGGAAAGGTTTTCACTTCAATTTGAACATATGCTACTCCCTCAAGCTCACTGGGAATAATTACTTCTAGGCAGCTCTTTACTTTACTTGCAGTTGCATCCACATTGTCCATATCTTTTGTACTCTTCACTACTTCGAAAGTCCCGCCTTGCCAATATCTGGAACCAACAGATTTATAACTAAAATCTCCAAGAATTGTGTTTCCAACTTTCTTTAAACGCCAGTTGTGTCGGAGTTTCAAGAGTTCTATGTGGAAATCGGGCTGGGCCCTCGCACTGGCTTCTTGTTGAGACTTTTTTAGTCGCTCGGTTCCATTTATGAGGACAGCAGCTGCAGAGACGAGGCTCCTTTTTTTCGCCAGTAATTGCACGGCAGCTCTGGACTCAGTCGATTCACCAGACACGGGATCGAGAATCATATAGTGTTTCTCTTTAGCAATATTAACAACGTCATTAAGAACACTAATTTCAGTAAGAGCAGCTTTTAGTTTGTTTCTTACCGAATCCCAGGGCCAAAGAGATGGTTGGAATGGCGCTAACACCTTTTCTTCTGCATCCTTCTCTCCCTCGGAGGTTGGCTTGCCTTTTTCTTCGCTTTCATCTCTGTAGAAGTCTATCTTGTGGGCAAGTTTTGTGAGATTTTCGGACATAGAAAGTGGGGGCAGACATAATTCTTGTCCATCAAGAGTAACTTCTTGAATTTGTTGTTCGATAACAGACTCGACGCTAACGCACACCTCGCCGGTCGCCATTTTTACGTTGACTGTTACAACAAAATACGGAACGGTAGCGTGCAGCCACTGTGTATACTGTATTTACAAAGAGAAAAAAAAAACTAACAGTGTTTTCTAAACATATACTGATGCAATAAATTCCAAATTTTTTAAATATTTAATTTATCAAAAATAATGGTATTAATATTTTGTGTGTCCTTTATGAGATTAATGCATTAATTACAAATTTCGTTTCGTCATCTTTGTTTACAATGTATATTGTTGAACGAATTTAGATGTTTTTCATCTAAATTTAGATGTTTTCGATTGCGTCCAGATGTCATAAATCGCTATTTAGATGATTTTAAAAAAAGTAATTTTTTTCAATTTATACGAATATAACAAGTGGTATTTTAGGATAAAATGAGTAATATTTTAATAAAGAAAATCTTCATGAGTGAAGTCACATTAATTCTTTGGTTAATATGTAATTTATTTCCTGGTTTTTAACATATCCGGAAAACCTAGATGTTTCTAGATGTTTTTTGGCTCAATTTTAGATGTAAATCGAAAATAAAACCAGCAACAGTGTATGCATGTAGACTTGGCGGAAGTTTGCTAGCGGAAGTTTTTCTCTCAACAGAGAGTGCAACATCAGCGGCAAAGGAAGGAAGACTGGTCTTCCCAGACCGTCGTCTTCTTTTTTACTTCAATATAAATTATTATTGTTATAATTAGTTACTATGAAGTGTCATTACGAATTACTCGGTGTGGCCCGCGATGTCGGGGACGAGGAATTAAAAAAGTCTTATCGGAAGTTAGCTCTTAAATGGCATCCAGGTAAAATTTATGATTTTCAATTCACAATGATGACAACGTGTGAAAAGATCGCTTCTCGAAAGGGACGAGAAAAAAAGTATAACGGTGTTATTTAATTTTCGTTATTAAAAATGTTCTGTATAGTACTATTGTTTGATTTTGAAAATCATGTTTCAAAAAGTATGTTAGATATAAATTTTAATTGCTAAATCATGACGACAATAACTTACTGTATTATTGTGCCTACTACACACATGGAGTTATCATTAATGAATCAACACATGATCTCTCAACTAAAGATTTTCATCTAGAATTAAAAAAAAAAAAGTATAAACATTTTGAAATGGATTTGAATTGTCAATTTATATCTAGGATTTTTTCAGTTGCCCATGATGAATTTCGGAAAATTATTCAGTATCCGATCGAAAGCTGAAAATATTCAACCTTTTTTTTTTTCTTTTTTTCAATGAAATCTCTTTTTGTGTAGTGTACCGAAAATGAATTTATAAAACTTAGAACACCTTTTGTTTTTCTTTGGGGTTATATTTAAATACCGAATAAAACTTTTAAACTCATTGAATGAAAGAAAGCAAACTTCTCATGTCGTGCGGCACATGAGGCATCGATTTTTCTCTCCATTTCTCGAACGATCCATGGAGACCCATTCTATGTTAGTTCGTAAGTTGAAGTATAATGTGGGTCTTCGGGGCGAGGGTGCTAAACTGACTCTCAAGATGGGCCGGCAGGATTGCTGGACAGATATACAGGGCGCCAATTGCCCCACCATTTACTCACAGCTTGCGTTTAAAGTAAATTCATGTTTTTCCAAAGGAGAGCGTTAGTGCGAGGTGAACACAAACTGTGTCAATCAAAGTTTGAACTCGGTTCGCCGATTCCATTCTCCCTTCAACGTTAGGCCATCTACACCTACCTATCCTTAAAAACTCAGTAAAAAAATCTTCAAATTTTTCGTTTTTGAAAATTTTGTCTTGGAGAGGACGTTTTGATTATAAACCAACTCGTGTTCCCCAGTAAACAAAGATTTTCGTAAAAAGTTTGGAAAAAAATGATTGATAATAACATTTATTCTAACTTATTTTCTTGATATAAAAATGCCGTGGTTGGCCAAGAATTTTTTTAATGGTTTAGTTTTTATGTATAATGTCAGTAATCATTAAGATGTCATCAGTTAGAAAAAAAAAGGATCTTACATTACTAACTGTTTCCAAGTTAAAATCAAGATTTAGATTCTTGTGTAGTGTACTATTTTTGTAAGCAAATGTATTTTTCAAAAATGTTTTGAAAGAATATGGTCATTTCTTCTGATAGTCTTTTCATTTTTGAGAAAAATTAAGTTTTGAATTCATAAGTAGAAAAGTTTGGGCCCATTTAAAAGGATAAAATGAAAAATACTAACAAAATTTTAACCTTGCCTAATTTTTATTCCTGAAAACGAAGATATTAATTATCATAATTTCTTATTTTTCCCATAAAAAAGTTACTCTCTTAGTTATTTACCCCCCCCCCAGTTTGTTTTTCTAAAAAGAATCAATCACTAGAAGATAAAGATTATTTTGTGGAATATCGGTAGGATTCTTGTTAGCTTTTTTGTTGTACAATTCATTTTTAGTTGTCTCAGTTGCAAACCAAAAGTGTGACTTGTTAACGTAGCGGATCATGCAAAACATCACATGGAGAAATCACAAGATAGCAGATTATATTAGAGAACAAAGGAGTCAAAATGAAAAAAACAATTATTAGAAAACTCATGTCGCAAGAATAACAGACAACCGCTCAACATCACAATTCACAACCTGGATCTGGAGAGATCACCTATGAAAATGTGGCTGTAAAAATATAAGATGACATGATTTAGACCAGTTGAGAAGATATTGGCAGTGTGACTCTCATAATTGAGAGGTCTGGCAATTTGGAGGGAAGGTCCAATGATGGACATTGAAATGCTGCTGATGATGACTTCACAGTTCACTCATCAAAACAAAAGAAAACAAACTCTAGTGTGTAGCAGTCAATCTTTTTGCATTTGCAAAATCTACTGTACCCATTTAGTGCATAAATATTGACAAATTATTTTATTTTTCTGAAAATGGATACAAAAAAAAAATGATATTGCACAACTTCATGTAATACAAGAGCTTCCTCCACCTTAAAGATTATTAGCTATCTTGTTCACAAAGCCCACAATACACATCTACTATAAGATCTGGACCAATTACAAGCAAGTGATCTTGAGTACAGAAAAATGCAAAGTTTCACATCTAGGACAGGGTGATCCTCCTCGAAAATATAAGATGAAAGAAGTAGATGGTTTAATATACACTCTAGAGGCTGTTGAAGAAGAAAAGGACTGAATTCAGAGTAGACGATAAGCCTTCTTTTACAGGGCACATCCAAGTCAATTGATCTTTGGGGCTTAACAGGTAAAGTAGCAACAACGTTAATGTCCATTTGACATTAAACCTGTTGAAAACCAACAAACTTTTACAGCATGGTTGCATAATCTAATTTAATCACAAAACAAATTTTATTGTATTGTGCTCTTCTGTGAAACTCGTTTTTTGACAATAAAGTGTAGTATGACAGAAAATGGCAGGTTTGTGGAAATGATGATAAAAAGAGCATGACATAAGGACGTGGTCATAAACGGAATCTGACTTGAGAAAGTCTTTCTTCACAGCCAGAATAACATCATCCTGGAACAGCTTGAGTCGGTAAACAGTTGAAGCTACATGTAACACTCAGTACAGTTACGACCTCTCCTACTGAGTCTGATTCATCGAAGGAAAGAAAAACTAGGAGAAAGGTCTAATTACCCTGATCAAGTACAAAATGACCTTAAATAAAGATAAATTACACTATCTGTGTATATTCAAAATGTCTAACAGAAATTTGAACAAGGCCATGGAGAACTGATTTTTAGATCATACAATTAGTGTTCATCTACATTGTAAAGTGTGTGTATTTATGAGTGTTCGTACTCCAAGTTGAGAATTACCCAAAGAAAGACATATTCAAAATCAGCAGGTCTTGATTTACCTACAGCACACATTTTTGGATTGAATTTTGCAAAAAAAATATTTGTTCTTGCTTGGAGTTAAAAGCCAACCTTTATTACTGAAAAAATCCCTGGAAGTAACAATACACTAAGTTCAAATCATATTGAAGAAAATTTTGATTTTGTCTTTTAATTTCATGTGCTTTCAATCTTATTAAACCTTCAAACTTTGTCAGTTTTGAAAAAGGAAGTATCCTGCTCCAGCCAAAAAGTGTTAAAATGAGTTTTTTGTTGAGTGTCCAAACATTTTAAAAGTTCTTTCCTATTCACATCAGAGATATAAATGTACCTAATTTTTTTTACACATTAGGGTCAAAATAAAATCTCTTACAGAAAAGCTTTGTTACTAAATCCCCTAATTATCAATTTTTGTAGGACTTTAAAGATCTTTAACAGCTTTGTTTTATGTTTGTGTAACATATAAATATTAATGAAAAGAATCAGTGTTTTGAGTCAATTTTATTTACATAGATTTGAGAAAATAAGTTATAAAATGAATAAGAAAACTGATCATTAATCTTTTATTTTCATTATATAATAGATTCCTGTTATTACAGCACCCTTGGAAGTACCATTATAACAAATTTGTCATTATAATGGGTGGATTAAAAAATATGGCATGCAAATTATTTACTTATTAATTTGCTTGGGAAATGGTATAATTTCTGACAGCAGTCTGACAAGAATATAAAAAACAAATGTACCACGAGAATGCATGTCATTTAATAGTGTTGTTAGAACAGGAGTTTACTGTATTTATTTGTAAAAATTGAAAAAAAAACAAAGCTTTTCAGCATGTTATTAATATTGGTATTGTAGAATTGTGTAAGCAGTTAGGATGAAATATGTCCAGGATATTGTCCCCTATTTATAATTTTGAATGCTCTTTAGGTGTTGAAAAATGCATCTCATTGATGAAGCAAATTCAAGTGCATTCAGCACATATTTAGCATATTGAATATTATAAATGTTACAAATTTAATTGCTATGGTTGTAGCATGTGAAAGACGGTCCAATAAGTCAATTATTTGAAAGTATCTTGTTTTTTTACACTGTTCTTTTGCGTGTTTTAATCACACTTATCAAACTTGAAAATGAATCATTACAAATGGCCCGACTGACCAGATAATTTTAGATAAAAGATCCATTTTTCTTTAGATAATTAGTTCTGGTACATGCACAGGCTACAGAGATTCATTTATGTGAGGTACATGTATACTTGTAGTATTCAGTATGCTAAATATGTGCTGAATGTATAAAATTTGGTTCATCTATGAGACATATTGTTTTTTTCAGTTCTTTATATAGTGAAGGCATTTCTTTATATATGTTCTGAAAGTTTTGTTTAAAATCAGAAGAATCAAAACTAAGGTTAGTTGAAATTTTGTAATTCATACGTGCATAATATACTGTTATTTTATGTGAAGTTATTTTGTTTGTCTTTTGCTCTCTCTTACTGTGACAACAGTTAGGATGTCTTAGAGTTAATCTGTTCTTGATCAGCAAAGAGGCCCATTTTATATGAATATTCTAAAAGTGGTAAAAACAGTAACAACATAACACAGACAGTGCTAAGAGCTACACTGCTTAAACCTAGATAGCTGCTCATCTTATTAAAAAGAAGAAAAATCACCAAGATGATTATGATAAGAAATTATCAGTTGATAAAAACTTTTGTGTAAGGATAAAAACATACTTTCTTGATATTTTTTTATTAGATGAAGACTATACAAGGGAGTAAGCTAAACAGATTGGAAATAAATGATTTAAGATTAAAGAAAATATTAGTCAAAAATTAATAATGGAAAAAAATACTTTGTTGAAGATGAAACTAAAGTATAAAGTTGGAATTCTCGTTTTTTTCATCTTCAGATAAGAATCCCGATAATATTGAAGAGTGTACTGAACAATTCCGCCTTATACAACAAGCTTATGATGTTTTGAGTGACCCTCAAGAAAGAGCCTGGTATGATAAGCACAGAGATGCAATTCTCCATGGAGGTGTGTACTTTTTATTTTGTAATTCTGAATCGTGTTAAAATTTTAGAGAAAATTGAGAAGCTGATAACTTATGATTTTTTTTTCTTCTCTTTTTTTAGGACTTGGCCGTGGAGATTATGAGGATGATTGTCTGGATGTTTTTCTTTATTTTAATTCATTTTGTTATACTGGCTTCGGAGATGACGATAATGTGAGTTATTTGCTCTGAATCTATTTTTTTCTTTCTTTTCATTTTTGGTATATGATAATTCTTTTATTCATTATCTAAATAATATCTTCTCAATTCTTCTCTCATTCTCCCGAATCTCTGAGTACTGACAATTCATTTGCTTAACACCAATTGGTTGATTCTGAATTCTCTGGAAAACAAAGGAGAACAATTTGAGGGCCTGCCCGTGTTTCATAGTTTATTGTTTTAAAAAATTAAGGTTTACTTTTTTTTCTTAAAATCAGTGTGATGGGGGTATGTTATGAGTTATGAAAAGAAAAATCATCTATTTTGGAAGAAAAAATGTCAACTTGCGTTTTTGTAAATTATTAACTATAAAACAAAGGCCCACAAATTGTCTTCATTTGTTTTCTGGGGAATCCAGAATTGACCAATTGGCATTGAGCAAAAGAACAGTCAGTAATCTGAGAGTCGTGAAAATAATACAGACCCTTTCTCAAGTTATTATGCAGAACATTTTTAATCCCTCCCCAAAATTACTCTTTTGGAACTAGGAAGCTCTCAGAGTGTGCATACCTCAGCTAATACCATATAATTCAAAACTGAATGAAAATCAGTATATATTTTTATATCTACAGTACAGGGGAGTTGACTATGTAAGTTTCAATTTTCCACTTGTCTCAATAAGGGAAATATATTTCTGAATTGGAAGAAAATTCCTTGAGTCATTCAAAAATTTAATCAATTTTTTCCTAACCTATGGCTTACCATTCTGCTAAATGTCATTGAAATTCATTGAGAACTTTTGGAGATATTGTATGTTTAGACAGACAAACATGACTTGATACGTATCAATATAGATTTATGAAAATTTAACTGAAGCCAAAAATTTTATGTAGCTGGTGACATGAATTTTCAAAATTGTATGATTATTCTTGCCACATGAAACCATGTAACATTTTAGTATCATATGGCTGTTTAATCATCGATCATTCATCTGTATTGCATAAGCTTTAGAATTGAATAGATCTTATTTTTTTCCTGTTTTTACTTGTTGAAATTAAACTATCTTGCCCCAAACTTGGATATGAACTGTGATAAAAAAAAAATTACCGTACAAATACTTTTAATGCTTATAGAAATTTTGATTGCTGCTACTTGTCAAATAATCTACTCTGATAATGAACTGTGTGATTTTCTCAGTTCACTGTCCATAACACTCAATTCTTCCACTCAGAGCTTTTATTATCATATTTATCATATTATTGCATGGAAAGATATTTTTTATATTCCTAGTGGCTTTGGCTCAAGCTTGGCTAATATCTTCGAAATATAATGCATTTTGTCATTACTAGTATATTACTGGACATTTTTATGTTTATTACTTGAAAGAAATGTTTTTATGTATATTGATTATTTCATACCTGTATATTTCTTAAGATTAGTCTTTATTATTTATTGAATCATTTTATCTCTTATTGATGTGTACAAATTAATTTATTTGCATTTATTTTTTTCCAGGGTTTCTATTCTATCTATAGAAATGTGTTTGACACTATTGCTCAAGAAGACTACAAGTTTTTGGAAGATGATGATGATTTTGAAATCCCTTCCTTTGGGTACAGTGACAGTGACTACCAAAATGTAAGTGATAGATTTCAAGTTTATAAAAACTGTTACATAATTCAATGCAGAGTCTACAAAATGGTCAGTATTGACCCCTGAGAGTTAAAGTGACCTGAAGGTGGTCGATTTATGCTGGAGGATTAGGTGGTGTAGAGAGCTGACTTTCAAATTAGAAATGAAATGCATAAAATACAACTTGCTGATACATGTTTCACATTATCATATCATTAGTTTTTATTGTCTATTTATTCATTATTCAGTTTACTGAAACTTAATGATAATATAGTCATTAGAGATGATTTTGTTTTGTCCATAAATTTTCACACGCATATATATCTTCAGATCAAAGAAAACATTCATTATTCTAACATATGAGACCCTGTACGAGGGTGAGACATGCTGAGGTGTCTTTGCAGACCATTTGCATGTAGTCCAATGTGGTGATCATTGCTCGTAAAAACTTCTGTCAAAACAGCATCATCTACCAGCCTTTGATATGAAAACATATCAATTGATGGAGAATTATTCAAAGACCAAGTTACAATCTTTGAAAACTGGATAAAGATTTCACAGAGAGAAAATTTCATTTGAATTAAATGACATGGAAATGATCTGATTATTTTTCAATTGTATTTATCACATGACTGACTTCCCTACTCTTATGATGACAAGTATAAAGCTTATTACATGCAAGGAAGTAGACATTAAGCAAATCAACAAATATTTTGAATTTGATTTAATTATTGTGTCTCCCAAATCATGATCGTTTTCTAAAGCTTGACCTTGCCTATTATATTCGAGAAGTGCTATCTGTGCAAATTAACAAAATTACTTTTATATATTTACCCTCCATGGATTTCATTTTAAATTATTTGACATGAGATTAGAGAAACTCTCCAAAACCTTTCCTTTGTAATGCTAGTATTAAAATAATTTTTCAGTTGCATTGTACTTGAAAAATATCAAAAACATTGTTTTTCTGCATTTTCTTGAATGTCTAACTTGAATAAACCAGAATTTTTTCACACATTTGCCCCCAAAAGTAAGGGAGACTATTTTATAATTAGCATTTGATAGTTATCTTCCTTGACAAATGTTACAGGAGGAAAAAATAAACATACATGTGGTGTATTATATAAGTACACTATATTATTTTGAGGTTCTGTGAAATAATTCATGTTTTTATTTTTATCTTACTAAACTATGTTTCAACTGAAAAATTCTATAGAAAACTATACAGCTGACAGCCTGTAACCTACAGTCAGTTAAAAGTAGGTCATGTGTGTGTCCCTGGAATTGGGGAGGTGCCCATGTACAAATGGTATCCAGCCAACAGCTGTAGCAATCTTCTGGAGTAACTAACTGAAAACCATTTGATAAGGTGGTTTTTCAACTAGTTTATGACGTTTATGAATATGGCTTATTGATTACTATCTTTGTTGAATTCCTTTATTTTTTTGATTTTAATTTTTTTTTTCAAGATTGTTAACAAGTTCTATGGCTACTGGTCCAGCTATTGCACTGCCAGGTCATATGTCTGGAAGGAGAAATATGACATTCGTGAAGCTCCTGATCGTAGAACTCGGCGTATGATTGAAGCAGAAAATAAGAAATTTAGAGATGCTGCCAAAAAGGAAAGGAATGAAGCTGTCCGAGTAAGTATTGTTTTTAGTTATTCTGACTACGTTTCTTTCTCGGCTCGGTAGACTTGCCAAATGTTGTGTTGATATTCTGGCATACACAGACAAATTAGTTTTCATTTCTAAAATCACTACTTTGGTGTCACTTGAACAATATCTGAATCTCAGCCTTGCCAGGTTCTAGAAATTTAGGCACAACTAAGATATTCTGCATCATGCATATACACAGGAATACCTTGAATAGTGCAGTTTTTATGTTGTACAGTTAAAGTAGACCTGTACAAATTAATATAAATTAGTACGAGCTGAAAAAAAACCCCATTAAATTATAATGAGAACTGGAATAACACTGTTTTGAATCTCCTAGAAAATTCTGGAGCAAATTAGCTACATTAATTGAGGTATACCTGTCCATACATTATATGTTCCAGCATAATAGAAAAATTAAGGGATTATTCATGTACGAGGAGATACCCACAAAAAATGATGGTGTTATTTATGTATGGATTGGCAGTGAAGAACCAAAAGCCAATATAATGTGATTATGTAAAAAAGTTTAATCATCTTTTCCTTCTATCTATTTGTACTTATATTTGTGAAACTTTGTGATTATGTTTGCCCTCTCCTTCCAAATGGTGCATTGCAGCCAGGGATAATTATTCAAGGTAAAATATGGGGGTGATTTGTTATATTTTAAGTGGTTTTTAGGGAGGGTCTGTTTACTGCATGACTCTATTGCTGAATTGGACTCCTCAGTTTGTTTCATTTGGAGAACACTGATATCATTTTAGATTACTTATTCCTTTCTATCAAAATCGAGGGAAAGATTTTTACTCACTTTTTGGGGTCAAAATCAAGAGGATACATTAACATTTAAATTAACTTCCTCTGGATTTTTTTCTAAAGAATTTTTATTAATTTCACCCCATCCAAAAAAAACAAAATAATAAGATATACAACTTGGTTCATTTGTACTTCAGCCATTTGCTTATGATTTTTATTGACACATTTCATTTTGTTGTCAAAATATATGAATGTAATTTTTGTTTGTGAAATACAAAGGAAATGTTCATCATTACTTTTAGGAGTCAAATTCAGATGGGAGATTTTTTTTTCCAATTTTAAGGGTCAAAATCATAGGGGGATTTTTTTTTGCATTTAGTGTGTATAAGGGTCAAAATATAGGAAAATGTTCTTTTTTTTAGGGGATAAAAGCAAAGGGAAAATTAGTTTTCTCATTCTAAGGGTCAAAATGAAAAACTAATATCTATTTTCACTTCAGGGGTTGAAATTTCTTTTCATTCTTGGAGGTCAAAATTCTAATGGATTTTTTTTCACTTTTTCAATCATGAATTTTTTTGTGCTTTGGGAATTGAATCTTTGGAGATTTTTTGTGATTGTGGGCTTTCTAAATCAAGAGGAAAATTATTTTTCTTACTTTTAGGGGTCAAAATTGAAAAAAAATTTAATTATATAGGTTTGAAATTGAGAGGTAACTTTTATTTTCCAATTTCATAAATCAAAACGGATAACTTTTTTTTTTTCTCACAAGTGTTCAATGAATGATTCTTTTCCTCTTCTGCATTCTTTTGACTCAACAAACAAGAAATTAGCAATCATGGCTATTATATGTATGGATTGATAAATTATTATTCACTAAGCTACGCATCTACCTTGGATTATCCATTTTTTTGCTTCCAAGTTACTTCCCTTTTACCAATATAGCGCGGACTTGACTGACTAAACCCATAAGAGTAAATATGAGTTTTTATCTTTTCGTTTTAACAAAAAAGAGTTTAAAGCTCAGTTTTTTTACTTGAAGAACATTCACAATAAATTGAAAGTTCTATGGTAAAAAAATGACTGCTTGAATTTTTAAAAAAATCACTTCTTGTCCAGTTTCCAAGTCGCAGATATCTGTTTAGGAAATGTCAATATTGTGAGCCCCTAAAATACTTTGTTGATATTTTATTCAAAAGTATTGAAATTTTCTCTCTCTTAGGTATCAGTATAGCTTTATTTGACTGAAAATTCTTCATTTGTCACTTTCTGAGCATCTGCGTGTTCATCTTAAATTACATATATATATACTTGAAGCAATTTGAAGCAACCAAAAGATGCTCCCAAAAATTGGGTCATCGTATAGGCCAGATACAAAAGCAGTGACTAAACTGAGCTTAAACCAAGAAATTCAGACTGAAACAGGGGTCTTGTCTTAATTGAAGGTTGCCTTATCCATCAAAATATACAGTATTTGTGATCAATAATTTTCCTGTTTCCATTTCACACTGTCAATAAAATGTATTGGATGGTGTTTAATTACCCTTATTGAGTGACAAGCTATTAGTAAACTAGACCATGAATACAATTTTATTAATCTCTGAACCGCCAATATCACCCTCCATTAATTCTCTAACTGACCGATTCCTCCCTCTGTTGAGTCTCTAACCCACCAATATCTCCCTTGATTGAGTCTTTAACCCATCAATACAACTCTCTACTAATATTTGGTGAATCTTGACAAAACAGCCATTAGGATATAATTAATGTCAAAGTAATTGAAGGTAGGCAAATACGCTTTGATCAACTCAGCCATATTTTTACAAGAATGGAAGTGCAGCATTTTATTTTTTGTGATGTCTATTTCAATGAAGTAATGCCATATTTACAGATAATAAGATATCAAATTGCGATGTTAATCTTGATATTATCAACACTGTTACTGTTTATTGAATGCCCAAAATAATTATGTAGGTATATCAATAAGTTCGTAGCTGAATGCTGAAAAAAGCATCTATTTCATGCAACAAATATTTATGTTTCAACATAATCCTCTTAATAGTCAATGGGGAATATTACTCCCAGAGATTGTACATTATACCCTGGAAATTTCAGATGACATGTCAGGTTACGGACTTATTGATCTACCTTTGTATAACTGAGATGATTTGGAATTTATTGTCACAAATTTTTCATACAAATCTAAATCTGGAAAAAAAACAAACTCTGAGGATGGATAGCCCAATCAAACATTTTGGTGAATTGTTGAGGCTGACTAGTTACCAGGTTTGTCAGATTTGACCAGAGAGGTGATATAATTCAAGTTTTATCTCAGAGACTTGGAATTCATTTGAGTGAGTCTGTAGACAGGTTATACTGATACCTATGTTTGGTCTCTGAAATAAAGTTTGGATTATCTCCCTTTCTGACACCCCTGGTTATCACTTCATTGATATTATCTATTTATGTAATTAAGAAAAAAAAATGGTTGCCATATAGTAATTCTATACACTTACATATTTTTATCTTATATTTCTCAGTAGCAAGATATTTCTTTTGAGCAGCCTCACATTCTGAGAATTTTCCAATGCCATATTTAGTTTATATATCTTGTTGCTTGTGTGTTTAGCTTGTGACTGAATTCTCTAACTACAAGGTATTTTCAATTCATGATAATTGACTTTTATTTTCAATTTTAGCAACTGGTTGCTTTTGTTAAGAAGAGAGACAAGAGAGTAAAAGCTTATAAGGTAACAAATTATTCCATTTGTTTTTGTTGAATTCAGTAAAAGTCAAAGGCTGGAGTGGAGTTTGATTTCCCACTATAACAAGAACAATCTTCACCTAATTTAGGGGAGTAAACTCTTCACTGTTTATCTATCCTGTCATGTCGAACAAACCAATGTATGAAATTTGCATTTCCCTACCACGATTTGAAATTATGACCAAATGGTCAGTAGGTGGTTCTCTTGCCAACTCAGCCAAACTGACAAGTCTTACATGTCAGCCAAGCTTGTCATTTAAAAAGAAAATCCTGTAGAGTCTTTGAGGAGCATAGAGCCATATTGCGGTTTCATCAAGTAGATTTTCACGGGTTGGAGAGGCAAGCCCCACTTTAAGATGGACTGCCTATAAGGGCTAAAGTACT
Source organism: Thysanoteuthis rhombus (assembly GCA_963457665.1). Taxonomy (NCBI): domain Eukaryota; kingdom Metazoa; phylum Mollusca; class Cephalopoda; order Oegopsida; family Thysanoteuthidae; genus Thysanoteuthis; species Thysanoteuthis major. Next base: position 49,491,754 of record OY735204.1, on the reverse strand, counting down.
CTAACTGCTTTGTTTTTTTATGCATAGCTGATTTGAGAAGTGGATTCATGCTTTTCCCAAGGGTTTTAGAGCGAATTGCATGTAAGAAGCCTTTTCCACTGAGAGCAAGAATACATCTATTCAGCATGTTTCAAACATTTCTTGAATATTTTGATTAGTCAAAGGAAATGTCTTAGTGTATTGACTTGTAAAATTTCTTGAAAATAATTAGTTATCTCATACATCGATGTATTTGACTTTGTTGTTTTTCTTTAAAAATTTTCATTTAAAAATGCTCGTACAATATTGACAAATATCTTAATTTTTTAGGAAGAAGTAGAAAAGAAAGCAGCTGCAATTGCTCAGAAGAATGAAGAGAAAAGGAAGGAACAGATAAGAGAACAAATAAAGTAAGTTTCTGGATCTCGGTATAATAAATGAAAATTTATTGTATTTATACATCTTGAATCTGATAATTCAAGCTGAAACCTCAAGTATGGCCTGAATTATATATTAGCTACCGTCAACCAAAAAACTGTTGGTGTAGGTTTCATCGATTTTCAAGCGGTTCTGGCTGGCTGGCTGGCTGTCCGGCTGTCCATCCATGTGTCTTGCATACTGACCACACCAATGGAGCTCTAGGGCTGAACATTTTTTTTTCAATTTTCCAATTGATCACCCCTAAAACAACATGCTGCCAAAAGATGTTCATCCTGTGATGGTTTTTATTAAGTGACTTACCATACCTGTCTTGTTTTTTATCCCGTATAATAATTCAGACTTGTTTTGATATAGTTTCATTTTTAATTTCTACTTAGTTAATCTATGTATTCTATAATTTGATTCCTAAATGTAAAGCATTTTTGTATCCTTGTTTGAAGGGTAAGTTGAAATATTCTCAAAAGATATGGAGATGTAATAAGTGATCCCCCAACTATTAGTAATCTGCAGGTAACTTCTTTCACCAAGTAAAAATTTTGAATTTCAAGGTTTTGTTTTCATGTCAATTTCTGCCATACATGAGTTACAAGCTTTCAAAGTTACTAAGTGCACAAAATATTGGCATCCTTGGAAAAGAATACTGAGGAAGGTGAAAAAATTTCTACAAAAAAAATTAGCAAGTGTTGCGGAAACTTTTCCTATTGATTAGGGTCTAGTATACTCTCTATTCAATATCTGAAAAAGTTAATTTCTTACATATCTATCCTTATGTAGGATGTGGGTAAAAATAAAGCAACTCCAGTTATTGATTAAACTAATATTTTTGCGATTTTGAGATGAAGTATTTTCATTATTCTGCACATACACGTTTTCTTATAATTATCTTTTTACTCCCTTTTTTTTATTTTCTTTGACATTTTTCTTAACATTATGTTTTGGTCAATTTATTCTTTAACTACTAATTCTTGAATTCATTCTAGTAAAAGAAAAAGAATTCAAGGAGAATAATTTTTGAAAGAACTTACCTCTCTTTTTACTTCTTGGTAAATTTCTTCATTTTTCTTTGATTCAATTCATTAAATAGTTGCATTTTTTGAAATCCTATTCATTGAAGAGTTCCACAATTATTACAATATGTCTATGAATCTGAGACCTAAATTCAGTTGCAGGAATTTGGAAGAAAGATGTAGTTTGAGATGAGAATTGAACTCACATCCTGTGTTTTAGAGGCTCATCATGTAACATGATGGTATTTTATCCTTTAAGCTACTACCAAAGTCATTATAATAAAGTAGAATTCTACTATCCCCAATGTTTCTGTTCCTGCTTTTTCTACATCACATTTTTGATTACCTAATAGTAATAGTTGTTTTTAAGATTTGGAGATAAAGCATTTTTATTATCACTCACACCTTTCTTGTTATGCAATTTATTAAATCATGACCTTGCATTGTATTTTGAAAGCCTTTCTCTGATAGGCTGTAGAGAAAGAAACATCAGTGAAGATTCTTGAAAAAGAATATCTATATTTGACTATGTCCTTTTTTTAAAACCTTTTTTCAAATATTGGCCTTATTGGCAGATAACCACAGTTTCTTTCCCTTCCTTAATGTTTGCCTAGAGCAATGCTTCTCAACCTGATGAATGATTTACCCAAACTTGGATGAAATTATTTTAGGAGTAAATGACTTAATTTACTCAAATATTTATATTTTCCCATATTTGAAGTAATTATCATGATACACATTATATGATAAGAAAACATTATTTTCAAAAATATAATTAAAAATTCTAAGACTTATTTGTTAACTTTATGTAAATCAAAAAATTCTGATAAATTTTTTTGTGGCAGTTTTTTTGTCACTCCTAGGATGTTCAAAAAACATGGATAAAGTAAACACTTCAGAAATGAGTTAATTTATGCTTTTTGCTCTTGATTCAAAATGAATTATATATAAGATGAATTTGTGTATGAAATCATACACAAGGGAGAATATGATGAAGATAATCAGAAATATAAGGAAATTTAGTCATGAGTGAATGAAATTTTGTAATCAAGACTTGAAGGTGAATGTTACAGACATTGTTTAAGCAGCACAAAAAGGACATAAAGTAAGGTGGCCAGCCAACAAGATGTTTTTACAAAAAAATAACACTACATAGGTGACCATTATTATCATGATAAAAATTTCTTTGTCAAAATTAAAATTTGATATCTGCCTCGCATAAATGAATCACTGTAGCTTACGCACACATCAGAACTAATTATCTAAAAAGAGATCTTTGATCTAAAATTATCTGAAAAATACCAGCACACTATCTGGGCATTGTTGGTTCCAAAATGTCCATAGAGACCCCAAAAAATACTTTTTTTTAAAAAACCTAAGAAACATTTAAATGATACCTAGTTGTGTACTTGTGAAGATTCTCAAGATTGTTGCCGCCAAAATGTGATCAGGAGTGCCCAGGAGACACACAACCACATAAACTGACAAGCAAAAAGAGAAGAATATGTTGCCAACTTGACTGGTTGGTTAGGCGGGCCATTTGTGGGGCTATGTTGATTTGATAATTGCCTTGCATATGTATTCATCAAGTTATTTTTCCTTGAATTTTATGAATGTTATTTTTCTTCTATTTTCTATGTTTTGTAGGTTAATGGAGAATTATAAAGAAACAGCATGGTCATCTTCATCTCAGGTTGAGAATGAACTCAAGCAGCTTGAATCTTTACATCAGAGAGAATTTGGAGATGCTAATTCAGGAGGTACCTTTTTTTTCTTTTCTTTTTTTCCAGTATCTCATATTTGTGATAGTGCTATCCTTTTTTTTTACTACTTCTGTCCCTTAAGAGTTATTACAATCAGTGTATGAAATCAATATGCTATGTAACCACTATTATGGGACAGAGGTTGTATTTGTTGATTCATAAGGAATAATTTTCTCTCATTGCTTTCAATTTTAATTATTAGCATACAAAAATTTTGATGTTTTTTTTTTTTCTTTTAATTTCTCTCATCTAGATTCCTTGGCATCGGAAGAAGAGGAAGAAAATATATCTGATTTATTTTGTGTAGCCTGTAATAAAGCTTTTAAGAGTGACAAAGCGTAAGTGAATTTTTGAAAAATTTCTTAAGTTTCCTTTCATGCATTATGCACCCTCATTTATAAAATCATTCAACTACAATTCTAATTTTATATTCATTTTATACCTTCCATGGGACATTATTCCAGACTGTTACCTGTCAAAATACCTCAAAGTATACATATTAAGGATGAATAGGTAGCAAAAAATGATTCACCCTATGCATGTGGACCTATTTTTCCTCTTGAACTATATTTTTATTGCAGAGATTTTTTGAGCTTAAAGCTGTCTGATGTTCATCTCAGAATATGGTAATCTCAAATGATGAACAGGCTGAACATGATTCACTTCAGCAAACAAGGGAGAACAAATGAACCTGAAACATCACTTAATTTTATATAATTTCAATAGAATGAGTCTTGGATTTTTTAAATAAGTACTATTTTGTGCACACATGTTTTCATGCTTTAAGAAGGAACCTTGTTTCTAGATGCGCTAGCATCTCTAGTACCTATGAACTTCACTGACTAATTGTATGACATACTGAAAAAAAAAATTTGCTGATTCAACTGTTTTGAAGCTAGATCTAGCTTATTTTTGGTGCATTTAGCTCCTGATTGATGACTGACAGACATACTGAAACAACATTTTGAAGAAAGGGGCTGTTAGATAAAGGTACTTTTAAAAGAGGGAGCTTTGAAAGAAAGGGGCGTTTAGAGGAATCTATGAGATTGAACTAGCACATCTATGGTCTGGCTTTCAGGCTTGTTTTTTAAAAGATTTCCCGTTAATAAATGTGCCGCTGTATTAGGAAATATCTATGGCAATATGCAAGTATACGTGGATGACAATGAAAACTCTGTTTCAATTGAAAATTCTTTCTCTCTAATATGAAACTATAAAAAAACTAATAAGCATGATGTCATTGTTAAATGATTAGCCAGTTTCACTTTGTAAAGTTTTATTTTATCTTCTATTATTCTTTCTTATTTACCTCTATATATCTTGTTAAATTGGCTCAGATTCATCTTTTTTTTTATGAATATTTTTTAGGTTTGCTAATCATGAACGATCCAAGAAACATAAAGAGAATGTTGTCCATTTGAAACAAGAAATGGAAAAAGATGAACTTCTATCAAATAATTCTCATGAGAACGGTGTTACCAAAGAGAATGTCTGTGATATTCAAATGAATGCTGAGAATATGGATATTGAAGAAGAAATGGACACAGAGGAGATAGCACCAGACAGAAAACACAAGTGAGTTTTGTCATTATACTTGTAGATTCATCTCAATTACTGACTAATTACTGTCAGCATAGGCTTCTTCAGTTCTTAAGTGATTCTAGTTTGCTGGATATCTATGTCGTATGTACAGGTCACATCAGTGAAGCTAGAATGCTGGAAATTTAAACATTTACTCCTTATGTTCAGAAAAAACCCTTTTTTTTTTTTTGTATCATGAAAATTCCCCCCCAAAAGAGTTTTCAGTGGGGGATTCAATATTCAATATAAGTTAGTGTTGAATTGATCCTTTAGTTTGCATCTGGTTGCATTCATATTTGTTTTTTGAAAATTTGGACTTTTTAAAGGTAAGAGAAGTAACTTATTCATTGATCACCAATTTTTCAATTTTTTTAATTGATCACCATCAACATGGCATGCTGCTTAAAGACATTAGTAATTTGACTGTTCTAATTGAGTGACTAACCAGACCCGTTTTCTTTTGTTTTTCATTTATTACCCTAGCACTTACAACTTCAGACATCAACAAATGAAACTTAGATTTCAACTATCTCACTATATTTCTTCCATGGGTTATTTCAGAGAGAGTGGGTTCAACATAATAAAAAAAAAAGAAAAAAAAAGAGACATAAATCTCTATCTAATCTTGAATACTTTATTAGACAATTTTCATATCTAGTTATCATCTGGTATGTATGCATAATGTTCAATAATTATTGTTATGATCTTCACTCAAGTGTATCATGTTTATTTATCATTGATAATGTTAATAATCTTTATTATCAATTCATTCTCTTATTTAAATCCTTTTTTAAATGAAGTTTTATTAAGCTGATATGTTTATGTCAATATGTGCAAAAAGTAGAAATAACTTCAGTGCTTTATAATGATTACTTATACAATCACATATATTACCATCCCTCTAACAAGATTAATGTGCACACACACACACATACAGGTCAATGTGCTTAATTTGTTCCAAAATTTTTTGTACTGTTAGGTCTAATTTTAATCTAATGCATTTTGTCGTTCAGTTTATACTTAGTTACATTAATTTGTACTGCAATACCTTAATCACACTACATCAAAGAGGCACTATTCAAGGTATTCCTGTATATATTTGTGGTTGGATAAATAAAGTTTTTTCCTTATTTCCTTCAACACAATAATTCAGTATGTATACTGTAATTCAACAGTGTATGCAATGTTTTTGCATAGAGTATGTTCTAGTATGGAATAGCTTTTCCCTTGTTTTTCTCCAGAAAACCCAGTCGTTTGGTGCAGCTGTCCAATAGTTGTTTATAGTGTGTTGTGTCAATGTAGTTCTGGTCAGTGTTCCCAAATTTTTCTCCTAACTACTTTGGCCTTAATATGTTCTCTATGATTTATATGATGGAATGTGCTTAGATCGTTTTCTTGCCCAGGAGTGTATTGATGGATTTTTTTTCTATTGGTCCTGCAAACTCACTGTTCAAACAACATGAAACATAGGCAAAGCAATTGGATCTTAGAATTGTAGTGTTTCCATTTTTTTACATGTAAAATCTACAATACCCCCAAAATATCTGCTTAGAATGTGTTTCCAAGCTGTTTACTGAAGTTTCCTGTCTATTCATAATTCTGACTCATTTAAGTGATCACTTTCAGAATGGCATCCTGCCAAAAGATATTGGTTATGTGAGGGTTTCTATTGAGTGACAAATCAGGCTTTTTTTTTTCTTTTTGGATCTTTGATATCCACTACAAGGTTTATTTGTACTTACTACTCAGATTCCATTAACTTTATGGATATATATATATATATATATATATATATATATATATATATATATATATATATATATACACACACACATATCCGTCTTGATGTTTATATGTAATAATGAAAGACTACATATAGTCATCACTCAATGCAAAAGAAAATAACTCTTGATGCCACATTACCCAATTTAAGCTGAATATATTTAAGTTAGTTCAACTCCTTAACAAAAGAGTATTCTGAAGAAATATTTCAAACTTAAGATATAGCAAAAAGATCTTTAAATATTAAAAAAAAATAATCTCTACACAAAGGTAACAGCAGAATTTATCTTTCAAATAACTGTGTCATCAGTTCATCACATATAACTGACTTTTTTTCCAAAGTATCTTTTATAATAATATTTGGGAGCCAAAAATATCCTGAAATATTTCTGTACTGTCTATAAAGGATTTTATAAATTTGATTGTTGACCTAGACTTATTCATTAAACAATCAGCAATGTATCAAAACAATCGGTCAAATCAAATTATGCAAACATTCAAAACCAAAAGCAAATATTGTGAAATGATTGTATATTTACTGTGTATGCTGGTATATAAAACAGACATCAAAAAGATAAAACTGCAGATATCACATTGCACCCCAATGCACTGGTATTATAACTAGGGAGCATCTGCTGGAGGTTGATATGAACATATTTGGGGCTTGGATGAGTTGCAGTGAGCTGTTCTCTGAATGCCCTTGTTAACCATTCGTCCAGCATTTATTTCTGGATAGCTGTTATTTCATAAATCTTCAAACTGATATTTATAACTTTACAAATTGTTGGTCACTTGTATCATCATATAGAAACTTTGCTTGATAATTGAAAAAACTCAGGCTTATGTTCTTATAACAGTCAGATTTTTTTCTATAAATATTTAAAAATTGTATTTTAATGATATCTGTAAACATAAGCTAAAGTTCTTTGTGAGAGAATTTATGGATTTATGACTATAATTCACATGAAATATAAAAATCAAGGCCCTAAGTATATACCTAGTAAAAGCAAAAGATATTTTAGGCTATGTTTTTATTTTTTTTTTCTCTGGCTAAAATCTGTGTAATTTTGGAACTATGAAAGTTTTCATTAATCAAGTAAATCACATAAGAAAATGGACTCCGGACTCTGAATATAGGGTATCAAAATTGCATTATTTGTGACTTTTTTTATTGAGTTCATCACTAGTAATTGCAGGAAAACAAGCTTTCAGGGAATAAAACTGAGATTGTGGAAATTCTAGAAGATGCAAAAGAAAAGGAATCTCAAGATATTTTTTGTTAAAAAAATGATAATACAATTGAAGAGACATAATACGATGTACAAACGTGATTTAAGAATGAATGGGTAATATTTAAAACCTTTTACACTGTACAAAGATCTGATTACATCTTCAAAAATTGTTAATTTAATGTTAATCAAATTCATCTTGTTATAGAAAAGTTATCAAACATTTTTTGTCTACTATTATAACATGGAATAACTTATGCTTAAAACTTATAAGATCTTGACTTTGAATTACTGTATTTGATAGCATATGAGACCCCACTTATGTCAGCAGGGAATTTCAAAGAGAAAAAAAAATGCATTTTCCCGAATTCATCTCATTCATCACCCAGTTTATTTAGCTTCTCAAGTTCTGGCCAATGTTGGGCTTGACAGTAAAGGTTATGTTTACCTTTTGAGTTATTTTCTTGGGGTAGGGATTTTTATATGCCATCAGATTCAGTAATAGCTTTATTATATATATGAAGTTGGATTCTATTATTCAATTAATTTCTGTAAATAGGCAAAAGATAGAATGAGTTCCACATCAAATTATGATAACAGAATTCCTTCAGTGTATGACATTAGTCAAACAAACCATACAATTTTAGGATAAAATAGGATTAAAAATTCTATTCAGGTTTATTCTTTTAACGTAAGTTAGAAGGTAATTAGAATAAGAGTTTCATTTCCTGGTTATATATCTTTATTTTTCATCAAGTGACATGTACACAAAGTCAAGCCTCTGCCTCTGCATCCTTCTTTGGTTCATCCATTGGTGCGGGTGTGTGTTAAAAAAATGAGCTTAAAGCTAGCAGCAGATAAAAATTTGCTTGTAAATTTTGCTCCCTTCACCCTGCATTAGAATGATGGGTGTTGATATGTTGAACAGATATTTGAAGGTACAAAAATTCTTTTTATGATATAGTTCTATCAATGTGAATACTAAAATCTGATGAAAAAAATATGCATGAATAAACACTACTTTGATATTCAAAATTAGATCATCTATCATTATTTTGATATTTCATTTTATCAAGTATAAAAAGGTAATTCATTAACTTCCTACCTTTTTCCTAATGTAGATAACACTGTGCACTGCAATTTTTGAGTGTTATTTTCTGATTTCTATTATTCCCTTCAAATTCTGCTTTTGTGGCCAGGATAACAATATTCATTTGTAATTGTTTTTTCACTTATGTGATCAAAATGTGCAGATTTGGCCATTACCCAACAGGGAATGAGTAGATTTCAAATAATCACTCACTTGGTCACAAAAGCAAAGTTGGAAGGGAGTAATGATCATTGTCATTTTTTTTTTCTCTTTTACATGTAATCAATTAGAAAATAACACTTATTACCAAGGAACAAAAAAGGTTTTTAAAAAAAAGTTGCACAGTGTAATATTCATTTAGATGCTCACAAAATTCACTGCAAATATCAGCAAAATCTGTGGACTTGCAATAATCGACTGTTTTCTTGGAGCAGAATGCACCAAATTTGTTTTTTAAATGAATATAATTATGTTCATTACATCTATTTGAATGAAGTATTTGATCAGCTTTTTTCATTAAATCATGTGATTCTTTTTTTATCTCCAAGTTAACTTGTCTGTCATTTAGAGCATTTTTTTCTTGATGACTGAAAATAATCTGCTGCTTATGTTTGTAACCATAAAAACTGCTTTTTGCATCTCCTGATATATAAGAAACGTCATCGGTTCAAATGGAATCCTAAAGAGCTACTACCTTTTTTTTTTGGTGGGGGGATTCTCATTGTGATAACACAATAAAGAAAATATCAATTTCTAATAAAATGATGTATATCCTCTTTAAATCCTATCATACATAATATGCAAAGTTTTGTGTGTGTGTGCATAAATTAACAACATTGTCAAATATTAACATTCAGACACAGAGCAGAATGATAAAATTTACTGCTTCAACTAATGTCACATTGATGATTGCTTGTATTCAGTGTTTTTTTTTCTTTTTTTTAGATAAGTTGATTTTCATTTGTTTTTTTTTTTTTTCCTCCAAAGAAAGAAATTCAACTTGAAAACAACAGTTTATATCTTTACCATAGTCATTGCTATCGGCCAAATTGATTATAAAAACTCAAACATATTACATGTGATAATGAATGAAATTAAACCTTCTTTGAAAGTTGGCAGTCTCTTTAACACACTTTTGGATGCATGAAAATTTGTTATTGTTAGACATGTAAGTTTGGCATTTAAAAGAAGATAGAATTGAGGGGAAACAATAAAGTTGAAAAAAAAAAAAAATGTCAAGAAATCTGTTTGGTTAATAACGAAAGAAAGGAGAATTCTTTCTCTCAGAACTGTCTTGATGCGTATTGTTTCTTTTTTCATCTGTAACCTCACCACTATCGTTGGGATAATATCCATCCGTACCAAATGTATCTTCTAGTTCATCAGAATTTCCACGGCCAGTCTTTTTTCCGCTGCGTCTGTGATTATGGTCAAGTCTATTGTATCTATTATCTTGAAAGTGGTTAAATCCTGTGCCTGCATCGTACATGCTGGTTGGTATATTGTATCCTCTTTGATGATTGTTATGTCTGCTAAGAATAGGATCGTAGCCTCTCCTTCCGGCATTCATATTGTAACCATCTCTGTTATCATAATCAAAATGTTTAGGGTTAAATCTGTCCCTCCCAGAATCATAACCTGGTCGTGCATAATCAGACATACCGTAATTCAAATCATAGTCATTTTGGCCATAGTTTAAATCATAATCATTTCTGCCATAATTTAAATCGTAGTCATTTCGACCATAGTTCCAGTCATAATCATTTTTGCCAAAGTTCGTGTTGTAGTTGAAACTGTTTGGGTTTGTATCATGACCAAAGGGGTTGGATGCTGATATGTATGTTGATCTTCCTAGGTTTATATTGTACGCTCTTCTCTCAAAATCAGAATCATCATCTCTTCTATGTGAATTGTACCTGTCTCTATCTATATTGATATCTCTCTGAGTATTCAAACTCACACCAGCACCATGTCTGTCCTTTCTTTGACTTGTTTCATGCTGAGACCGTTGGTGGAGTGATCGCCATGGACTGGCTGCTGCAGCCTGTATCCGCTCCAGCAGAGTGGTACCATCTGGGTTGTCCTGATTGAACATCAGAAGGTGATTATCAGTTGGACTATGATAATCAGTCTTTGAAATTCTGCCTTTATTTTCTGAAGACTCTCCAGAATCAGTCTGAGCACTGTTATCATTCTTTTTTTGACTGTTTGTGCTAGGCTGTTGCCTCCCAAATAGATCAATATTAAAACTAGGGCCCATTCTTAGGTCTCCCAGCCTTGATCTTTCCATATGGCTGACCCTGCTCAAGCTATTGGACTCAGAACTACTTCGCTGGTGTGTGTCCTCATCACTACTTTCATCTGACCCGTCTGCAGCACCTCCTCTTTTCTCTTCATCTTCTGGATTTCCACCTAAGTGGTGTAGATCTCCATTCATTGGATAGTTGGGGAAAGCATCTGGATCATAGGGAATGGGTAAAAGCTCAGAATCTGGGTATGATAATCCTGGATCAGTTGGCCCCCCAAGATGTCCTTGGCCATTGCCAGTCTCCAGAGGTAATAAATGAGTTCCATATTCATCACCAGTCTGACTGCCATAAGGAATTCCGTCTATTCCAGTTGGATAGAGACGTGGGATTCCATGTTCATCTATACCGTGGTACAGATGATGTACACCATGTTCGTCTTGGAAAATATGACCACCCCTGTGTTCATCTAATCCTGGGAAGCCACGCCCATGATCATCTGTGAATTGATAACCATGGTTTGTTCTGTGGTCATCTGAGCCTGGGTAACCATGATTTGGCCTGTAGTCAGTACTTTGATAGCCGTGGTCGGGACTGTGGTCATCTGAGCCTAGATAATCAGGCCCTGGTCCATGCTCGTCTCTCCCTTGATAGCCATGGCCTGTCTTGTGGTCATCTGAGCCTAGATAGTCACGCCCTGCTCCATGTTCGTCTCTCCCTTGATAGCCATGGCCTATCTTGTGGTCTTCTGTATCTTGGTAACCACGACCAGGACCATATTCCTCCATGCCTGGATAACTGCGTCCTGTCCCATGATCATCTGTTCCTTGATAATTGCGGCCTGTCCCATGTTCATCAGTGTCTGGATAGGTACCAAGTGTGCCTTGTTCTTCAATGACATGGGTCTCAGTCTTTCCGTCTAACCCTGTATCACTTTCTTTTCTACCATCCTTTGATATCCACACTATACCTGCATTGCCAGCTTTTGCGCTGTCTGAAAGTTGGTCCTCTTCATCTTTTGGTTTTGTTGGCTCCATTGGGAAATTAATTTCCGGTGTGTATTCCACATTTGGATCGTGTGCGCGAATAGCCATCGGTTGGAATCGCCGTTTCCTTGACAATCCACCATCGGAATTTTCATCTCCGTTCTCAAACCTGCCTGCGTCATCTTGCATCATATAATCATTATCCCCTTTCAATATAGGAATTTTAAAAGAGCTCCTACTTTTCTGCAGTTTGCCGAACATTCTAGGATGCTGTCGGAAAAACATGTTCCTGAGATGTTCGTCCATTCCACCATAATCTTGCTCGTCATGTTCCATGTGGTGATCAGAATTCATGTTGTGACCCACACCCCAAGAATGACCAGCCTGATGACCGCTCTCTTCATAGTCCTCATCTTGATCATAAGGCATCATGGGTGGTGGGTGGGTTGTTTTGACTGCCAACATGGGCCCCAAATAATCTGGGTAGTAAATTTCTTGTCTTCTGATGTCTAGACCATTTCCATTAATGTGAATTGGTTCAGGTTTCAACTCCGGCAATGTACTGACCAGTGGAGTTGTTGTTGTGCTGAATACAATATTATGTGTACTTTCTGAAGATCCGTCCGTTGTGGTTTGAGGCTCTTCAACGTTTTGATGATCATTTTGATATTCATCCTCGCCTAGCCGGTCTTCTTTTTTTGGTGGAGATTCACTAGCAATTGACAAGATGGTTTCATTTATACTCAGGCCACCTTTCTGGTTTAAAGATTCGAGAATTTCTGGACTAAGGAAACTGTATGCTTGCCTCTTTGCTCTGTGGATGAATTTCTGCCTGCTAAATTTATCCATATAGTAGTGGGGATCACCAGTGAAATTTCCTGTAATCCTTGGCTTTCGGCCTTTGTAGCCTCGCATTTCGCTCTTCAGGTGTTGCAGTAGTAGACTGTGCACTTTCACGTTCCCGGACATTTTGTCAAATTTCCGATTCATCATCTGCAGCTGTCGCTCGTTTGAGTTGAGTTTCTTGACCAAGAATCTGATCATTGAATCAATATTGGTTTCCTCCTCTGCAGATCGAGGACCCATATTTGGCCGCCCGGTCCCAGCAGTTACAAAAAGTAGCAGAATCAGCCCTGAGATGATGGAGGCATCCATGGTTAGAGGTAGTACTATACCAATGCCTTGGGTGGCTGCTGATAGCCTCCTGTTTGCTCTTTGTAAATCTGTGATACACTGGCTTAGCTTGCTGCACGTAGGGGACTTAAATATAGGAACCACCCCTGCCTCAGTCACTTCACTGTCTCCTCCCACCTATCGTGATCTCATCATATACCTTTGTGTGAATAAATTGCCTTTAAACTTCAAGGTGAAATCAGATACTCTAGATATTGTCATATATAATGGAACACTTTGCTTTTTCTCAGGGTTTTTTTTTTCTCTCACTTTTGCACCTTGAGACAGTGTTGCATGTGGGAGTGGGGGTGAGGTTGTGAATGCAGGGTTGTTAGAGGAATGGTGGTGTGAAATATTTCTACCCCCTACCCCCTACACCCAGACACCCGACCCCCATCCTTGTAGGGATCATTTTACTGAATAATTGTCAGGTCAAACAATGGTGGCTTTGTCGATTGGCATATTCTGTCAAGTGAAAGAGAGAATAAGTTCATCACTACATGGACACTTTCATTTTAGAAAAACAAGGAAACTGTAGGTTGGTGAGGGGCGGAGAAAAAGCTACTTTGTTTTTGTTTTTTTTTTTGTTTTTTTTTGAGTTTATTGTCTGTAGTTGAAATTTAAGGGGAAAAAATTATTTGGATGTGTAGCAAAATATGCACTAAGTCTAGACACTGGCTATCTAACTGCCCAGCATGCTGCAACAAATGAATAGATTAATGAAGTGAATCATGAACACGAATCTATAAACAAAAATCCTAAAATAGACAAATGGAATTTCTTTCTCTTTTTCATGATGTTTGAATTTTAATATCTAAATAAAGTGAAAGTACGTTTTATACAATTATACATTTCTTTGAATCTTATAATTTATTTACTCCTTGTTTGTGTTTATGGATGCTTTTGCTTTTAAATATTTTACCGCAATTTTTTTCTCTTTTCTTTAAATTGCTCCTGCAGATTATTTGAATTGGTATTTTTTCAATCCAGTCAGATTCTTGAGATAAATAATGATAATAATCATGACAAGGGTGTTTTTTTTTTTAAATTTTTTATTATCAGCAGGAATCAAAACATTTTTATAATTTTCTTTTTATCCCTGTTCAAGCTGTGAAAAAAGTTTTGTACAATATTTTTGTACTATTGTATATTATGGACATACTAGGAAAGTACCAGTGAAAAATAACAGGATTATTTACATATGGATTGACACTTCTGCATAGGATCAGAGTATCTGTGCCCTCTGCCTAGGATCATATTGTTGCTCCCTGACCCTCAGTGTAGGATCAAAGTGTAGTATCTATTCATCTACTGTTCCACTAAAGTGTAGTATCTGGAAGCAGTACATGTTTCATGTATACAGGCTGGTTAGAGGGCTGAAAATTTAAACATTCACTTTTCATCATGTTTTGAAAAACACTTTTTGTTTTTTTGTTAGTCCCAATTTACCATGGATATTTATGCTAAATTGGTTTACACTTGTTTTTTGAAAATTCAAACTTTTTTAGTGACCACCTGTTCTTATGTATTTATTAGGATTATATTTTATATTTAGATCTACAATATATGTAGAGAAGCCATTTTATTAAAACTGAACCATTATATTCATTTTAACTATAATGTTAACTTTAACCTGCGAAAGATTGTTCATTGCATTTTTCAAACTATAATTTCAATTCATTTTGAAAATTATGACCCAATATGAAATCTTACAATTTTTATACTGAATTGAGAAATTTTCAAGAATAAAAAACTTATAAGACTAAGGTAACTTCATTAAATATCAATAAGTATTATAATTCTTGTTGTCTAACCTAAACAATTGTTTTGAATCTAAGAGTTAAAAACTTCAGACTTTTCTTTAGTATCTGTTCAACACCTGTATTTCGATTCATGTTTTTTTTTCAAATTATCATTTAATATATTTGCTTTATTCCTTTCCTGCTTTGCATAGCAAATTTCCTAATTTTAAAATGAATTTATTTTTCTCATAATAATCAGTTCTGTTTAATGGTTACAAAATAATTCTGTAAAATGAAAGTATCATTATTTTGATATTTTTGGTAAATTTAACATCTTTTACAGTAGCAAAAGTGAGGTTAGATTTATCCAAGCTAACTGTTTAAAGAGAGGCTTATTGGTTTTTAATAGTATTCATAATTCTCGGAATATAATGAAAAGTATTCTTGTTCCCCGTTTTTAACCCTTTTGTAGTATTCAAGTGTAATAATTGTATAATTTTCATTGAAATGTTTTTGTAAAATACATTCATAAATTTTTTAAAATTTTAATTACGAATTACTTCTCAAGGTTCTAGACAACTTTTCAGATCTGAATTTTTACATTAGACTTGTGTTCTTTAAATATTGCAGGTTTATTTCAGGTTATGATTTATCTTTGGGTTTACCCTAAAAAAATAAAAGCATTAAAAAAAATTTGTTTTCTATTTTTTTTTTCCTTCTGTTTTGTTACTATGTAGGATCATTTCAGGATATGGATATAAAAAATGATAACATTCATCATACTGAAGCTTTTTGACCTCTCATTTTATTTGAAGGACTACAATAATGAGTTTGCATTATATTTATTGCTACTGAGTTATATCTGCATATGTTTTCATCTGAAGAAGCAGTTTATATCACTCTCTTATTAGATATGTAATAAGTACACACACTCACACATATATATACTGATTTCTTTAGGAGTAAGAAGGACTTGCTGAAGTGTAAACCAACATTTTTTGTGTAAAAATTGTACTCACCTTGATATAAAATGCATCACTACTAGATGAGCTACCACAACCACCCTTCTTGACAAGAAATACTTGACATGTTCTCCACCCCTTTTACTACATTCTTGTATTTTAGAAATTTTTTAAAATTATCTTTCTCCTTGTCATTGTGAAAACAAAAGTAGAAGACAAGCAACAAATTGCATTTTTAGAGATTTAGATAACCTTTATTGGATTGCTTCATGAGAGAGGAGACTTCTTGAATTTCTAAGTGCCTGTTATTCAGGAAAAACACTTGCATCAAACTAAGTACATATAAGTAATTTGTAAGTAATGTTAAGTATAGTCACCTTTTAGCTTTCTTCATCTCAAAATAGACTTGTGTAGAAGAGAGTAAAAGGAAAAAAAAAGGACTCTAAAAGCTTTCTCTAGACAACAATATCCCATTTTCTTGAATGACGTAAGATAAAAAGGGAAAGTTCATATTAATGTAGTTAATCATAACAAAAGAAGCAACTCTTGGTTTTGAATAAATATTTTTTCTCATACAGTTGAATTTTTGTTGTAACTGTTTTAATCAATCCAAATTCTAAGATACATCTTTAAATATTTCAGTCACCTCTTAGTGATGAATAGAACCTGAAAATGATGTCCAGTTTTCATAAATAACAATTAAAATCTGAAATAACTATCTGACCCAGGCCCAAAACTATAAACTTGGGAAAAAAAATTAGAATAACAAAAGAGACTTTAATGATCCTCTTATTAATAACAATAACATATTACAATAGAATTGACAGGTTACTTGTTTTGGGCATTTTTATTGACATATGTCACTTTGTCAAAAGTCCATTGGCATTAGGGCTCAACTACTTGAAGTTCCAGAGGGGAGAAAACTTCAATGAAATGACTAAAACTTTCCCTAGTTTCTTATTCAGTGTAAACTAGTAGTCCTACAATAACAAACTGTATGAAATTGCAGTTGAGATTATAAAAAAAAATTACAAAAAAAAAACAAGCAAAAATTCATAAAAATAAGAGGTAGAATTTTTATGGTTGGACCCAGCAGTTGGCTGATTATGTCAGCACTTTGCCACTTTATTCAGCCATGTCACAAAAATTGAAACAGAGTATTTGAACTGCAAAGTACCACAAAGCCTGCCAAGTCAAGAAAAGAGCAAGTTTTCTGGTAATTCTGGTTGTCTAGAAGCCAGATAAATGGTACTGTATGAAAATATGAAGTAATTGTAATATCTACTGTATCTAATACAGTTTATCTAAAGTCTTGCACTTGGAGATTTAGCATTTTTTTCATTGAATTATAAAAGTACATGTTAAAACTGTTGGATCTTTCTTATCAGTTTTCTAAAATTTGATCATGAATAATAAGTTGATAAATAATGTTCTAAATTTTTTCAAAGCATGTAAGAATTCCATTTACATGTTTCATGTTTTGAACAAAACTTCTGGTTTTTACCTTACATCATTTAACAACTTAATGGCTTAATGATTAGAGCAAAAACTTCACTGGTATTCTAAAAGAAAAATCCACCAAATTACCCAAAATTGCATTTCATATTTGGTTGTCTATTGTTTTATTAAGAAAAAGTATATACTATTAATGAAACATAAGGTTTCCATTTTTTCATTAAGCAATGAAAACTATTTCTATTGTCTAGTTTGATCTTTTTTTGTTGTTGCTTTTTATGACAAAAAAGTGAAACTAGTTAAAAGTCAATTGAATTTGCGTCTTGAACAAAATCTGTCAACAACTTAATGAAAAGTTGCTGCTTCAAATAATGCCCTGGTACAAATGAAATAATAAAGATTTTATCTGGTTATTATATGGTTAACTGTGAGCTAAAATTGTCATTATCAATCTAATATAAATTTAAGCGTCAAAAGAATTTTGTTTTCTGTTTCTTATTGCCGCAGATAATTGTAAGTGATCTGTCTGGTGAGGGTGGAGGAATCAAAATCGAATAATTCATATAATTGTATACATGTATTTACATAATTTCATACTTGCAAGAAAAAATTTGAACAAAAAATATTGAAACAGTTATTAAACTTTATTTTCAATCTCTATGCATTACTCTGATCAAGCAACTATCTTTGATATTTTTTTTCCTACCATCTCAATCACTGGGCAGACTATCATGTAATATTCATGATACTTTATAAAACTTCTGGCTCCCACAAAGTTTGTTATAAAAAAATCTCTTCCTTTATCCTTTCCCTCTTTAAACTCATAATCCTGTTACCACCTCCCCTGCACCATCGCTTTACCTAAATCAATGTTGAGCCCTCCACCCTATGAATAACCTATTTAACAGAATTGGCCTCTCTGGCACCTATCCATCTTTTCATTCATGGTGAACATTTCTCTAAGCATTTCTACCTTAATCAGCGTTTTTTTTTCTTTTTTTCTTCCTGATAAGTATATTTACATAGCCCTCCCTTACTTGAACGCCCTTCTTATAATTATATAATGATTTTTAAACTCTGCAACTTGGAATTAGTTCATTTGACCTACAACTTTACATTAGGCTCAATCCATCTGACTTCTGGGACTGACATTTGCAAGAAGCAGAAACTCAGGTTTGATAACAAATAATCTTATTCTTATATCTTTTCCATTTGATTTTTCATATCTACAGATGTAAAATTTTGCTAATTTTTTTTGTCAGTACAAAGGAATGTTGGTTATCCAACACAAATAATCCAAATTTTGAATTATCCGAACAAGATTTCATGGTCCCATGAATATTAAGGTTTATGGTTTTGTCCTGAGTATGTATCTATTACAAGTGATGGAGTTTATTGCTGTATCCATATCTTTAAAGAGAAGGCTGTCAGTCTGCTTGATCTCAGCTGGTCACTTTGAACAGAGCTGAAATCAGTTACACATAAGTAAATGATGTGTTGAAGGATAGCAAAATAGCGTTTTCATTCACCTCCTCAGTGAACTTTTACATGAACTTGGTGTCTTCAACAAACTCTTTCTTTGCATATATGTAAACGTATTTTTTGTAATTACATATTGTTTCCTTGCATTTTTAGTTCCATTATTCAAATAACATGATTTTATTTGTAAAATGAAATATCACAGATCTTTTAAGCAATATCCTGTGTTTGTGCACATTTTATCGATTGAATGAAATCAAACTTTATAAAAATGCTCTTTTACGTACTTGTGTTCAGTATGGCGTCCTTTCTTATGATCAGATCAGTTATCTGAACAAGAAAATACTCCCGCTCTTGTTCGGATAACTGACATTCCCCTGTCATTGGTTACCTCTTTTTTTTCTTTTTACTTAAAAAGGTATGTACAGTATGTTTCTGAGGTTATCAATCTCTTAAATCGTCCAAATTTTTCCTGGTTCATCTTTATCTTATACATCACAATCAATGTTCCCTCTAATTTTTAGTAGTTAGTGTGCACAAAAACCTTACATTGTCTCCATCCTTTTTCCTGTTACGAATGTATGTTTGGATTGAATGCTTGTGCAAATGTAAACTTGAAATTGTTTCAAGATAATTTTGGCTCAGCCTATCTCTCATAGCCAATAAAACTGTATGATGTGTTTTAATATAATATGATTGCATTCTACAAAGCAACTTATTTAGTTGAGATTTTATTGTATCCTTTGAACTACAAACAGATTATTTTCACTAACTATAATTATAATATATCATAAATATACTTATTCAATAACTATGATATATTATTATTATACTTATACAAAACATTACTTACCTAAAATAATAATGTAATTAATTGTACTTATGATTATAGTTATTAATTACATTACTGTTTTAGGTAATTAACCTTTCGTGCACACATTATTTTCCCAAGTGCACTGGTTGCAAAATGTGTGCGCATGCTCATTGGGAACTATGATCAAAACAAAACTCAATCTTTTTAAAGAAGATTATATGCTCTTTGTCATACAGAAAAATAAATCATAATATTTTGTTAGTTCTCAAGCAACTGTCTGCTAATAAGTCTTTGGTGCTGAATGACTTTTAGATGGTGCTACATTCATCAACCCCAAAATATATATAAGATAACATTCAAATTTTCATGTTTGATAAAAATATCTAGTTATCAATGTAGTAATCTTGATCTTATCTATCGTACTTGATAATCTTGGAATTATGTCAGAGAAGTGTTATACCTTGATTATTGTAGTTAAGTCGATTCAAGATTTTCTGACTGTTCAAAACTGCACTGTCTCATAATTTATTGTATTTTTTTTTCTTTCAGATAATACTTAGTTACATTAATTTGTTCAGCAATACTTTAATCTTATTACATCAAAACTCACAGTAATCAAACCATTCCTGTATTTAGATGAAAATATCTAAAAATGATGTTAAAAAAAGATAAAGTTAGTGATTACAAATCTACGGACAACATGGTAAATTTGTATTCTTACTTGTATCCCTATTGATGTCAGACCTTAGTCTTATCTTACAACAACATCCTACTGGAATTTTGTGTTAAAAATCTCTCTCAAAATGTAATTTGTCAAAATCCCTAGAACTGTATATATGTCTATCAATTTTTTTTCAAATCTGTGAATGTTACATATTGTAAGTTCAGAAAGTATCTGATACATTTAAAAAAATTTAACATCCTTATACACCTTCAAAATTGACAGAATTTGGACCTAAGATTTCAGATTTTTGCACATAAATTTCTGATGTTCAGTATTATTTTGATTTTTGTATTTATGGTCCAGATTCTATCAATTTTGAAGCTTTATAAAGATGTTGAAATAAGCCTTTTGAAATATATTGTATTTTCTTTGCACTCACTGGAGCCCAAAATGAGTGTAAAAATAGATTTTTGAAAAATCAACATATTCAGTTTATTATTTCAGTGTCCTCATAACAATTGTATGATCATATAAAGAGAAAGTTGGTTATTGTAAATATATTGGGACAGGGTCTTTTAGATAACAATGAATGGCTGATAAATCAAGCAAAGGACATGAAAATTGTAACAATTAACAATCATTGTTATGAATTTACATTAATTAGCACTTATTAGTTATTGAATTCATGTTATATACAACTTCACTTTATTGAAAAGTTAGTATTATTACTATAAAAATTTTGTTATAATTTTGGATAAAGTAATTTGAACTGACTGATTTTGTTAGCAATAACAATTTGATAACATTATCTCTGATTATAATAAACGACCCCTCCCCCCGTACTTTATTTTTCAATGGCTAGAGGATACATGGTAGACACTTGTGTTATGACTAAAACAAGAATAGGAAAATTGCGTTCTATATCCTGTTGTCATGTAAATATTTTAGTAGTAGTTATTTCAATTTTTTCATTTCAGAATGAAAGTATGACAGATACATCCCATGAAATGTTAGTTTTGTGTATGTGCACATTACCACCACCTATTGTTAGTTGTCACTTATGAAATATTTTCTTTTTGCTAAGTGAGATGAATAGGGTTTAGATTAATTTTCTTGTCATAATGATATTATATTGCCTAAAGCCATTCTTGACTACATGACATTGATTTGCTATTATTCACTTGCAGGTAATGTTTGCACATAGTTTTGTTTTTGAAGTTATCTCTTCTCTTTTTCTTAATTTTAATACTAACTTCTTATTTATTACTGTATATGCCAACATATGTTGATTGGAAAACTGGGGTGCTAATTCAATGTTCATCGGATAAGTCGACTCTAAAATAAGGCAGCGCTGCGTCCATCAGACTGTCAAGTTCATAGGGTTTAAACAGACTAATATGAACCATTAGGAAGAGTACTTGATGCTTACATTAGGGAAAATACTTGATATCTAAAAAGTCATGTCCGTAGCACAAGAGATTGAACTGCTATTTTTTTCAAGATAAATACTTTTATAACCAAAGCAGTATTGATGCTACAATTATTATAGTCTCTTCATTTTATAAGATTTCAAGGGATTTTATTAAAGATCAAATAAGTCTTCTCTCTATATTTAGTACATTCAACTGTATTTTAGTTCGTTTTGCTTGATATCTGTCTGGATTCTTATTTAGTATAGAATATCCTTTTATGACTCTGTAGATCATACTGAGTGCTCCAGTTATCATGTCACATTTATTATTGCTGTTATACTCATAGGATTTTTGTTTTAAATAAGAAATTTCCATGTCTCATATGAGTTATATAGTTAACCTTTTAATGGAATAATTTTTTACCTCTAAACATCTCATTTTGGGTCCATATTTCATTTTTCCTGTTCAATATTTTTCATATACACACATGAAAATACTCTATGGTGTGAACATTTTCATTTCTGTCCCAAAACGTATTTTTTTGGGGTGCCTGTGTTAGCACATGATGTCCTGAAAGAGCACAAAATATAGAAACGAATATATGTACCAATGAGAGTCATGGTTCATTACAGTGTAGCAATGGTCTACCTGACTAACTTCCTAACCATTATCCCATGGTTAGGTACCCCACTAAGCTCTCTATCCTAATAATCATGAATATAGCTATACCAACTTGTATATTGATAATTTCCATCCTTTTCTTTACTTCAGCTTCCATCTTTTATTCATCAATATTAGAAGTGAGCAAAGATCATGGATATTAACTCTTTGTATTCATAAACCACTAGAAAACACTTCTAAACACTGTTGAACTCTTTAATGAATAGGATGAAAAAATGAAAGAGAGAATTTAATTTTTAAAAAATGAAAAAAATACCTAAAACTGCAGGGAATTAACTTTGATCAGAAGTTATCCCACTTGATTTGAGATTTGAATTTTTTATGCGAGTTGAAGGGTTAATTTCATATTATTGACTGGGTAAACCTATAAGGAAATATGGACCAATTTTTATTCAATTTTCAAGTTTAAGGACACAAGTGTGGGAAGATGTTTCCCAGGAGTCTGCCAAGGTGGCCAGCTGTTTTTCCTGAATGTTCATTTGGCAATTTTGAAGTGATTTGTTGACATTATCCCCTGTTGCATAAGGCAAGAAGGAAACAAAAGCAAGTCTGTCATTTTACCCTAGCAGCAGGATTAGTGACAGTCACTGTTATCTGTTGACACTGGGAAATTGATTTCTGTCAGGCTGGTCCACCAGTGTTGAACCCAAAAGACAAGTGACTTTGGGCTGCTTAGCAGTTTACCTGTACCTGCACCCTGCTTGGGTGGAGGTTGTGGGGTTAGATGACACTGTCATCCAACAACCATGTTTCAGAAGACTAGAATAATACAGCTGAATGTGTTGGCTGTCTGCTCTCAATAGGTTCTGTCTCCCTGAGGTTATTAACTTCTGCAAACAACATTTTCAACCATTTTTTATATTTGGTCTTTTTTCTTCTCTCTCTTTAATTCTTATTGTGCAGTTTCTTTAACAAATGAGGATACTGTACTTTGAGAAAAAATACGTTGAAGTGGGGAAAAAAAATTTAAAAAACGGAAAAAAGCAGCCAAAGTATCTTTACATCTTTTTAAGAATTTGGTCTGTAAGAAATTCAGTTTTTTTTTTTCTTTCTTGAAACATTTTTTAAATATCTTGGTCTTCTTGTTGGATTATTCTAGATAGATATTCATAAGCAGGTTTGAAAAGATTTTTATTCAATATTAATTTCAACTCATGAATTCATACAAAAAAAAATGTCAATTTCAAGGGGAATAACTTCTGACCAAGATTACCCCCCCCCCGACCATTTTGCGGATTTTTTTTAAATTTAAGAAATTCAATTCAAAATAATTCTGCTATTCATTGAAGAGTTCCACTGTCAATTACAAGCAGTTTATGAATTTAAGAGTTGATGTCAAAGTATTTTCTTCTCATTTTCTAAGGAAAATATTGCTTTAAAGAAGTTTTAAATCTTAATATTTAAAATTAAAAAAAAAATCATAGATTTAATTGACTGTGCATTAATTTTTTCAAAATTTTCATCATGACTTGATATATGTCAAGATTAGAGTGATATTTTTTTTCATTCATCAACTTTTACAGAATTTTCTCAAATTTTTATAGCATGTATTTTTCATGAAATTTGTTAAGCTGCTTCCAACAAATTTTGTATTAACTATTGTTATGATGGTTAAAATATGAATAAGACTAGACTACAAAGGGAATAATAGGTTAAATGGCTGAGATACAAAGATTTTTTTGCATGTTTTCTAAGTTTGCAGGGTTTTGGTGAACAACAAAGCTTGGTTATTAGTTATCTATGAAGATGTAAATTTAAACTCAGTTTATAGATTTTAATTTGCTACCTATTATGCCAAATTGTCATTACAAGACAAAACATGAATATATTAGAATACATTAAACAGGAATACCTTGAATATTGTGGCTTTGCTTTGTGCAGTTTTTGTTTTAATACATGAAGGTATTGCTGTACTAATTAATGTAATCATGTATAAGCTTGAAAAAATACAAATTAAGTTATGATAATGCCTTGAACAGTTTCCATTTTGACCAGTATGGGAAATTTTGGAACAAATCAAGTGCACTGATCAAGGTATACCTGTACTTGACTTCAAAATAACTGAAAAAATACCACCATCCTTATAACTTGGGGACACATGCACCTGAGTTTTCTGCCATGAATTTTTGTTTCAAATCTTGTTGATACCACTCTTTTCTTTAAAATATCCAGTCTTTTTAAAAAAGATTTTGTTGTCAGTTTTCATAATGTGGAATAAAGTGGCAAAATCTGACACCATCAGCATACATCCAGTTCCATTTTCCGTATCCAAATAACAGGAAAAAAAATCACACTTTTTTTCTTTCTTCACTAATTCTTTTCATTATTCCGACTGAAATATTTTGTAGTTCGGAAGTATAAGACAGCCAATTTATACTGTATCAAAAACTTTTGTCATCTTATCAATTTTTATAGGTTATCAAAATTTTCAGTACATTATAAACTGACTGGGCTATACTGACAAACTATGCAAAATTTCAGTCAAGATGATGAAAAAATTGGCAAAGAAAGAAAAAAAGTGATTTTTTTTCTGTTATTTTATACACTCTGGAACTGGATGTTTGCCGATGATGTCACCACTCAATTGAAAATTACTTTGATGTAATAGGTGTGCAAAAATTTCCAGTGAAAATACAGTTTTCGTGTGTTCAGTCTCTTGATCTAACATTTAGATTTATGTGTAAGAATTCAAATCTCAAATAAGGGGGAATAACTTCTGATAATAGTTACCTCCTGTGTACTTTTAGGTGATTTTGAAAAAAATTCCATTTCTAAAAGTGTTTCGTTTAAAAAAAATTATATTCATTGAAGAGTTCCCTGCTGTTTATAAATGTTTTCAAGCAATGCATGAATTTAAGAGTTGAAAAAAAAGCACTGGGAACTTTTGCACACCCCTAAATTTAATTCTTATAGATTATAATTCATTTTTTGCTACTCAAATTAAACATATTCCAAAACACTAAATTAATTTAGCAAGTATGTAGTTTTCAGCTTAATTTATCTCATTTGTCAACTATTTAGATAGAAGTAATAAAAATTTGTAACTGTAAAAATTTTCAGATTTCATAACTACAGGGTTGCCGATGGGTAAATAATCCAAGCTTTCTCTCTGAAACACACCCTACAAAGGCATTGAAATAGCGCTGAATTTGGAATTCTAGTAAGTCTGTTGTTGAACCTCTGCCTCCTGATTAGCTTGATTCCCAAATTCAACACTATTCCAATGTCTGTGTTGCATGTCTTTAAAGCTTGGATTATCTCTCCATTGTAACCCAATCTGGCAACCCTGGATTACTTTGAGGGGCTAAAAACAATCTACTATGTAAGGTGAAACTCTTTGACTCTCTCTTATTCCTATCTTAAAAAAAAAATTTAAGAATTTGTCGGCAACGTGCTTTCCTTTTTAGTAATATACAAATATCTACTCGTCATATTTCTGTCTGTAACATTCTCTTGGTTTTTATTTCAGGCTATCAAAGAAACAGAAGAAGAAGAAAAAGCAGCAACGGCTTCTTGCTCAGGTATTACATATTTTTTTCTACTTTGTTATCATTTATTCAATGTAGGAGAGCTCTTGTCATGAAGGTATAGCTGAGTGGTCTGAGCATTATTCTGGAGACCAAGATATCTGGGACTCAAGTACTAATAGAAAGAGTTGGGTTTTGAGATTCTTTTGAGATGGACTGTCATTTGGTGAATTATAGCAAAAAGATGGAAATCAGATCATAGTTATTGGGGTGAATACAAATGCTGACTTCAAACTATTATTTTTTAGTTGCAAATCACCCATATATCTTTTGCATTCTTTAGGTTAGTGCATTTAATCAATACCTCTGGCTACAATGCACCAGTTTGGCTACTTTTATTACTTATAAAGAAATATATATATATATATATGTGTGTGTGTATATAATACTTACACACACACACATGTATGCATTTTATATACATAGTACATAGAACCCCTCACCTAAAATAAAATAAAGTTGAAATTAGTAATCAAAATAGTTTGACTTAATAGCCTGAAACCAATATAGATCTGTCCATGGAAAAAGCATGGATAAATCAACAAAGGTCAGCGATCTTGAGAGATTGTCCTTGTGCCTTGTTACAATTTCCAGAAATGACCTCATATGAATGTCAACTTTTCCATGCACAACTGCTGGGCGTTTTTCAGTGCAAGAAGGATCTATGAAAACAAATAATGGAATTGAAAATTTATTGAGGTACAAAAATTAAAATTATTTTTGGGGTCAAATTATTTTTGTGAATTTATTTACTTCAGTGAACAACATGAAAACCAAATAAGAACTAAGCAATAATTAAATGAATTGTTTATAACTTTGAGAAGCCCAATTATTATTCCAACTTCTGCTGATGATGGTATCTTAAAAAGAAAATAACACCCAAAACACCATAAATAAATAAATTGTTTTATAGTTTCTGCAAACCATAAATTATCAAATAGAATTAAACAGAAGGAAATTGATTTGCTGAAATAATTCAACTAAAAAGATAATTTTAGTTTGTGTATAAATTGTTTTAAATCCATAGTTTGTTTTAGAGAAGTTGGATCACGGTTCCAAATGTAATGCTGAATTTATCGAAACAGTAATGCCAGTTCTATCAGAAGCAACTTAATGTAATGCTCAGAAGATCAAAAATTAGAAGTTGAATTGAAGATTATTGCTAATTAATTGGATGAGAAAATTTTTTCCAGATTCACTTGTAGCTTGCAAGAGTCTTCAATTTTGATAATACTTTTTTGAGTGCTTAACATTACATTAAATAGTTATTTCCCTTTGGGACAAATTGGACAATTCTTTTGGGACGCCCTGTCAATTCACTATTTGAATGAATAACAACCATTTTAGAATTACAGATCAGGTAAATGAAAAAAAATCTTTCCTGCCTGTGAAGAACAACTGATTTGACATGTTGGTGAGGTTTTCAGATTGTTTTTGATATTTTGGGTTTTGGGGTTGTTTGTCACCCCTAATTTCTTTGTTGAATAAAAACAATTTGTACAATATCGGTGCTGGAAATGAATCATTATTGATGATTCTCTAATTTTTAACTTGAAATAGAAACTCTTAACTGCCAACTAAAACTGTCCACCTGTCAAAATAGGTTTCTTCAGCTTTTGAGTGGCTTTGCCTGGCCAACTATCTATCTATGTACGTATGTATCACATGTAAGCACCAATGGAGCTAGAGGGTTTAAATTTTTAGCATTTACTCCTCATTATGTCTAGAAAAATCATTTTTTTGAAAACGTATCCCTGAATAGGTTTTTAGTGGAGGACTCAATTTACTATGTGAATTTATGCTAAATTGATTCCTTAGTATGTGTGGTAGCATTCATGCTAATTTAAAGGAAAATTCAGACTTTTTTGGTGATCACCACCCAACAAAATGTAGTAATTGATTTATTGATTAACCTTTTTCCTATTTTCTATTTGATCATCCCCATTGAATTTTTTTAGCCGTTTGATAATGCATTATATTTTTTCTCCTTGTAGTCAACTGAAGAGGAAGATCTGAACAATTTAGATGATGTTTCCAACATTCTTGAAGAGAAGTTGGAGATAGATGACAAGTCTAAACCATCACCCAAGGTTTCACCTGAGTAAGTAGCATACTATACAATTATCACGATCATCCCAATAGTAATTAACATTGTCATTATCATTATCATCATCATCATTATTATTCGCAGCATTATTGCCAGTGTTGGTTTTTTTCCATCCAGATTTGGGTTTTTCATAAAATCTAGGTTTTTTTATCTGGGCTTGGGTACATTTACCTCAAAAAATGAAAGTACATGTATATACTTTGTTGATATTTGCATTAAGGTGAGAGTTTGTTAAGCGCTAATCCCTAAAAATGGATGCATTTTGTTAAGGGAGGGGATTAATGTACGTATTCATCCCATTAATTGCTCATACTTTCTATCAACCACGTACGCTAGAGGTGAGAGAAGCAACTCTTTAATGCAAATTTATTAGAAATATTGTTTTTATATACACCAGAAATTTAATGTATTTTGTTTTTTTTAGAATGTCAAACAAAAATATTTTCCCTGTCAAAATGCTTAGGTCAAACTCAATATGCACATAAGAAAGTAGCAATTTGATGAAATGTTTTTATGCATGGAATAAACGTGAAAAGTATATGTTGGTAAAAGAAATTAAGAAATATAAAGACCATAACATGTGCATTATAACAGGGAAGGATTTAGCATTTCCTTTGGCTTGAAAATAGTTCCCTAGGGGTCAAGAGGGTGTCAGAAAATGTCAGCAGGGGTGGTTGGTTGAACTTGTTGGGTAAGCTGCTCTCTGTATTAGAAATATAAATACTAGCCGTCACAGTCAATTATTGAACAACTGTAGTGTCAAAATTTGAAGTCATTCAAGAAAATTCTGGAGAATCTACTTGTTATTAATAAATCTGTCATAATGAGGCCAAGAAAAGGTCAAAAGAGCTTTTATTCCAAAAATTAAAAGATCAAAAAACTTTTTGATGTTTTTTTTAGTGGAGTATCAATACCAATTATCAAGTTTGTAGACAAAACTGTATGGCCTGGGACACGTAAAACAGGCACCTATGAAGAAGGATAGAACCCTTTGCCGTCTTTGATGGCTATGATTGTGCTACATATATTGCAATTTGCTGATACATATTTTAGATTTATGTACAACTTGTTTTTAATGTCTATTTTTTGTATTTTTTTCACTGAAACATAATGATAATAATATACTTATTAGCTGTTGTTTTGTTTCATACACAAATTTTCATATATTTGTATTTTTGTTTCATTCTGGTACAAAACCATATTAGTTTTGTTCAATCTTTTTTCCTTTTTTTTAAAAATTGAATTTAAACATTTCAGTGTGCCTGAGGGTTGATAGATCAAGGATTTCATGAAGAGGTCAATGGTGTAAAAGGTTTGGGGGCCTCTGGGATTGATTTAATAAATCAAAGAATATTGTTCAGTCCTTCATACTGATCATCTTACACTCATTAACTCTTACTTTAACTGATACATATTATTCTCTCCTTAATTAGTCTTACTAAATCCTCAATACTTGTACACAAAGCTGTAGCCAAGAGGGAGTTGGGTGCTACTTGAAAACACTCCTGGGCCCCCAAAAGCTTTATAAATAGTAGTTTACCTACTGCATTTCTTCTGACAAGTCACTATATCTTGGAAGGGGCTCCTCAGCCACTCGATCATTATATTGTATGAATATCAAAGAAAATTTTTATCTCAACTTACAAATGCAAGTAAATAAATTTACCGTATTTGATGTCATATAAGACCCTTTCCCCAAATGGCTCAGAAGGTAAACTTAACCTTTGTTGTCTTGCACGACAGAACTTAAGCAGGAGTTGGAAAAATAAATTAGAGGAATTCAGGGAGATGTTTTTTTTTTCCTAATATTCCCTGGGTTGGGGATTGTATACCATCAAATCTGATACCTTCTTGTAAAATCTGTGATTTAAATATTTATTAAAAAAAAATCTTACCCAACAGAAAAAATGAAAAAAAAAAAATCCCTAATAAAATATTAGTCAAAGTACTCTGGTAACCTCATGATAACACATCACAATTTGAAAGGTATTATAGGTGTTCAGCCCCACAGCTCCCACCAAATTAGTTGGCTTCAGTGACTATTGCTGCTGTTGGTGCAAGCTCCATGGCCAAGCATTGTTGTACTATCATCCATCAAAAGTGCTATTATGAAGTAGTCAGTGCTATAAACAAGTATAGTGTCAGGCAGTGTGTTGCTTTTACATTTGCAAACTTCTCCATCCTCTCCAACTTGGTTTGTTATCATTATTACTGTTTCCCAGGGTGGGCCTGTGTTTAAATGCATCAGCACAACAAAGCACACAATCCTTTATTCCATCTTTCCCTCCATACAACATGTTTTCTCTAGAAAACCTGCTTAAAATTAACTGCTAGTAGGGTTTATAGGTGGCATGAGGTTTATGTGAGTGAGTGGTGGGAAGGCAGAAGGGATGTGAAAACAACTTTTGTTCTCTTCTTTAAATAACAAATACCTCTAAGATCAATTCTATGAAAAATAACAACCCTTGTTAAAAATAAAAATACTTAGGTAAGAAGAAAAAAATAAAACACCAAAATCCTAAGCCTGTTTCTTAGCCTAGTAGTAAAGCTGGCTTGACTGTTTTTTTTTTTGTTTTTGTTTTTTTTTGAGCACCCAAAACACCTCTGCCCTCTTCACTCCACAAAGGTCCTGTGTCAGATATCTTTTTTTTCCCTCTTGTCTAGCAAGATGATCTCTAAAGAAATCCCTGTTTTAGTTTAGTAATTTGTTAGTAAATTTTTACACCCCTTGAATAAATATAAGAAAATTGACAATTCTCACTTAGTTTCTATAACCTGGTTTGAAATTAGGGCTCAGCTTGTCAGAGTAGAATGTGTAGTAACAAATGTTACTGGGCTTGGAAGTGCATATAAAAATCAAAGATCTGATGGCATTTTATCCTATGTAACTCAAAGCTATGGCCACTAGCGCTGAGCCATTGGTTTTATCCTTGTATAAAGAACAGTGATTCTTTTGCTTTGCTGCCTGTAACAATAGACTCTTTCTCTTAAAGGTAAGAATTTTGCTGTTAAAGATATCTCTTACCCTCCATTTGAATCAATGGACTCTTACATTGAAACAAATTCAGTATTTTTTTTTCTCAAAAAAATCTCAGAAATTGAAATATATCTGTGATTTAATTCACTGTGATTAATCTGCAGATCATGTGAAAAGATAATGGATCAGGACAAACATTGTATAGCAATGATCAAGACAAGCTAATCTTGCTGGCTGTTGTTGGTGGGTTCGATTCTCATTGGAAATCCCAGTATCGATGGTCTGATTTCAACTTATGCAAAGTTGATTTACTCATAATGAACAGTGTAATTTTCTTTTTGTTTCTCTCTGTAACAATGGCCTCTTTCATTTAAAGGTAACAATTTTGCCGATAAAACTATTTCCTGCCCTGCCCATGCACTTTTCCACTGAAATGAATTTACTATTTTTTTTTCTCTCAAAAAATTATCTCATGAAAAAATTCAGATATATTAGTGATTCATTTTCATGAGGATTTACCATCTTTTTAATAACTTCAGCATTCACAAATATCATCAATGTTGCATTTTCTACTTAAGCGTTTAATGCCCATTAAAATGCGTTTACATATTTTTTTTATTGCATCAATCTGCTGGTGTCTTGGTGTATTTAGAAAAAAATGATTAATATATTTTGATTGAAGGGTTTTCATATAAGTTTTCAGTTTTCAGTCAAACAATGTGACTTTATTTTCTTGAAACAAATAATTAAAACTTTTCAAATAGTAATGATATATTATATTTCTATGCTTTAGATGATATCACAAGCAATAAGTATACCTGAAATTTGAAAATATATATTTGTTCTGCTGGCAGAAGTCACTTCATGCATTGAAAACATCTGCTTATTGCAGAATTTGTGTCTGCATAGGAAATTCTTCGATAGTGCTGATTTTTTGTCTCAATCTGTAAGTCCATCACCAATTTGAAAAGCTTTTTGTAAACAAATTCAACTAAATATATAATAATATAATAAAAATTTGAAACCATCAACCAAAACTGTCAACATAATTTGACATGGTTTTCTTCAGTTTTCAAGTGAGTCTGGATGTCTGTCTATGCATGTGTCCCGTGTTTTCAACATTTACTTTATGTCTAGTAAAAGCATTTTTTTCCCTTGCTTTTATGAAATTGCTTCCCAAAATAGGTTTTTAGTGGAGAGTTCAATTTATAATGTGAGTTTATACTTAATTGGCCTCTTAGTTTGTGTCTGGTAGTATTCATGATTGTTTTCTTTTTTTTTTAGTGATCACTTCCCAACAAAAGATGAGAGATGTAATTTATTCATTGATTTCCCCTTTTTCAATTTTTTGTTTAATCATCCCCAACTTGGCATGCTGCCAAAAGACGTTGGTTCTGTGATTGTTCCTCTTGCATAACTATCCAAACCTGTCTTTATGTATTGTTTATATGATGATTATAAGCAGTGAAGGATGATGTAAAGCTTCATGTTGAATGGCTTTTATGCTAGTTATGAAGATGTTGTTTTGTTTATTTTTTACAGACCAACAAAGGAGACTGAGGAAAAAACACTGCAGGAGCCTATTAAGGAATCCCCACAAGAACCTATTAGGGAGTCCTCTGAGGAACTTGTTAGTGAATCGCCAAAGGAAGCTACTAAAGAGTCTCCAGAGGACTTGTCTGAACATCAACAAAAGCCAAAGAAACATATTGTTGAAGAGAAAAAGCCTACAGTATGTATGCAACAATTTTTTTTACTGTCTGACAGTGTTCCCTCTAGGCTGTGCGGCCGTGCACTGGAAAAAATCATT
The DNA here is from genome assembly GCA_963457665.1 of Thysanoteuthis rhombus. NCBI lineage: Eukaryota > Metazoa > Mollusca > Cephalopoda > Oegopsida > Thysanoteuthidae > Thysanoteuthis > Thysanoteuthis major. The sequence goes on along the minus strand of OY735204.1, from coordinate 49,458,847 downwards.
CCATGACTTGAAATTTTAATGCCGTGTATGAATTCTTTGAGTTTCAGGTAAAGAAAAAAAAAAGATTCAATAATGAAACTATATGACCAAAAAAGCAATCATCATATCACTATAAGTAGCATCATTTGTTTGCTGGTTTATGCAAAAATTATAATGCATAAAGATTAGTGCATAAATAGAGAAAAATATAGGATATGATAATGAATAAGTAGTACAGAGAAAAATTAATAAATTATTTCTTCTATTATACTTTTGTGTCATAAGTAAGTCACCTTTGTTTCATAAACTTTAGACAAAAAAATCAATGATCATCTTAGAGGTAAAAATGTTGTCTGCACACTCTACTGCTTTAGTTACTCACAGGCTTTTGGGTCCTGTACAGACCATGAAACAGTTAGTGGGAACATTGCTAGCGGTGTTAGCAAACTTTTTTTTACCAGTAATTTTACCAGTCTTTGTTGAATAATTATATCTTATCTGCATTTTTGGTGGGAGGTAATTATCTTTTGAATTCATAAAAACATGACATGGAAAAGAATCATCAAATGATGTTATAAGTATGTGGAAGAGACTTATTAAACTGTCATGTTTTATAAGGTTGTAGAAAACACTCTTTTAGTCTTATACCAATGTTTCTTTGAATTAAAGTTGTATCTGTTCGATTTCTCGTAAAAGAAGATGAGATCAATTTTTTACAATCTAAATTTAACAATTTTATTCTTATCTATGTCAAAAGCTTCTACTTACTTCCATTAAAATCTGCAGTAAACCCTTGCTATAATGAATTTTGGCTTTAACAAACTTTGGGATCCTCCCGAATTGACTTTTTATTTACCAAACAAAGATGAATGCAGTGAACAACTGGATCATAATAAACTTGGCATCATCCCACTTTGATGGTCCAGCCTTTAGATCAAGATCAAAGTGTAGTATCTCTTCTCATATCAATGAAGCATTAACTTCCTGTTTACAATTTTTAAATGATATCACAGTTTATTTTAATTGTTTTCATCACAAATTTTAATTTAATTCAAATGTTCTTTTTAATTGACAAAAACATAAGTTGTTATGAATTATATTCATTGTTTTAACTGAAAACCATATTACTTAGCATTTCTTCCTGTTTTGAATTTTTATGTTTATCCAACTCATATTTCACAATGTAATTTTATTCCTCTAAATGATTTCAACTTATGATAAGTCAACTTGGTGATTATTATTAAATTTATATTAGAATAAATTGTTCGTTTTGAGTTTTTGAAATTGAATTATTGTTTCATAAAATTTAAGGGAAAAACATTCAAGAAAACAATTAAAATTCAAATATTTGTTTTGTCAATCGAAGATATATCAAAACTAGAAAGCACTCAGAGGGTATACCTTTGCCAATGCCATTGTCAGGCGGAATAATTGTGCATGGATTCACCCTAAAATTCAATCAGTTATTCTGTAGCCTATCATCCACCTTTCCACAAAATATCACTTGAGTTCATTGAGAATTTTTAGAGATATTGTATGGACAATCCTGAAATTTGTTGATATGTTATTTGGACATATTACTACGACGTAGGGGAGTAATAGTGCATAGCTCGACTCCAAGATTTAATCAGTTCTCACTCCATTGCCCACCCTTCCACAAAATTTCATTGAAATTTATTCAGTGCTTTCTGAGATATCATGTGGACAGACAAAACCTCAGACGATAAATAAACAATCAAATGAACAAAACAAACAAATCAACAGCTGAACAGACACGTCCAAAAATATTTACCCCTTTTCAACTTTGTTTATTAAGAGGTTAATTTTAGTTAATGTTATATATGATACTACACTTTGATCTTGAACTGAATGCCGCAAGAGCCTGGACTACAAACCTAGGATAATGCCATAAACTTTCTTATTATTAACTACCAAATGATATCAGATAAGGTTGAAAGTATAACAAGGCAACCAAACTGCCTTTAAATTTATTGAACAGTGTTTGTCCAATATGGCGAACTGTTGAACTTACTTCTTATTTACCAAACAAGGGACTACCATCATGGATAATGAACTTTTTGCTTTAATGACAATAACGTCCCCCCAATCAGTTCGTTATAGTGAGGGTTTATGATTTCTGATATGACAGAAAATTGTGTCATATTCATTACATCATCTTTCTTTTCAACTTTATACAAGACAAACTATAATTTGCATTAGCAACAATTTGATTAAAAAAACTACAAAACAAACAATAATCTATTTTAATGCAAAACAATTTATTAACCATAATTTTATGCAAAGTTTGATAGAAAAATGAATTGTTTTAATACTATAACATGATACCCATGACAGCAGTGATTGAAAATCATGACTTCTGTTTTTGTTAATTGAAATAAAATTTTACAAAAATTAATTAAAAATCAAAGAAAAAATTCAGATTACATAAAAATTCTTGAAGAAATTATGAAGTTAAAATCAAAATTTGGAAAGCTGTACCATTATGACAAAACTTTCTTTGGCAATGTTATTGTTTTGAGTAACACTCGTATAATATTTTGTAGGGAATTTTTTTTGTTAATGTTCGAACACAGGTAATTGGAGAGTACAAATCCTACAAAAATTAAAAATTGGCTTTTTTTTACTAAATATCTCGGAGTCTTCGTGTAAACTTGCTTAAATGAGTTATTAGAGAGATTTTACTATCATAGATGCAGAAGAATACCTCCTGAAAGAAAATAGCCATTTACAGTTTACATTCTCAAGCTTCTATATGAGTATTTATTGTCAAGGATAAGCAAGCAAAACAATTTTTTTTTATTGTTATCTATATTGTATGAATTTATTCATAAAAGCAGGGATCAGCAAACTACAGTCTGTGGTGCAAATCTAGCCGGCTATAACATTTCATTAAGCCTGCCAACCATGCGGAATATGCTAGAACTCTTGAATAATAATTTTTATATTTTTTTCCATTTGATATCATTATTTATGAAATAAAGATGTCTTTTTTTCATCTAATATATATATGCTAGTAAATACAATGAATAATATATGCGAAAATTTCAAGTTTATTATTTTAGAAAAAATCGAAAATTAAATGACTACTAAGCATGTTCAAAAAAGAACACTGTCAAATGATATAAAGCAATTAATCATGGAGACATATACAAACTAGTTATATATAAAATTTCTGATGAACTTGACCCTCCAGGATCAACTGTTGCGTCAATCACTAAAAAAAACCCCGTGATAATCATGGTTACAGTGTTACCTTAATTTCATGTACAATTATCTCTATGGGTTTTACATTCGTGGTTCAGTGTTGAATAATTTAACAGGAATATTTTCAGAAATTTTGCAGTGTACTCTGAAAAAATGCATTATAGAAAATACGCTGTATAGTATAAATAAAATGTAAAAAGTTTTGGAAATTATGAATGCATCGTAATTATCTTTGTGTGATCAATGAGAAGATAGTAGTAAATTATGAACCAAGAATGATCTATGTTGATAATGTAAATGCGGTTGAAAACTTGAACTTGTTTACACTCGTGAACTGGGTTAATTAACCAGTATTGTTGACATTAAAATCTTTTCCAACTCTCAGTACTGTAAACAAATTTATTTATTTACTTTTTAGTAGATGAAATATTGTAAATCAGTATTGACTTTTTTACCCTTTTTATGCCACTATCTACCTTCATCTTGATATTTTTGTTGCTTTTTATTACAACATTTCTTATACCAGAAACAAAAATGTTGAGATGATGGTAAATAGTAGCATAGAAAGGGAAAATATTGTTAATAATCATTGCAATGTAGTTTTATGAAGTAGATGGTCTTTGTTGACTCAATATTTTTAATAATATCACCCACATACTTTTTGAACACTCATTTGAAACTTGTTGCAATAATTGAATATCTTCTTCCAAAGTTTAATTTTGGTTATAACTGCAAGAAAATAACATAAAGTTAGTTGTAGAAAAGAAAAGAAATACTTTTGTGTACTCTCAACAGATTTCTAAGCAAATTAAGGCCATTTTTATATTTTTGATTAAAAATAAATGTCAGTTCCGCCATAATTGATGGAGCTGTCACCAAGAAAAATGAAGTTGAGTTTTAAAATTAAAAGATTTTATTGTATGCTCTTACTGTACTCATTTATTAGTTTGTTCAGTTACAATTTGAGAATGGTAAAGCTTTTGTTTATCAGAAGGTTATAAGTACAATATGGGTTTGAGGGACCAAAAGGGTATTATGAGAATACCAATTATCATTCCTGTGAAATATGGAGTAGGACAGGGGTTAGTATACTTCTTTGGAGGCGGATAAGAATTGTTTTTGTCTTGTGAGTCAAAGCAAATAAAAAATGACACCAAGATCATACAAGGCTACGGAAACATCTTGGTTTTTTATAACTTTAAAGTTTTTATTATAGGTTTAAATGCCTACAAAGCGTTGATGTACTATCAATCAGTTAGAACAATTATATTCTTTGGGGGGGACAAAATATTGTGAAATCGTGGTTTAAATTTTGAGTATATCAATAGAACAGAAGGAATAAATTTTAGCCATAAAACATTGATTCATTTGATGCCTCTGCAAAAATGAGACTTCTGCTCTATTTTTCAATTCTAAATTTATTGTTCAATAACAAAAGATAGATAAGTAAAATAAAGAATTTTTGTATGCAACATCACATGTTCAATGAAGTCGGCAGGCCTGGACAATATCAAGCCACAGACGGTAGTTTGCCTACCTCTGAAGTAGGGTATACCATTTCCTGCAATTATTCCAACTTTTCATAAAAAAGGCTATAAACCTGATTAGGCTTCTTTAGCTTCAAAACTGTTTTAAAAAAAATATTACTTCAATTAATTTGTTCTCAATGTCCTCTAAAAGGTTTTATCCAGATGATACAAACTGATAAAATCAAAGCAATAACATTCCATTGAATAATATTGAATTTCTTTGTGTGATACTAGCTTTTTAAAATCTATTTGTCATTCATTGCAAGTTTTAATTATTAAATCTCTTAGATTAGTGATTCCCAAAGTGGGTACTGGAAGACCCAAGGGTACATTTGAGGGTCAAGGGACAGTAGGCGAGTGTTGAAAGACATGGGTTGGTGAGGGGTGCAAGAGGTAAAGAATACTAATTGATACCTTCTAAACGTAAAGTTGTGTGTTTGATTATTTTTATATTGATTAAGCAAGTACTTTTACATTCTTTTATACAGTTATAGTTTTGGTTATAGAATAGATGCTTAAATTTTTTTTTTAAATTCTGAAAATAGTATTTTCATTGTATGATTTTTTATTAAATGTTTTTTTGGGTTTGGATAATACCACAATGCTTTTATTCTGGCCTATTTGAAAGACTAGGGCAGTGCCTGTTCCATGTAAAATAATTTTCTGTCTGCTGTTCAAAATTAAGGCTTCAAAGTATTTTGGTTTCTTCTTTTGTTGCCAATTTAGATGATTTATGTCCAAATTTAGATGATTTTAAAGAGTGAAAGTCAAGGGAGATAATTTATAGAAACTAAAAAGGAGGATTTATAATTTTTATTCATTTTTATTAGATTTCTCAAGAAATGCTTGTCCAAAAAACTTCAAACTTGACACTGCACTGCATTGTGCACTGATTAATATTCCTGGCGAGTGTCAGTGGCCTGTTCTCAAGTAATCAGAAAGAGATTTTTTCAATAGTAGAAAGATGTGCTCCAGATCAGCAGGAATTATGATAATATCTTCTGTTTGGATCATATTTAAAGTGAATGATTAAAGAAACCTATTTGTGTTATTTTCAGACCATCAATCTTATTTTTTTTCCATTTATTATTCTACTTGGTTCTCATGTTTCTCTGAGGATGATATTCTTCTTTTTCAATTGGATTTTTCTTTATCTTTTCAGCAACTACAATTTTGTAACACATGTGGGAAAGATTATCCCACACGCAACAAACTTTTTGAACATTTGAGAGAAAGTGGACACCAGAACCGAATTAATAATTCAAACTCAGCCAGCACAACTGCTCAAGGTAAAGGGTCCAAGAAAGGAAAAAAGAAAGACCGAAGATGATGAAGACACTCATATTAAAGTAGAAATATATGCAGAAATTGTATTGTAAATAAATAAATAATACAAACAGTATTTCATTATTTATTACTGTTTTGAACATTTTTTTTTCCTTAGAGCATATCATATTGCTAAAAGAAACAACATTTTATTAATAAGACAAACAGTATTTCATTATTTTTTTCACTGTTATGAACATTTTTTGGTATTCATACAAGAGTGGGTCCAATGAAGTCAAAAATTATTCGTTTTGAATGATTTTTAAAAAAATGCTTGGCATACATGAAAATAATCCCTTATAAAAGGCTTATACTTTTTAATCCCTTCTGCCCTTATCTACTTTTTCTTCCTTTCGTTCAAAGCTATCAAAATCTACTTAAGCTAATGTTTTTATGTATGGAAGACATGAATAGAAATTTTTATCTTTGTTTTAAAATTAAGATAAAAAATCTCCCATGCATAGAAACATGACCCTCTCTTATTTTTTCTTCCATTTCAAAGCTTTCAGAATCTACTTAAGCTGATGTTTTTATGCACAGATAATTTTTTTAATTTAAAAAATGAACATTATCCACAACTTCTGTGCATAAAAACATTAACTTGAGTATATTTTGAAAGCTTTAAACGTATGAAGGGAAGCAAAAGTAAATAAGGGCCGAGGGGAAGGAAAAGTATGATCCTTTTGTTAGGGATTACCTTTGTGTATGTCTGGCCTTAATTGAAAAAAAAAAAAAATTTAGGGGAATAACTTTTTGGTCTTTATTGTTGGGCCTCACTCTTGTATGAGTACCAATATTTTTCAAATCTTTGGAGCATATCATTTTGCTTAGTGGTTTAAAAAAAACATTTTTTATCGATGATTCAAACCATATTACATTATTTTTTTACTATTTTGAAATTTTTTTTTATCTTTTAGAGCATATATTGCTTAAGGGTTTTTAAAAACATTTTTTTAGACACTTATATCTTTTTGCACGTTCAAAGTTAATAACATAAATCAATATTGAAATTTAAAATGGAAATTAGATTTTATAAGTTTATAAAAGTTAAAGAAACTTGCCATCACAGTAATTAATTGAACAACCGTAGCATCAAAATTGAGTCATGTAATAAAATTCCATCTGAGAATAAATATGGTCAGAATAAATTCTATTCATGACATCACTGGCATTTTCCATTTGAAAACATCTAAAATGGAGTAAAAAAAAACGTCTAGATTTAGCAGAATCTAAATGTTATCAATAAATCCATCAAAATGAGTTCACAGAAAAATCAATAATTTTTACCAAAAAAAATTTTTTGTCGAAGAGTTCTAGTGGAGTACTAATACCAATTTTCAAGTCTGTAGACAAAATGGTATGGCAGGAGGGCTTGAACACACAGACACATAAACTAAGATGTGCATATAAGAAAAATATAGAACCCTTCACCATCTTTGATGGCTACTGTTGTTCAATAGTGTTGAATTTTTGCTACTCCAGCGACAGTTATACAAAATATTTTCTTGCCTGCTGATTTAGATATCATTGTAAACGAAACCCACTCAAGCCTTCAAGACAAATCATGCTGAACAACAAATTTGTTTTATGGGTTTGGTTCCTATTGTCCATTTTCAGGGCCGGATTAAGCTTGTGTATGATATGTAGCATGTGTGATAACGTGGCCCTTATTCTTAAAAAAGATATACAATATATATATATATATATATATATATATATATATATATATTATGAATAGAAAATTTATATTTTTTAATTTCATAATAATGATTTTTTTCATCTGCTGTACAGCCAAATAAGACAAATATAACTGACATTTCAGTAATAATATCACTTGGTTTTCATTTTGATCTTTGTGCTACTGTTATTTATTAAATACTTTTGTATTTATGCATCATATACGTATCCCATAGATACTACGCACCCATTATTTACTGTGTTGAAATGATAATCCCAATTAAAAGTGATGATTGCCTAAAATCATTCATTTTAATCGCTTTGCTGTTCATAAAAGTTAAAGGCATATAATACTATAGCAGTAGCATTCACTTTCCTGAATCCCAGATTACTGACTGTTCATCTGCTTGATGCGGATTAGTTGATACTGAATTAATCAACAAACAAAGGATGATAAGTTGAGGCCCTTTGTTTTATAGTTTATTATTCATGAAAACATTGGTTGACTTTTTTTTAAAAAAAATCAGTGCGATCAGGGTATATTTATGAGTTATGGAAAAAAAAGCATCAATTGTAATAGTGCTGTTTATATACGATAAGATTTAGTATTCATGGTGTATATATTGTGCATGAGGTTTATGAAGAAAAAAAAGTTTTTTTATGTATGATTATCAATTAACAAATGAGCTTACATATACTATCTATACACATACAATCGTACATGAAAAAAATCTTGATTTAGTATTTATAAATCTTATACACCATATATACTGTATATACTGAATTTTATCGTAAATAAATAGAACATTTACAAATTTTAATATTGATGCTTTTTTTTTTCTAACCATAGATCATAACTATACCACCGTTGTACTAATTTTTGGAAAAAAAAGTCAACTGGTGTTTTTGTAAATAATAAACTATGAAACAAAGGTCCTTGAATTATCTCCCTTTGTTTTCCATGGAATCCAGAATCGGCAAGTTGGTGTCGAACAAGTGAAAATGATACAGACCCGTACTATAGTAATAGAGACAGTGCAGAATCACTGAATTGGTAATGATAGCTTGAAAGCATTTAGTGCTGGGCCCTTAGAAATGCAGGACCCGTGGCATATGCTGCATTTGCTACATAGTTAATCCGGCACTGTCCATTTTCAATTTTCTTGTTTATAATAATTCATTTGTAAAAAGATACACTTTACACAGTACTTTCTGTAAATATTGAAACATAATTTTTATTTCGACATTGTCTGTGATTGTTGGACGTTTCTTTCTTGAAATATTGAAAGACCAAAGAAAGTTAACAGAAGTATACAAAAACATTTCTAAGTACAGAGGAAGCTGCTTATTATAATCATGGATATTATTGGCCCCAAACACTATTTGAAGTGATCACAATAAGTGGTTTCCTCTATATATCCTTTGCTTAACCCATTAAGTGTAGATAACTGACATTTCAGTCTTTGCAGTTCTATGGCTTTGCTGTGAATGATGGAAATTTCCATCAGTCATACAATGGACCCTTCCGCTTGGAGTTATGGATGACTTTTTCTGCTTGTTTCTATGTATCTCTGTCCATTGATTTGAGTGGAATGGTCCATTGTTTACAGAGAAAACAAACTGTTCAGTTTATTTTGTACCACCTTGTCTAATCAATGTTTTTAGAACTTGGCCAATGAGCTGCTCCTGGCGCAGTTAATGGGTTGATGTTGTCTGCCGGTTATTTTTATCTTAAACCTGTCCCTAAGTGATCACAATAAGCGGCTTCCTCTGTATTTAAATGTTTTTCCTATCAACTAAAACCTGAATGTTTCTTCCATATTTCACATCATTCACTTTTTTGCAAGGAAAACTTGTGTAAATAAGTCATTTTGAAATTTTATTGTTTTTAAAATATTTTTCTCTTGTTCATTTATTCTTTCAGTACTCAGCTTATCACTGAAACATTCGAGTATAGCAACATTCTGTTTGGTTAGTATAAGTTGAGTGATCATTTTGATAATTCCAGGTGCTACAAGTAAAAATCAATAATGGAAAATTGATTTCAAACCAAAGCAGTGTTCTTTATAGTGCAATTTCTTAAAAAATCTTATATAAGTCTAAGCTCTATTCTTAAGTAAAGTATTGGTATTATCAAAGATTTAATATGGTTTAACACGTTTAGTACCAAATGACTCAAGTTAATGTTTTCGCTACTTTAGCTCTGAAGACCCCCACCCTCTCAAAAAAAAATGTTGGCACAGAAGGTGTTAGTATCCTATGAACTAAATTCTTAGATTGAACTGTAAATCTTTTGTTTCCAGTCTAATGACAAAGCCAATGAGCCACTAGCAATGACAATTCATAGAGTGATTCAGTAATTGTATATAATTGTTAGCTTATGACCTTGAATCCACCTAATTTCTCTTCCCATCAGTGTCTTAACTGTTAAATCTCAATATCAGGGTTGACAAGTAGTTGGAGATGTTTCGGACCATTTATTGAAAAATTCACTTTTTCTGTTTAGTATGAATGGCAGAAAAATAAGGGTCGAGTTTAGCATTAAATTACATTGTAAGGTAAAAAAAAATTTACTTTTTCCAAACTGACAAATTTCCTGAAGAAATGAATGTGGATGAAAAGCACAAAAAATTATTTGCTTGAAAAATACTGTTTTATTTTTTTAAATAAAATGTTTAAAGGAAATGAAAAAAAAAGACAAAAATGGCCAAAATTTAAGTATGGCCAAATGCTTTTCAAAAAGGCCATAAAATGTCAACCCTTCACTCCTGACTGTAACTATCCATTAGAGTTGAATTTTAAAACTCAAGATGGGTTTTGGAAATGATGTTGTTTATTCCTGTAGACTATCTGTGGAGCAAAGGGCTCCAACCACTTTGCTGCAGTTTCAGTAGCAGATAATTTTTTTTATGGATGGAGTGGCTAGCCCCACATCTAAATCCTCCTCTTTCACCTGGGCTTGGGACAAGCTATAGCCACTGCCAAGCTGTAGTTTTTTTTTTCTATCAGAGTAATCTCTTATATGGACTGCCATACAGGGCTAGAGAACTACATCTGCCCTACTATTTACCCAGAGCTGAGAGGAAGAAGTGGATTCGTGCCTTTCCCTAAAGCATTAGTGTGTGAACAGCCTCGGATGAAACTTGGTGCGATAGTTCTGTTTTCTATGCCAATAACAGTTAGGCCACTGTGCACATGCATATTTTGAAATGATAGCTAAATTTTATTTTTTCAGATTTTTCCCATATATTTAGAATGTAAAAGTGTTTATATTGCAACTCGTGGCACTAAAGTGTTAAAGTAGACTTGCTCGCTTTTTCTTTTCTTTTTTTCTTATGAAACTCCTATTCTAGAATTGACTTATGAAAATGACCCCCCCCCTCAAATCTACTGAGGAGGCTGAAATTTGGCATGCAAACTTATTTCAACTTATCTGAAAGATTTATAAAGAAAAATGTGGGATCAACCCACCCCAACAGAACATCTTTCTTTTTCTTTTTTTTTTTTTTCAGCTTATATCGATACCTTTTCCCATGCAAATTAGAAAATGGAGTATGCGCATCATAAACTAAAGCATGCAAATTAAAGACTACAACCAAATCAAAAACCTCTGCAAGTAATCCGATAAATACAGCGAGAAAATTAAAAACAGCAACACAAAAAATTGAATCAATGAACATGAATAATCAAATACATTTACTGCTTCAATTGCTGCAAATGTTTTTTTTTCTTGTTTTTGTTTTTCAGTTAAATTAGTTTAAACTTGTATATCAATAAAAATCATGGGTCTTCCTCATTAGTCCCCACAAAAAACTAATGCCCATAATTTTGAAGTACCCCCCCCCCCCCATGGGATTTTATGTGGGGAACTAATGATAAAAACCCGTCATTTTTGTTGGTGGGGGGGGACATTAGCTCTTTTGTGGAGACTAATGAAAAAGACCCATGGATTTTATTAAGAGAGAAGTTTCAACTGATTTAACTCACATAACATTTACAACTATTGAAGCCGTGAATATGATTATTTGATGATTAATTTTCATTGATTTGGTTTTTGTGCCATTGGTTTTAATTTGCTTACCTTAGCTTTTGATTTTCTTGCAGTAATTTTTTTTATTTGCTTGTAGTACCTAGTACTCGTTGATTTGCTTACATCTATTTTTTTTTTTTTTAAAGTATGCTTGCTCTAGTTTTTAACTAACTCAGGAAAGGGTATGGAATAGACTCAAATCATGCCATTTATCTGGAAAAATATCATGGTACTATTTCATTTAGTAATCTCCCATGGCCAAATTTAAGGAATTTTTTTTTTCCAGTTGAAGGAAAACTTCTTTTTCAAAAGTTGACTTATGAAATTTTGAAAATATTCCAAGTCATTTGAGCTTCAGTCAGAGTTGAGTTGAGTTTGATCCTGAAGCAGCGACTCATTTTCTTCTTTTTTTTTTTCTTCTTCTTGAAAGAGAGAGAGATCAAATCTCTTGTTAGTTGTTTTACAGTGCGTCACATGCACACTACTGCTATTTGAAAAGGTCCTTTTGTTTCGCTGATTGCTGTGAAACAGATGCCAGCCTGGAGGAGGGGGGGGGTAATGCACATCAGAAACTTGATTGCAGGTGTCAAGAGATGGTAGTTTATTACCCAATCCTTTGCCCCGTTAGCCTCAATGACATTAAGTCGACTAAAGGTGTCAGTGCTTTGTTTGGTTCTGTCATTAACTTTGGTCTTCTGTCACGATTCCATTAGAAAAAATTGCTGACAACCTTGCAGGCATTCCTTTCAGGCTGGTAGACAGCTTGACTTCAACATTCTCAGGGTTGGCTCTAGACAGGGGAGGGGGAAGAAAATTTAGTGCTTTACTGTTGAGACCACCCCTCTAACTTTTTTTCAGGCATTAAAGAGTAGTAATTAAAAAAAATAAAAAGATAGAACATTTTTAAAAAAAGAGATTTTCCTTTGCGTGTTTGCTTTTCCCCCCACCTGTTAATGTGAATTTTTCTTACAAATTTTGATTTGTCAGTGTTTACATCCCCATTCTCAATAGTTGGTAGTGCAGTGATTAGAACAAGAAAATGAAAGTAGTGAGATCAGTGGTTCAATAACTTATATTAGTTGGTGATGCTCATTAACTCTTAAATACATACAAAGGAAATAACTTGATTAAAATCATTCCCCTTTGACCATCTGGAGAATTTTTCCATTTAAAGAAAATTCAATTCACAGAAGAGTTCCGCTATTTTTTATGCTATTCATTGAAGAACTCCCCTGTGAATTACAAGTGGTTTATGAATTTAAGAGTTAACCACTGCCAAGAGTTAACAAAGTAAAACGTTCTTACTTCCATGACTAATTCATCTTGTATTGCAAGAATGACTCATCAAAGGTAAACTTGATACAGTACTGGACTATTTATCAAGCTTGGGATCAGATGTCTTGATTTCTGGACCACAGCTTAATATATACTTGAAATATAAGATAAACAATGAAGAGTAAAGAACAATATTGTATATAACTGGTACAAATCAATACACTTTTAAAATGGTCTGTTTGATCTGTATTAATCCATGTATAAAATATATGATGGAAAGTAAAGAGCAGAACTTTATATCCTATGCAAATTAATCCACTTCAAAAAAGGCCTATTTAATCAATATTAATCCACTAATCTTCATCTGAAGACAATTTAATCACTCCAAGGAAATTAAAACAAAAACAATTGAATTGTGAACTATTTATGAAGCTGGTCAGAATTCTGGTTTCTTGGAAGTCAAGTAAATGGTCCGGTACTGTATTCTTCAATTATGCAATGCATTTGGTTAGTAAATATCTTTTGATACTTCGTTTCTTATTTATGCTCCCCCTCCTTCTCTTAACTGGTTGCTTAGATCAGCGGTCTTCAGACTAACCAGTATGAAGGCCACATTGTATATTTTTTACATATTTTCGCTGGCCAAAGAAAAAAATCGTTTTTATAAATGGATGAATAAAATTCAAATTAATGAATAAATTTTATTTGGATCTTCTTTGAAATCATTGTGATATGATTCAGATTTAAAGAGCAATATGACAATTGCATAGAAACCATGCTGTGCTTACACTGAGAAATTATACATAGCAATACCTTGAATCGTGTGGGTTTTAATGTAGTATAGTTAGAGTAATGCTGTACAAACGAATCTTACTAAGTATAACACAAAGGAAACAACACTAAATTATAATAAGACCTAAAACAGTGCAAACAAAATTTTGGAACCTAGTAACTGCACTATTCAAGGTATTGCTGTCTAGCGAGTAATAATGTCAGACATTAGCAAATGCTCTGACAGAATATTAAATCAATTAAGTGTTTATACTGACTGTTTCACTGTATAGTTTTGAAGAAATGAAGGGAGATTATCAGTTTTATTGTTTATGAATATTTCAAATTGCAGCAGCAGGGTTGCTAGATTTGGCCAGAAGGGGAGATAATCCATCTCAGACTTATCCTACAAAGGCATTTGAATGGTGTTGAATTTGGAAATCAAGCAAGTTTGGAGGCAAAGGTTCAATACCAGACTCCTTGCAGATAATCAAAAGTCAGTTACAAGTTCACTGGTGAATGAGGATTTTGTTTTATCTCAAAATCAAAGAAATTATGTATAAAACACTTTGAAATTATATGTTAATTTATTGCTAATTGGAAATATCTAATGTAGTCATATTGAGTGTGTCTTTTGATGAAATGCTGTTTTATTTTTTCAGTTTTCAATCAACTGTCTTTTATCACAAACTGCACTATAGTGGGTAATTCCTGTATTGTAGATCTTATAAATACAAGGCTATCCATAAAGGTTTTGTTTTTCTCTTGACTTGAAACTAAAGTTCCTTAATTTTGTAAGAAGTTTTAATATTCTTAAACCTGGCATGAAACTCCATACCAGTCAGCCATCAGTCTACTACTAGTAAATACTTGCTTAGTTAATGGTATACCTAAAGATTTATGTGTATGTTTATGCAGTAATTTGAAGGGTTAACACAAGGTATTTCTAACAAAAATTCTTGTATCCATTTTTATTGAATGTGAAACAATGAAAAAGCTTAGACATATACTGATTGACCTCGGGGTCTGTTAGAAAATGGGTTTTGAGTCATAATCCCAAATGGAGAAAAATCTGATGTAAAAATTTTTCTCCATTCGGTAGTAACAGTAATTATTAAGTCAAATACTCCTTAAGATGTCATAAAATAGAATTTTTTTTTTACAAAGTAACTTTTTCATGAATAAATTCAGTAATCAATCAGTAAATACCAAAACTTTCATCAAATCTATTTAGATTTGAACAGGAAGAAAAGAAAATTGTAGAGTTGCTAAGTTGTCTACCCTAGATCATATGACAGACTTGATGCTTATTATAGAATAGTATCTGTCATATAACAATATTTCAATACTGAAAGATGATAATTTATTTATATTATTTTCATAAGTTTTAAATACTGCTGACGAATCATTGATTATTGGTTATTAAAAAAAATTCTAAAGAGATTATCATTTCTTTTTCTTTTTCCATGTTTCAAACACTGCCGACAAATCATTGAGGTACCTTGGTTATTATTATGCACTAATTTCCTTGGAGTAGTCTCCTCATCTTCTTTCAACTATTGTTCGCTCCAACCTTCAGGTGACATAGTTGTTATCTTGTAGGAAATTTTGAACCAAACCCTCCAGGAAGGTTTTCATTCTGCTGTCTGACCTAGAGGATATCTCATATCAGATAATTTTTCCTAGTTGATTTGTCTTTGTGATATTGCTTGTCTACCTATTCCACTGAACAAGAGTACATGATTTTTTTTTTTGTACTTCCTGACCCAGGAATTGAATTCACAAAGTTACTAGTACATATAAATCAATAATATTGTATAATAATGTAATTATGATAGTGGTAATTCCTCCTCATAGAAATTCGTACAAAAAGTCCCCTGGTCATGTTTGCTGAATAACTACAGTAGCCAAAAAGTATTCAGATATTGTCCTTCTTCATTTGCCACATTTTTAGCATTATGAAAGTATCTTTTCTTTGGATTGATTGACTAATAATTTGGAGTGGTTGCCACCTCTTCTGTTCTGACCTAATGTGTACAGTTACACCAGTGGAGCTAGAGGGCTGAAAAATTAAGCATTTACTCCTTGTTTTTCATAGAAACAAACATCTTCTTTTTGTTTTTTAAAATTCCACACCAAAATAATTTTTAGTGTGTGTGTGGGTTAAATTTACAATGCAAGTTTATCCTAAATTGGTCCCCGGCGTTGACCTGACGCGTTCAGGTCAGTTGTCAAGACAGAAGAGGTGGCAACCACAAAAAATTAGTCAGGTTTTAAGCACTACACTTTTTTTGTTTGAAAATTTCACTCCACCCAATCGTGAACTTATCTCTTTTCTTCTAAAATCAAATGCAAAGTTTCCATAAAATATTTCTCGTACATCTTATCTCTTAATCTAAAATCTCACCAAACTTAGCACTTTTTGATAGGCTGTGGGTTACACTCATGAATCAATCTAAGGAAATTTTAAAGTTATTTTCACATTTTGGTCAGTGATGGTGTGGAATAAAACTCAGAATTTTATTTTCTAGTAATGTCAATTGCTACCAAATTTTTCTTTTGCAAATTGAGTTTCAATCGAAATCTTAAATAAGGCCTACATATGTGATTTAAATGATTTTAAGAATCTGTTGTTTTTTTTTTAAATTAATTTTTCCACTAAAACCTCAAAATGTTGATTTTATGAATTTTAGTAGATTTCCATGGATGCACAACTGTTGGTGGTAAGAATGGATTATATGAGAGCTAAATCTAGTATACCAAACAGTAGAATTATCAGAAGTGACCGATCTATTAGGTTGTTACACGTGGAAAGTAGATTGTTAATCTAATGTAAATAGAAGTATAATTTGTTATTATTGGTGGTTTTTGAGCCTTTAACAGCATTTAAAATTTACAAAAATATGTAAGCTTTGACATAAGGTACTAGCTGAAGTGCAAGTTATTTAAGGATTGAAAAAAGACTATAGCTTTCAGACTTGTAAAAAAAAGTTCTCCTTCATTTTGACCCAATGGGGATAAGAAAAAGTGATGGTTCACTTTTGACCATTTAAAAGGCTTTTATACACCATTAATTTTGATACTACTTGTAAGCCTTAAAAGGCATCCCACCTAGAAGTATTTCAGAACCCTAAAATGATAATGCCTTGTCTACTTTGTAGGTATACTGAGTAGAATTCAGGTGTTGAGGTCCAAGAAAGTCAACCACGTTATAACTGAGTCAAGATACACTGCAAAGTGGATACAAGCAATAGTCCAGGGAGGGCGATAGATGGTAGATAGCAAATATGAGTGAAATTTGAACAAATAAACAAAGAAATTCTTTAATGTTTGGTTTTTTTCTTATCAAATATACCACCAAAATGACTACAATATATTATAAGTACACTAAATTTCAGGATTTATATACAAAATATTTGCATATTTGCATCAATGACTAAACCCTTAACCCCTGCACCTTTAACTATCCTGTATTGAAGTTCTTCAGTGGTAAAGGGGAAAAAAATTTTTTTCACTAATTGTCTACTGATATGTTTTCATCTAATTCATTTCATTTTTACAGCTTGCCGCCAAGCATAAGATAAATATATTTCTTAGTGCGGAAGCGGGGAGTTGTGTCAGCTTTGTCATCAAATGGGCTTACGGTGTAGTAAAAAAGTGCTCAGCCTGAATTATCAGGCTTCCAGGTTTGATAGAAAATTCTGTTTTTATTCACAGTTTTCTGGATGAGTGGGCGATAATACTAGTAAAAATGTTGGGGTTGAATACCCTCTTGTCTTGCATCACAAACTATGTTATATTGGGGGAAGCCTGTACTGGGAAATTGTGGGCGTTAATAATTTTCTACTGATATTTATAAACAAGTGACAAATTTTGAGATTAAAACTATTTTTCCCCAAAATACCATTTCAAGTCTTAACTAGAGCCTCCTTTCTGCTCCTATATACTTAAAAGGATAACTTATATCAAATATACCTTCTAGCTATTTATTTATTTGAGAGACAGTATCTCGGCTACAAAACACTCAGAGAGTGCTTGCCTCAGCCAACACAATTGTCTCTAAAAAATGAATGAGAATCAGTTCATATACAGCTACAATCTAGAGGAGATAACTGTAAAAAATTTCTGGATCTGCCCCAAAATTTAATCAATCTTTCCTTAGTCCGAGCTTCCACAAAATGTCATTGAAAACTGGGAAATATTGTGTCAATACAGAAATGTATGGAACAAATGGAAAAATATCTCTCAATTGAAAAAAAGATTCCTGAATCCGTCTCAAAATTTAACCAATTCTTCCATAATCTTCCAGAAAATGTCATTGAAATTTATAGAGAATTTTTTGAGGTAATTTCTGGACAATGAATTCATATACCTTTTCCGACTTCATTGGCAGAGGTAAATTTGAAAAGTATTAATATTTGAGCAAAGATTTTATTCATTCTGCATCTTTACTTGATGCTGAATGTGACAAGGTTATTTGTAATCAAAATCTTTTGCAAAAATACCCTGGTACCTCAGTCAAGTCGAAGGAATCGGGGAATTACCCTATTCTTTCCCTTTTTAGTGCAATGGAGAGGTGCAGTCTGGTGCATGGTTCCGAATTCCCTCACCTAAATTATCTTTGGGGGCTTACTGGCCGCAGTCATAGAATGGCTTTCATTACAGCAAAAAATTACTCATATTTATAACTTATTTACCCACACCCGGTCACTCTTATCTATGGGGACGCTGCTTCCCTTAAATTGACAGTTAGCTGATACACTTTGTTTTATTCTCAGCTAAATGTATCAGTTGAACATAAAATTGATGGAGGCAACTCCAAAGTTTCTTTTGGGGAGTTATTTCACTTTTAAATGCTGCAGCTTTTTTTTTACGAACACTTTTATCTATGTACACACTGAATTTCAAATTACATTGTTGAGTAAAATCATCATAAATATTTCCTAGATAAACATAGATCTAATTCATCCTTGGATTTCTATTTGAGGACTGACTGAACTTTACAAACTAATACCAGGCATCAAGTTTCAAGCCTTGGAGCTATTTATATTTACATATTGCAAATTTTACAATTATTATGACAGACAGTTACAAAGAAAAAGGCTTTGACCTGGTCTGGAATCAGTTTTCATTAATAAGCAGCTATGAAGGCTATTTATCTTGTTTTAATGTTAGAGCCTCAGGCCTTCATTCCTATATTCTATTTATAAATGAATGAAAAATGTATATATGTAAATAAGTAGCATATTTCTCGGTGTAGAAGACTCTCTGGCCTCAAGGATGCACCCCAATTTTGACTGAAAAAAAACAAAAAAAACATTAAATTAAGATCTCAGCAATTTCACTCCTTCAACTTTTTTTCAACATTTTTACTTCTCTCACTTAATGATGTTCCCTTAAAGTCAAAGTCATTTGAGGAGAGTGAAAATACCAATAATACTGATGTATAACTATATTACTAATAGTCAGTTGGCTTATCTATTGAAGAGATTACATAATTTTTTAAAAATCATTTATGATACTTGTTTATTTATCATTTTCTACTAAGTACAATTTATACACTTAATTCATAGGAGTTCAGATTACCGTCTAGTAAACATTACCTTCCTCAAGGGTTAGGATATATCTATGAAAAAAAAAAAATCACCTTCAGCATAGAGGACATATAAGTTTTGGAGACTTATTTTGGGGAAAAATAATGCCTTTTACTCTGGAGAATATAGTAATTCTTCCTTCTAGGTGTTACAGTAGGAATGATAACCAACAACAATTATGTTTTGCATTTTTTATTTTATACAAATTAAAAAGTATAAAAAGTGTCCATTTCCAAAATTTCTTTCAGAGTCAAACAAATTTATTCACAAGCAAAAGTAAATATTTGGTCTGTACACACACTCTTTGAAGAATGTAAAGCTGATTGGATTTCTATCAATAAATTTTACAATTATGATCAGGACCTTTGAGGGGATGCACCAGAGTCAATAGGATCAAAGGAAGCTCGAGAGGCTCGAGAGGCTCGAACAGGCCCTGAGAGTTAAACTTTTAAGTCGATAGGATATGTCCATTAATAACATAGGTTGACTATCGTTTACTGGCGCGTGAATATTGTGTATATCAGATGAAAACAGGATGGCTGAAGGATGGGGGGTTTTGTGCAGTGTGAGTGGGGAGTGGGCAAAAACAGCTTTGTAATGCCTTACAAAATTCTTCTCAGAGGCCCTGATTATCATATTGATTCAGCTTAGGACGTTACAAGGCGGAATGGGTGGGGGAGAATGAGTAATGCCAGAGTGCTTACCTGCCTACAAAATCAGCGTACTAATCAGCTTTTACCTAAGCTCAAAACCCATGGAAAATATGCAACTATTTATTTCATATGACTGGTCAGACTAAGTCTTTATTATCCATCAAGTGGTTGCCTGAAAGTAGCAGTGTGTAACTCTTATGACTGGGATATTAATGAAAAGATTTTGTCCAAAGGAGATATAATAATCAGATTAAGTCATTTTGCTTATAAGATTTACTAATATTCAGCCCTGGAAGCTACAATTATGTTCATTTCCCAAATCTTATAAAACAGAAGAAATAATCATCTGATGATATCACAGTGTTATTTGTTATGGCCAAATCACGTTGGATATGCAGGTTCTTATATGATCTCCAGAGTTAAGTAATGATGAGTGAGGTCAGTACCAAGTCAGGTGACTGCCTAGGAATACCAGGCGCCATAAGCAGCTGAGGATCATGCAAACCAAGCTCTACACTACACTCAATAATGCAACTTTTATAATAATTCTACTAATTCCAGATGAGGAAATTTTTATATCTATCAATTGAGACTGACTAACTTAGAAAAAATTATTTTTACCGATTTCTATAAGGGATGTCTGAGGGAATAAAATGGTAACTTGTGTGTTCCTATTTATTCCAATAAATTGCATTCACTCCAAACTGAACCTTTGGAGAATTTGAATATTTCAAGGCTTGAAGTCCACAGAACATAGAGATTTAATCTATAACCCCCCCCCCCCAAATTGCTGTTTTTTATTTAAACTTTGCAAATCACTCTCTTTCACGTATACACACCCAAGTACAAATTTTCCATGAGAGTGTCAGTTATTAGAATTTTTTCTTTTCAGCCATCAATCATTTTTGCATCCAACATGACTGGACCAAGCTCCCCAGCTCTAAACTTTTGTAGAACTATATTGGCCGCAGCAGTGAAATCTGGTCTGTAAATCATTCGACCTAGAAAATGAAAGAAACAAGTCTTGGTTAGTTACTCAATAGAAACCGTTACGTAACCAACATATTTAGGCAGCATGCCATGTTGGGAGTAATCAATCAAAAAATTGGAAAAAGTGGTGATCAATGAATAAGTTACTGCTTTAGCCTTTTGTTGGGTGGGAATCACTAAACAAGTCAGAATTTTCAAAAAACAAGCAGAAATTCTGCTGGACACAATGAAGGGACCAACCTAGCACGAAACTACATAGTAAATTCCCCCTCCCCCTCGCCCCCAAGTATTTTGGGGTGGAATTTGAAAACCAAACAAAACAGATAGATAGATGGCCAGTCAGAAGCATTTAAAAACTGCGGAAACCTAAGTGACAGTTTTGGTTGATAGTTTTTAGGTTAGACGGTTTTTATATATTAACAAACAAAAATTAAAAGACACATTTACTTTGATTAGGTTGAGTGATTATTCAAACAACTTAAATACTAAAGGTTGACGGCTCAGGATGCATTTTTCAGTTTGTAATAACTTGGAATTTTGTGACTCATGATGAATAATTAAACAAAAAAGAAGACTTTAATTTTGACTGTTCAAGCAAAAATCATTCACAAGTCCAAGGAGTGGAATTTGACATATTGTTAACAACACACTCCATCTCATCTTTTGAAAATTTCAAATAAAGAAAAAAAAACGTTCAATAATAAGAATGTGGTCAAGTAAGCAATCATATCACTCTACCTGTAAGTATTTGGATGCTGGTTTATGCAAAGATTATATTGCATATAGTTTACTTATGATTTATGTAATAAAAAAAGAATATTGGATTAAATAATGATAAATAATGAAGAAAACTAGATACACCAAATGAATCATCTCTTTTACTATACTCTTTTTGTTATAAGTTAGTGACCTTGTTTCTTAAACTTTAGACAAAAAAAATCAATGATCGTTTATAAAGTAAAAATAAATTCCTCCTCTAAAAAAACTATTCAGGGAGAAATTTGAAGAATGTTTTTCCAGTGTCCCCAAGAAGAATATGAGCAAAAAATTTCAAGTCTCTACACTGAATGGTGTGGTCTGTGCCAAGGACTGATACGTAGTATCTAGTGAACATCAGAAATTCCCTTAAAATTAGGATTAAGATAAATAGTAGTCATAAATTAGCAGTAATCATGTGTAATACTTCATATGATAAAAGTAATTGATGTTCATAGCCTGTTATTTTTCATATTGAAGTGATGAAATCTTCACTAACCCTGATTAGAATCAACTGATCGTATCTTGATGTACTTATTGTTTTTCTGGGCGACATGGTTCAATAAAAAGAGCACATCATCTGTGGGTTCTTTTAGCTCCAATTCTTCCACATACCTGAAAGTAGATGGAAGAAAATTACAAACCAAAATCAATGTCTTGTAAATATTTGAGAATATATATATATATATATATATATATATATATATATATATATATATATATATATATATATATATATATATATATATATGGTGATATACAATTAAAAGTAATTGATTTATATATATATATATATATATATATATATATATGGTGATATACAATTAAAAGTAATTGATTTATATACATATATATATATATATATATATATATATATATATATATATATATGGTGATATACAATTAAAAGTAATTGATTTATATATATACATATATATACATATATATATATGGTGATATACAATTAAAAGTAATTGATTTATATATATACGTATATATATATCAACTACTTTTAATTATATATTACCATATATTATTTCATAAATTTTGTATCTGGAATAACTTTTTACTCCTAGTCCATCATATATTGTGTGTGTCATAAATAAATTTATATTATGACAAAATAGATCAAATCTCGAAAAATTCAAAAAAATATACAATAAAGATATACAAATGAATGTTCAATTACAATACAAACAAAAAAAACAAACAATAAGCCACCTTTGGTTCAACAAAGAAGCTAAAAAAGAAAAAAAGATGTGCCCGGAGAAGATAACTAGAATTGATTGCATACAATACTGTAGAGAAAGAGAAAGAACACCAAAATTATTTTAAAAAATCAAATGCAATTACAAAAAAGATCTAGAACAAAAAATGGAAGTTTTCAAAAACGTTTTCTATGTGTACGCACACCAAAAGGGAAACATCAGAAAACCCATAAGCAAAATTAAAAACTTAGAAAGAGATTTCGGCATTCATAGACCTATAGTTGTTTGTCACAGATGAAAAAAAAAATCACGATTTACCAAAAAAGAATTTCCATTCAGTGCATTCAAGAAACAAGTGGAGGAAGTGATCTTTCAAGAATTTTTGAACGACAGAAATGATCAGGAAAAATAATGTTCTGATTATACAGGTAATTCATTTGATCATTTCTAATTATGATTATATATTGAATATTTTATCATTTCTTATAATTATATATACTGAATATTTTATCAAAGAGTCAATATGTGCGACCTTCCTTTATGGTAAAGAACAGGTACGACACATTCACCTAAAACATATTAGATGAACTGACTCGATATACAAATATTTTGTAGCAGAGAACTTTTAATCCTCACAGTCAGTCTTCAGATGGACTGAATAATCCTAACAGTATCATTGAAAATGTCTTCTCAAAGGTGAAAAAAAAAACTGAAAACAAAATCGTCATTATTAATTTTTGCAACTAATAAATGAAAATAAAAAAACAAACAAAAAACAGCCATAGAAAAAGGAGTACACAAAACAACAAAGGGGGGGAAAGGATAGCCATTTGCAAATTTTCTAGGCAACAACTTTCACTGATACAATAGAATTCTTATAATCACTAGTATTTATCTGTGTATCAGTCCATGGCATTGACCATACCATTCAAAAGGGTTGGGTGGGTAGGTGGACAGGTTGCTGTCTTACAAATGGTTATTAGAGTGGTATGAACTATTTTTTTTTCTGTCAAAGACTTAATTTTCACAGCTAAACACTAGGTGTTGGTGATTCATAAATTCCCTTGGAACTCTGGTTTTAAATTTCTCAAGAACCATTGATCCAAAGAACTTCAAACTTAACACTGCAATGCCTTGTATGGTATCTAATATATCTGATGAATATCAACTTCATACAATGGCCATTTGTTGAGTGATCGCAGAGCACATATACGTACAATCACAAAGGTCATTTTGATTGTACTTAGATAGTATAAGGCTTTAAAGAATTCAAACATACTTACTGAAATTTTTGCTGTCTGTTCAACCAAAACAACATGTAGTCTACAATGAGGTCTTCTCCAACTAAATGATCCTGAAGGCAGGCTATGAAGACACAAGAAAACAAAGAAACATAGGAAGATCAAGATTTAAAAAAAATATCTTCATCATGTTTTACTTTTGGTAATATCTTAACTATTAAGTTCTGATAATCTTCAAATGAGATGAAGTTGTATTTTGCTTGGTTTAATCCTTCTTTATGTCATTTTTTTCTCATAGGAATATGCTTTAGATCAGAGTGTGGTATCTGTGCACTCAATGAAAAGTGTTACACACTAACATGAATACATGTGGATACACATTGTATTGTATGTATGTGGATTAGTAACAGGCAGGATCTGTAAATGGATTATAAGAAACAGTCAACCAATATGACCAACATAGGTTTCTCCAGTTTTCAAGTTGGTCTAGCTGGCTATATATCACTTGTAAAATCAACCAAAAAATCCAATATCAAAAACGCACATCAGTTATGGAATAATTTTTTCACGGAAATAAAAGAAAAATGATTTTGACTTACAGCAAAGAGCTAACTTCATCCCGACATTTATATTCTTCACCTCTGGTGCCAAAACTCCTGGTGTATCATACACATAGATTTTGGGATTAGCTGAAACCTAAATGGATAAAAAAAACAACTCGTTGCTAGAATAAAGATATGTAAAGTGAATAATTGATATTTACTAATTACCTAATCTGCTCTTCCTGCATTCCCGTAGGAGGTTTATGGTCACAAAATAATGAAGATAAGTCACACGTGCATCAATCTTGCAACAAAATGGATACATGAATAAACAAATAATCAAGCTTCAAATGCAGACATGTTTTCGAATGTGTCCACATGAATTAAACAGCATATTATACAGTGGTTCCCGACCTCTCCATTGCCAAGGACCCTTTTTATTTAAAAGAATTATTACAAACCCTGGCTTTTGAAAGGTCTGCCTACTCAACAACCCCACAGACCCCCAGTAATATCCTTGTGGACCCCAAGGGATTTGCAGGCCACAGATTAGGAACCACTGATATAATACAATCTTTGTTCATTCTTCTGCTTCCCAGCATATCAATAGCATTGCATAATATTAGTCGTCTCTTGGTATGGAATGTTATAGTGGACAACAGCCAGAATTTAGATTATTTTTAAATATATAGTTTATTCAAGGATTTCTTTTAGGAATCAAGAAATACTAAGAGTCATCTTCTTATAGTCACAAATAGTTTCAAGAGATTTTTCTTTTCCTCCTTTACAAGGTATCCTGGCTTTTCTCATATTTATTGAATTTTATCATTATTTTTTTTACAATCTCTGAAAGACATAAATCCAGAAATAGTCACAAAAATTTTTTACTGAACCATTTTGTTTTCTTTTATACATTTCTGTATTACCAATTACCAGGGTTTTGACATACATAAAAAAAATCCCTTACAAAATATCATACCCCCAAAAATAACAGTGCTGCAGAAAATTATGTCATGTTCAGTAAATTCTCTTTCCAGACAATAATTCACAGAGAAAACACAAAAATTTCATCAAAAAACTACAAAGAAAACAATAATTTATTTCAATACAATACAATTTATAAACAATAATTTTATACAAAATTTGATACAAAATTATTGTTTCAATACTAATAATTTATTTATTCAATACTAATATGTCCAACAATGGATGCTAAAAAGCTGATGATGATGAAGAAGGATTATTTATTCATTAACCTAATTATCAATTCATTAAAATTTGATTTTAATATTTCTTTAATTTAAGTTTAAAACAAAACATATTTAACGCATAGAGTACATCTTGGCAATATGCACCCTTATATTCTCACCATAACTTTGATGCCAAAAATTCAATAAAAAATTTAAATTGAATGAAAATCAGAAAGTACCCAATTTCTTTCAATCAAGATTCAGCAATTGGCATATTTATGTTGCTTACCTTTATTTTCTCAATAACAGCTCGAGTAACACCAGCTTTGGCACCTACAGCAGTGGCTTTGCCTGAAAGTAATAGATATAAATTTGAAATTTCAGCTAAATAACTGCCATTCAAGTTAACTTTTCCTTTAAAAATATCTTAACAATGATGCTGAATGTCACATGGGGAGATTAGCAAAAAAACAGGAGTCAGAGATATCATAGATCCATTGAAATGGCAATAGGCTGGTCATGTTGCAAGAATGGCAGACAACCACTGGACATCAAAACTCACAATGTGGATCGCCAGAGATTATACGTGAAACTGGCCATCAAAAAATAAAATGTCATGACAAACTAGGCAATATCAGGAAGTGTTGGTTTTGTGACACCCACAACAGAGAGGTCTGGTGAACCTTGGGGAAAG
Source organism: Thysanoteuthis rhombus (assembly GCA_963457665.1). Lineage (NCBI taxonomy): Eukaryota > Metazoa > Mollusca > Cephalopoda > Oegopsida > Thysanoteuthidae > Thysanoteuthis > Thysanoteuthis major. The sequence continues at coordinate 49,432,167 of OY735204.1, read as the reverse complement.
TTTATGCCAAACAACCAATGCTAAGAGGCTGATGATGTTGAATATATATTATACATCATATCGCTGCAAATTTTACATGTAATAATACAGATTGTAAGTAAATAAATTCTGGATTAATTTTAATTTGATAGTTCCAAAGAGGCAGCTCCTTTTTGGGCATGTTATAAAGTTAGTTGAAATTAGACGCTCAAGGTAATTTAGAGCTTCAAATCTGTGGAACTAAATGATTTGTATCCCTATTTTGAGGAAGGGTTCCACAATTAAACATCAGTGAAGAGTTCATTTGTCCAGAAATAAATGTTTTTAAACATGATAACATTTAGAAGCTGAATAATGACTAACATTGTTGCAAGACATACATGATATTTGTTGCTTAAAAAGTGAACAAAATGGGAATGAAGGTTTTTGCCTCAATTCAACATATTCTTCAATTCTGCTGATTACATTGTGCAACATATTTTCATTTTTTATTTTGTTCCTGGGTCATAAGTATTATTTTCAAATTAATTATGTCTAAAAAGTATAGAAAATATCAATTATTTCCTTCATACTTTATTTTGTTCTTGGGTAATAAGTACTATTTTCTAAATGATTATTTCTAGAGAGTATAGGAAACATCAATTATTTCCTTCAAACTTAGCTTTTGTGACCAGGATAATGATAATTTGAAATCTGTTTACAATTAGACAACAGGCAAACTTACACATCTTTGATCGCAAAGTGAGAAATACAACTAGATACGAACATCACTGTCCTGGTCACAAAAGCAAAGTTTGGAGGGAACAATAGGCAATTTCTATACTTTTTACGTATAAACAATTTGAAAAGAACACTCACTAACCAGGGACAAAAATCGTATTGCATGGTGTTATCAGGTATTGAAGGGCTTCAATAATTTTTTTTTTCCCCAACCAACCAAGGGTTTCCCTGGCTTCACAAAAAATATATAGTGCAAGGACACAGTTTCCTCAGGTAGTAACTCCGCATTGTACTTAAAGAGGAGAATCAGGGTCATTGCCTGATGCCTAAGGCTTACCAAGAAAGGAAATGCAAATGGAACTGGACAATTTCAATGTCAATGGTCCATTTCACCCTTGTGGGGAGGTGAATAAATACCTACTTTAACAACTTTTTGAACATTAAGCACTTTCATAACCAGGCAGCTGCAGAAAACTTTGGGGAGTTTACTGCCCGCTGAAATTCTGATTTCTAGAAAATAGTTATAAACAGCTTAGTTACATGTAAGCAGAAGAAGAGAGCAGAAAGCAATGGTGTATACTTTGATTGATTAAATAGTGCTTTACAATTTTTGTTTTCACTTTTCCATTACTTGCAATTCCAAAATGACGTTTATAAATTTTTTGTCTAAATTTCTGAGATGAGGAATCTATTATATTTTATAATGGTCATTTTTCAGTTGAACCACTTCTTTTTTGAACTTTTGACTTTACCAAGAGCCTAAAACAGTTCCAGTAGGCCCCTAATAGTCTATATATATGTGCAAAATTCATAAATGATTTCCCCTTTTGAAATAAAAAGAAATTGCTATCAACCTGATAATAATGATCTGATTTCCATATTTCTATTTCTTTACATTATCATTATACACTGATTTACTCGAAAAAGTGTCCTCATCTTGGTTGTTATAGTCATGTTACAGCCGTTATGTCCTTTTCAGGTGTCTGTTGTAGTTGGTAATTTAGGATAATTTAAGAACTTCAAACCGAATTCTTTATTCAACCCAATGGGGGTAGACTGTTCTCAAAGGCACTTCTCCAGACAAGATCAAATTTAAGCAGCCTGCAATAAGTTTATTGATTCTACAATCAAAAAACCTTTTAGGAAGACAAGTGATAAAGTTTACCAATATTTACATATTTGTATAAAATGAACACTTGTACATAATGTGCACCCTTAATTATGGGATCCTGGGGGAAAAAACCCCAAAACTTGTGTATAATATGTTCCGACTTTTCAGAATTTTTAGTGGTTAAATCTAACCTTTGTTTAAATTTTTATCCAGTTTGTATCAACTAAAAATAAGATTTTATATAATTTACATTACATTTTGAAACAAAATTTACACAGTATTATCCCTATTTACAGCCTCATAGAAATTATAATTAGTTTTGCATGATCAGACAGGAGATTGATGTGAAGTTTTATTGCTATCATAACTAGCATATAACACAGCAAATATGGCTTGTACCAATACTGGGTCACACAACCCACCAAATTGAATATTAACTCATAAATTCATAAACTGCTTGGAACCACTCTTAAACTCTTCAATGGATATAATGAAAAAATATGGAACTCTTTAGTGAATTGATTTAAAAAATTCTTTATTTGAATTACCAAACAGAGTAATGAAGTAACATAGATCAGAAGTTATTCCCCTTGGTTAAGAATTTAATTTTTTTGAAAATATGAATTTAAGAGTTAAAAAATGAAGATCATAATTTTTCATTTTTCTGCAAGCTGTCTTGGTTTAATGTGTTACTATTCTAGGCAAAAAAAAATTAGGTTAGTTGAACAGTAGCAAAAAAACAAAAATGTAAAGTCAGACCCTTGGACAAAATCCAATCATGACAGCTGGACCAAGACATTTGACAAGTAATAACAGTAGAGCAGCATGATAGATTTGTTCACACTGACATTTTTGGTGGGGCTCCTGTCATAAGTTCACAACCAAGTAATGAAAAGAAACCTATTACCTGAGAAAAAAAAACAACTTATACATAATTCAAGTGAATGAAAACACAGGAACTATTCAGTAAAAATAAGGAATCTATCAAAAACCGCAAAATCTTGGCCATTTTTTTTTTAGGAAAGTTAATTGACATTTTCTGAGATCAACTTATAACTAGCTGAAAACTCACCCTATCAGGTGGATTTCAACCACCTACCCCACATCCCTCCCTAGACACACACACACATGACCTACAAACAGGTTGAAATACACCTTAGTACAGTTATTGGCTGGATACTTTTTGGACATGGCCATCTCCCCCACCCAGAAGAAAAACATATGACTCACTTTTTTGATTGGATAATTTCTAGACAAGGACATAAAAAACAGGAAAAATTATACAAATTTTTTTTGATCCTAAATTCAATCTAAAAATGTGTTGTAGATAGATCAAGATGTGCTGAATCTTTTATATTTTTACTTTTTTTCTGTGATGCATTCTTAAGTTATGAGAGTACAAACATATATATATATATATATATATATATATATATATATATACATATATATATATATATATACATATATATATATACACAAATTACTACTTTAGATATATAGATGCCAAACCAATCTTTTGCTCATTGTTGATATCCATTAGCCTTCACCTCACTCATACTTTTCCCAATTCCTTTCATTTGAATATTATGTAGGTTTCTCGGTAAGAAGGCATAATTGATTCCAGCTCAGAGGGGCCAGGGATCTACAAATTCTACATTCTAAAATAGACAATAAGTTTCTCTAGATTTTGACCCCTAAAAGCGAAGAAAAAGTGTCCCCTCAATTTTGAACCTTAAAAATAAAAAATAGATTCCCCTTACATTTTGATCCCTGAAAGTGGAACAAAATTTCCCATTTTGACACCTAAAATTGAAAAAAAAAAATCTATGGCCTCGATTTTGACAACATCAAATTGAAAAATATTCCCCCTTATTTTGACCCCTAAAATTGTAAAAAAAATCTTCCCCTTGATTTTGACCTCTAAAAGTGAAAAATAAAAGTTCCTTCCTTAAAATCTACATAACCTTCAATCCCTGGAGATCAGAAAAATTATCAACATATGAAAAATATAACCTTACCCAAAAATAGTGTCATCAGAATATGAAATCATGTAAAAATAAGTCTAAAAATCTTGATAGATTTAATAGTTTTAAAAAAAATTTGTGATGTAATATGGCAGTTATTAAAATGGTAGAAATTTTTTGTCAAAACTAGATTCAAATAGGATAACAGTTTTTGTAGGGAATCAAGTGGTTGAAGAGAGATAGACAGCTTTTGTTCTTTGTTAGGAATGCTGTTCTTTTTCAGGTCACATTATGTCATAATATTCTTTTTTTTAAATCAATTCTAGAAAAAAATAAATATGAGAAAGAAGGAAAGAAAAAGGAGAAACCAGACTATGCAATGTTTATAATTATTGTATACACTTCACATATATATATTCATAACTTTTTTTAAGTATCAATTTTCGAGATAAATAAATACCAGAAAGTATGAGAAGGAAAGAAAGCTGACAATACAGTGTTTATAATTAATGTATGCACTTCATATATATATTTATAACTTTTTCATTTAACAATGAATTATATTGCATTTGTTATGATATTTTTCATTTTATTCTTGATGCGATGATTATTTTCATTTTGGACAATTTAACAGGGATTGATGGGGCTGATTAGAAACAAAGGTTGACAAATATTGTCAAATTCTGTCCAAAAAAGTATATATAATGTTGCAGTTTATGAACAGAGCCTGTTCTTTTTCTGCTTCTGTATGGAAAAAAAGCAAAACTATTGCAAAAATGTCAAGTAAATGAAGTGAAAATTAATCCAAGTGTTAAAAATTAAAAAAAATAAAACAAGTTAATCTAAATGTTCATACTCCCTCTTGATTTTAACCTCTAAAAGTGAGAGAAAGTCTATCTCTCAATTTTGACTCCTAAAAGAGAAAAAAAAAATCTTTCCCTCAATTTTGACCAATAAAAATAAAAAATCCCCCACAGTTTTGATAACTAAAAGCAAAAATGAGAGCAAATTCTGTAATTCTTATTTGACATTCACGAAAGGAAAAAAAAAAAAAACTTACTAAAAATAGTGTCATCTGAATATGTAACCATGGAAGAGAAAGTGAATAGAATAAGTGTTCTAATATGACATCATGGCATTTCCCAATAGAAACACAGTTCAGCGTTAAAGGTATACAGTAAATAGAAGCAAACATAGTCACAAACTTTTACCAACATAAGTATACCACCAATATTGCCTTGTTCCGCTCACTTTAGACCTCTAAAAAAGAAATAAATGTAAAAAATAAAAAGTTCATTCATACTTTTGAACCCTGAAAGGGAGAGAAAAGTCTTCCTTGCTTTTAACACCTGAAAGCTTGAATTTGGCCCCTGAAATCTAAAAAAAGTACCCCCTCAATTCTAACCCTTAAAACAGGTGGAGAAAAATTTCTTCACCCTGATTCTGACCTCTAAGAAAGAAGAGGAGAAATTCCTCTGCCCAGATTTTGACAGCTAAAAATGAAAAAGGGGTTCCTCTTTGATTTTGAAAGCTAAAAGAGAAAAACGTTTTCCCATCCTTATACTGACAGCTAAAATGAAAAAAATTTACCCCTCAATTTTGATCCCTAAAAGAGAAAAAACGTTCCATCATCCGATTTTGACCCCTAAAAGTTGAAAAGATGGTCCCTCTCCATTTTGACCCAAAAAAATGGAAAAAAAGTCACCCCTTGATTTTGCTTCCTAAATTTGAAGGAAAAAATCTTCTGCTTGATTTTGACAGCTGAAAAATGTCCCTTGATTTAACCTTTCAATGGAGAAAAAAAGTCTTTCCCCCTCTATTTTGACCCCTAAAATTGAAAATAAATCTTCATCCACAATTCCAATGGAAATTTTTTTCTGCTTTTAAGGGCCAGAATCAAAAGAGGAAGATTTTTGTTCACTTTTAGGGATCAAAATTGAGGGGAAGATTTTTTTTTTCACTTTTAGACAGCAATTTATTCCACCTGCTAAGGCGAGTATTTAGTCTAGTATTTTTCCATGTAAAAGTCACACCTTTTGGTTTTTGTGTCTTACCTTTTTGCACGTGAGTTCTTCTGACTGCATTTATAAAAGAAGACTTGCCAATATTAGGGATACCAATCACCATCACATTGTACTGTGAAAGCTGCAAAGAGTAATTAATACATCCTTAAAAAAAAGTTATATTCATGCATACAAATTTACAAGTAAATTCAAGACAAAACAGGAGTTTGTAAGTGAAAGAATTTGTTCATTTTTTTAATTCTTTCATTTTATTCTTTGTTTGGTTCATTAGTGGACCATAGTGGCTTTCTCATGGATGGAAGTTGTTAAAACTATTGTTTATTGCATTTTTCTTATTGGCTGACTGGGAATGGTTCAAGACAGATAAGACAGTTCTTTGATACAGTGTCTCCATCTTAATGCTATTTTTATCACAATAATGTTGAGTGATGCGTGTGTGAAAAGTTACAGTGTGTGTGAAAAGTAAGTGTGTGTGTGTGTGTGCACGTGAAGTTGGTGCATAAATGCGTGGAGTTGGTACATGTTTGTGTATGAGGTTGTGTGCCAGTAAGTATTACTGTGTGCACAAGTCTGTGTAGTTGGTGTGTGCGCAAGTTTGTGGAGTTAGTGTGTGTGTGTGTGTGTGTAATTGGAGTTAGTGTGTATGTGTGTGTATGTGTGTGTGTTTTCTTAGGCAATTTTCGGTTGTGTAAATATCTTTGATTTTCTTTATAGCATAATATAAATAGAAATCACAAAAATCATCTGGTTGACTGGTAGCATACAATGTTTTGATATCTTTTTCATTTTTTGTGGGGTAGGGATAATCCATTATTTTTCAGAATATCTAATATTCTTAATATTCTCATTATTTTTAATACAGGTGTCAATTTGGTTCATATAATAAATTGAATTTAGCATGTATATATATAGAAAGAAAGAAAATGGTTGTATTTGAGTGCAGTTGTAAAAATATTGTATTCAAGTATATTTATGTCTGGAAGTTATATGAGGGGGTTTGCTTATGTAGTTCAATGTGCTTTTTTCATCTCTTCATTTAGCATCTCTTTTGAAATCATGGCTTGCTAAGTGAAAGTATTGTTCAACCAATAATTATTCATTCAGGGATGGGCGTTAATGCTAGCTAGTTTCAGGGTGTCCTTTCTAAAGATAATGAATTCTCTGTTAATTTGAACTTTCGCCAAATTCTGTCAGTAGACACATATTATGAAATGTTGTATAAGTTTATCACTATTTTCATTTAGTTCTTCGCTGACCATATCCTTCTGAGTCTAAGAGCTTGTGAGTAAGGGAGGTTTTTCTTTTAGGTGTTTTGGATGTGCAGTTCTAAAATGGAGAGTTGTGTGTATCAGTGGATTTAGTATATATATATATATATATATATATATATATATATATATATATTTACACACACAATATATCACCTTCAGTACATTTTACATCTTCATCCAATTAATTGGTTTGAAATGGATTTTCTAAAAGTTTGTAATTACTTCAATTAGCCACACTTTTTCTTCCAAGTGATATTGAAACAACAAAAACTAAATCAAATATTTTCTTTGAGTTTTTATTATATTTTAATGTCACTTTGAAGTTCAAGTTCAAGAGGGTGGTATTGAATCTCTTGCCCGATTTCCAAATTTGCTGCTATTCCAATGCCTGTGTTGGGTAAGTCCCTGAGATAAAGATTGAATAGTAGCCCAATCAGGCAACTCTAGATGTCTACATCTCGGCCTGAACTTCAGCCAGTTTTGAATAAGCCTTGTACAACAGGATTTTATTTCTGTGCACTTGACGGTCTAGCTTATCTACAGATTTAGTTAATTCCACTCCAAACGTGTAGTACAAGAGAAATTTACCTCTGTTCTCTTGTATCTTGGATGGGTATCAATGAGTTTCATTATTGATGGAATCAGCTGAAAAAACAAAAGAAAACATCTGAGGATAAAGGTCAATAAAATGTATATTGCATAAGTAAAACTGACAATCAAGGAGAACAGACATCATTTTCTAAAAAAACAACTTTCTTCCTCCCCTTTTTACAAATACTGTTGTAGATCTACATAGGCAGTGGTACAGTTAATCGCTTGACACCAGCCAAATTTCAATCTCAAAAAATATTCTAAAGCTAAGAATGGACAGATAAAGAGAAGCTGTTTATTATAATCACAGATGTTATCATCAAATAATTACTGTTATCAAAATCAGTCAGTCCAGAACAATTTATCAATAAAATTGAAATTATCAAAAAAATAATAAACATTTATGTTACAATATTTCTCCCAGACAATTGTGTAATACAACCCCCCCCCCCAAGGAAAACAGTTGTAGGCTTCAAATATGTCATTCTAGATGGTTCAAGAAAATAATTTCAAAAGAATTCAGTGATTTTAGAGCCACAAAAATGTACTTTGAGAGGTTAACAAAAGTTACTTTTAGAATTTTAAAGTATGGAAACTTAAAACAGCTATTGTCATTGTATTGCTGTTTTTTTTGTTCATATAACTAAAACTAAGCAAGTCGACATTGTTATTCATTTTTCTGTCTACCCTCATTGCATCCATTTCAAAAATGAAAAGAGCCCACATAGAAAACAGGCCACACTGCAGAATTCTACATTATAGTATACAACAATAAAAGATGATAGACCTTGATAATCAATTCAAATGAACTTTAAAAAATACGTGAAAATGAGGAAATCCAACTGCTAAGATGCTAAATTTTTATACTCACCCACATAAAAATTTCAACATTTGACCACAAAATGTGTTTTATCAAATAATTTTTTATTTAACAAATATTTTATCATAAATACAAGCTGTGACGACTCATAAAGAAAGAAAAGATATTCCAGATATATAAATACTTTAAATTTCAATATTCAACCAGTAAATTAAGTTTTAAATAGCAATTCATTAAAATTTTATCTTTATTTGAGTCAGGACATTTGAATCAATCTATTCAGTCTTCCAGTGCCTGACCCAGACAGCTTTTAATGTTGAAATGAAACATATTTTTGTGATCAAATGTTGAAATTTAAAACCTTGGATACTTGAATTACCTCCATATAATTTGAAAAAAAAAATTTTATTGTAAACTTTCATGTTAAACAATTCAAAGAGCTTTCAATGATTTGATGCAGGGACTCTGCCTTTTGAAAAGTCTAGACAATTGGGAGTCCAAGACACTGATAAAATTTGGGTCTCACTAATATTTCAGAAAATCTTCTAGTTAAAATGACAAATCTCTCTCTCTCTCTCTATATATATGTATTTAATATCAACACATTTATATGTATGTTTATGTACATATATATATTTTTATTTAAAGAAAAATTAATATAGATGGACAATGATGAGATTATCAGAAATTTTGCAATGGAAAATTTCTGAAAAATTTGTATTTGGTATATTTTGATGTATTGTGAGTAACTTTTTTGAATGTTATGGTTTCATTTTCTTATATTCATATGAAATATAATTTTTTTTTTTTTCATCTTAGTGGGCTTTTTTCCGTGGGATATTTTTGTGAAGGCTTTTTCCATGTGAGCATTTCTCATGGAGCCACTATTATGAGAAAAGGTGAATAAAAAAGTTATTTCTATGAATTTGCAATGTATGTAAACTATACCAATTCTTGACCAAAACCTATTGGATTAATTTTAATGATTTACCTTCATAAAGCACATGAAATTACTTATTTGCTATTCAATTCTCGTCATTAAAGAATTAACACAAAAAAATAAGTTTAAATTGTTAGTCTTTCTAAAAAAAGACATTTAATTCACAGAGCAATTGTAAACAAGCTCAAAAAAAAGTTGAAAAAAAAGAATAGTTTTATATAAACTAGCTGAAAATAACCACCCAGGGAGTGATTATCCCCAGCAATATTACATCCGTAAAAGAATATAAACTCAAGGTTATATGGCTATAGGCTCCATATAATTTGGATAACTGCCTGCAAAGCGCTTATTTTCAGCTGGTTCTTTATAATGTAAAGTTATTTATAACAATTGGGGTAATTTGCCCCTGTTCTCCAACCCCTGAAATAGATAATTGAAGTTGCTTACATCGCTTTTTATGCTTTTTGGAAACTGCTCTTTACAGTTTGTCCAGTAAACTTCTTGGATGCCATCATTATGTAAATCTTCGAGCACACTTTCCTTGTGGCTCATATCACATAGATCTGCTTTATTCAAAATGAGGAGATGAGGACGGGCTCGAAGTAACCCAGCAAACTTGGGGTTATGGCCAGAAAGGGGAATCTTTTCATAAAGTTAAGGAAAAAAAAACAATAAAAAAGGTCTGATTAATCTTTCAATAGTAACTGTCATACGACCACTGTCTTTTGGCAGTATGCTTTGTTGAGGGCAATCAATAGAAAAGTTGGAAAAAGGGGTGATAAATGAATAATTTACTTCTCTCATCTTTTGTTGGGCTGTGATCACTAAAAAAGTCCGAATTTTAAAAAAACAAGCGTGAATGCTGTCGGACCAATTTAGCATAAACTTACGCAATAATTTGAAACACCAACTAAAAATCCATTTTGCAGGATAATTAAAAAAAGTTTTCTCTAAACATAATAAGGAGTGCAATTTTAGCTTTATTGATGCAGCCTGTATGTGCAATAGACAGCCAGCCAGAACCACTTGAAAACTGAAGACAGTTTTCATTCATGGTTTCTAAAACTTGCTCAAATATTCACAACATAAAGCTGTGCCGCAGAAATTGAATGTCCATTAAAGACTGAAAACATGGTAAGTGGCTTGCAAAATAGGTACATTTCCTGCTAAACTAAAAAAAAACAGCTCAAAAAAATGAATCCTCATTTATCTTAAGCCTGAAAATTAGCAAATTCTACCAATAGGTATGTTTTTGAGAGAGAGTAAAGCATTACGCATACTATTGATAGACATAAACAAAGATTTTGAAGGGTAATTAAACAAAGGTATCAAATCTTAAATTCATGAAATGCTTGAAACTGCCCCTAAGTATAGTAGTACTCTTCAATGAATAGAAATTGAAATTGAAACTTTAGTGGATCAAATAAAGAATTTAACAAAAAAATTACCTATAGAGCAAGAAGTGACTTTGATCAGAAGTGATTCCCTTGATATAAGATTCGACTGTATTTGTTGGTGGCATGTAGCTGATATTTATATCCCATGAGTTTTACAGATACATTATAAGTGATCGTATGAGAACTGTTGTATACAATACAATTTAACCTTATATATTTCCATACGGGTCTATTTAAACTATGTTTTATTCCTTGTGACAGAATTCAAAGATATACAATGATACCTCACTTAACGAGGACAATCTTTTACACAGAACATCCCATTAAATGAAAATTCCTGAAGTGAATTATTGAACCAATAGGATTTCAGTAATCCCTTACAAATAAAAATATCAGATCTCTAAAACCTCTATAGTAACCATATGAATAATGTAAAATGTTCTAACTACTTTCTAAATAATGTATAAATACTAATAAACATGTGAATAATATGATAAATAATTCTTTAGAGTAGTGAAAATGGTACTCATAGACATGTTGTAATCTTCGTAAGTTTCGCTGTGTAATCTATCAAGATGCCAGATTCACTTTTACATCCAATTCTCAGTTAATTTGAACTGTAATTGTCTTTTTAGACTAATTTGGTGAACCACCTGCAGTAGAAGATATCTTGTAATAAATATGATGTGTGAAATCTAGTTTGTTTTTTTTTGTCAGTCTTGAAAAATGTCACCATTTCTCACTGATTCTTCATACATTTTGGCACAGAGGTCCAGATGCATCCTACAATAATGCTAATTCATGACTCTCTTTGGGGGAATAATTGATGTAACTTTCACTTATTCCTGGGCTTAGATGTTTTTTCAACTAGATATAAAGGTTTTGTATTGCTACGTCACTATTTCTCAATCAATCTTTACCAGTTTCGGCACAGAGGTCCAGATGCACCCAAGAATAATGCATGAACAAAGAAGACCAGGGACCAGGCTTACTCTCAAGTAATATCTGATGTAAATTCTTTATTTTACATGAAATAATTATCCTGGAGCCAATAAATTCAAGGGAGGTAATTCTATTCCTGTACTATGATATTTTTAGATGTTTCTAATCTAAATTCAGTTGTTTTTTTGCCGGCGAGGTGAAGGTCCAAATAACTGTCATAGGTCTTCATTCTTGGATTGTTCATCTGGACCTTCATCTCACTGGCAGGCTGTTTAACTCAATGGTTAAGAGCAATGCTAGATAATCTATCAGTTGCAGGTTCAATTCCTGCAGCAGCTTATCTTCTTTCATTGTTTATTTCTGGAGCTGAAACATGGAACCTAACCAAAAGACAGACCTGCAAGCTAAGAAGTATGCAACGTGCGCATGAGAGAATCATGCTCAACCTTACATGGAGAGACCACAAGATAGCACAGTATATATGGAAGAAAACGGTGTCTGTGACATCATAGAAACTATTAAAAAACTCAAATGGCAATGGGCAAGCCATGTTGCAAGACAACCAATGGACATGATGTCTCACAACATGGATCCCCAGAGATCACATAAGAAACCGAGGCCGACAGAACGCAAGATGGAGAGATGAACTGGAAAGATTCAGGAAATACTGGCTCCGCGACGCCCATGATAGAGAATTGTGGCAAATCCTGGGGAAGGTCTATGTCCAACAACGGATGTTAAAAGACTGATGATGATGATGATGATGATGATGATGATGACACTGTCTATGCCAAATGATACATTAACCGTGCATTGACAAGAGATCATTTCAAATAGTGTTTTAAAGTAATATAATGAATATTTATGAATATTTCTGTTGGATTATATATCTATTTTTTTTTTTCAATATATATGCCTTTGGTAAAAATATCTACCTGTATTTCTGAGGAGTTCAAGCAGTTTATTCAAATTCTATTTCAGACTTATTCATTAATTGATATTTCCCTACTTCAAAGTTGTCAACAGTGTAAATAAGTGATAAAATCAAACAATTTCATCTGAGGTTTTGATTAAAAGATGTGGAAGAGTTATTTGTTTCAAATAGTGGGTAGGAGATACTTTTATCAACAAAATTTTTACCTTTGAGTGGAAAAACCCATTGTTACAGACAGAGGAACCAGAAAAGTCACACTGTTCATTATATTAGTAGATATCACATTACATTAGTAATATAATGATTATAACAGATTTGGGTATATACTATTGTTTAAATTCACGTATAATTCTTCAGTGTATCATTAGGCAAGACGGTTTGCATAGTTTACTGTTGTGTATATTTAAGAAGTTAAAGAGAGCCTTCAATGATAATGTCAGTTTTTTATTTTATTTTATAGCCTCCGAAATGAAAGTGATACCAAATCGGTCAATACGATAAAATTAAAATTTAAAAAAGAAAGCAACTATTTTCTGGACTACATAACCTTAATAAAATTATTTCTTGACATTTATTGCCTCACCAATCTAGATAAGTTTAGACATTATGGGAAGAGCATGGACTTACAAGGACATTTTTAGGATGATTTGATGACATCTTATATTGTTAAGTTGTAAACATTTTTTTATATCTATGTACATTTAATAGTGATTCTATGAATTTGATTTTGTTTTTAAAAAATCAAGTTGTTCTGTATGAAATGTTTTTTGAATAGTAAGATGAAGGATGATATAAACACCGGGAAACGGTAAATATCTAATCAAAATATGACCCATTAAAAATGATCCTCCAATAATAATATGCCATCTCTATAAAATTCTCAGTTATAAGAATATTCCTGCCCCCAAATTACAAAGATTTGGGTGAAATACAGGGAAACACTTGTATATGTACCAGCTAAAATATTGCAGACTTAGATAAAACTTTCAAAATAATGATAAGGAAGCGTTCTTTAAAGGATACTCTGGCATCTCTGATTTCAATAACACAATCCACTTTTTTCAAGCGTTTCACCATCTGCTGCATGCCTGGAAAAGAAAAAAATAGTTAAAAATAATATGTACACCACTTACACACATATACCCTCATTTAGAGAACTAGAATATGTGTGTTGAAAATGAAATGGATTGGCAGTAAAGAGACAATAATTAATGTTCTTGATAATTTTAATGTATTAATTGTAATACACTAAAAGTAAGTTGTATGAATCTCAACTGGAATCAAACTGTAATGTATGGTTGATTGGACAAGTATTATTAGGATGAACTGTAAGGAAAATAACCACTGATGCCGTTAGGAATGAAAAAAGTCTTAACAGAAAGTTTAATAATAGTTTATGTATAAAAATAATCATATAACATATTTCTAGCAAAGAAAATGAATAGAGAAATTTTTATATCACATGATATGAGAAGAAATCTTTCTTATAAAACTGTTTCTAATACTAATTGCATTAGTAAAATCAAACGAAATTCATCAAGAAATAAAACAGGAAAAATAAGATTGTAAATTGATATTTTATAAAAGAAGAAAGTGAATCTATTATGATAAATAAGTATCTATTATGAAACAGAAAAGTTAAAGATGAAGAAAAGGGAAAGATAATTCTCAAGCAGAAGCCATTAAAGAGAAATTTTCGGGCTGTTCCCTGCAATGGATAGGAAGCATTAAAATAATTTTTTAATAAAATATTTGGTAAGATCTTAAATGTTAAACAATATATTTAAATAAGGAAAGCTCAAGTAAAATCGGCAATTTCATACACCGAAAGGGATTGTGGGTTCAATTTTTAGAATTGTAAATTGAATCTAGAACCATTTTGGTAATTCTTCAAAAGAGTTGCTAGTAGATAAGTCTGGGGTTAAGGCTTGTAGGTAGATCTGGGGTTTAAGGTTTGTAGGTAGGTCTGGGGTTTAAGGTTTGTAGGTAGGTCTGGGTTTAAGGTTTGTAGGTAGGTCTGGGTTTAAGGTTTGTAGGTAGGTCTGGGTTTAAGGTTTGTAGGTAGGTCTGGGTTTAAGGTTTGTAGATAGGTCTGGGGTTGGGGTTTGTAGGTAGGTTTTGGATTATGGTTTATAGTTAGGTCTGAGGTTAGGGTTTGTAGGTAGGTAGATCTAGGGTTAAGATTTGTAAATTGATGTAGGGTTAGGGTTAGTAAATATGTCTAGAGTTATTGGGTAGATTTGGAGTTTCTAATTTCACTTTTTTTTTTGGTGATGTTACCTGGAAATTTAATCTGCCAGATAGCCATTTTAAAAATCATATAGCACCTGTTAGTTATTTAAAAATGGCCAAAATCAAAATGATGATACTTGATTGACTGATAGCAAAATGTATTTAATTTTTTCTGTTGTTATTTGCAACACCAACATTAAATACTTACCCTAACATTTGGTACTATCTTTTCTAGAGCAATTAAAAAATAATTTTTTCATAGGTTAGAGAGAATTCTGACTCCAATTTTTCATTAATAGTTGAACAGCGAACACAGCTAATGGCTTTTTCATAAAAGAAAAAATAAATGAAAAAATCAGCAATATGAAAAAAAGATTTGATGTATTATTTGAAATATTTCTTTGGTTATTAAAGTTTATTCTTTACTAATTTTCCCCCAAATAGAATATGCACTTGATTTATCTTCTATACTAATATCATTGAAAGTTTGTGATTATGTTTGCCTACTCCTCCTAAATGCAGTCTTGAAGTCGGAGATAATTATTCAAGGTACCTCTAAGATGTTCAGGATTTGAGCACAAAAAAAAACCCCAAGGCGATTTGTAACATTTTGATAGGTCTTAAAGAGGTTCTCTATATCAAATAACTACAATGCTGAACTGGACACCAAAAACACAAAACTTGGGTGTTTAGGGTTATAAAGATTATAAGGTGAGAACTTTTATTTTCTACTTTTAGATGTCAAAATCGAGATTTTTTTTCCAATTTTAAGGTTCAATAGCAAGGGAGAATTTTTTTACATTTATTTCTTTCTTAGGTGTCTAAACCAAGAGGAAACAGTATTGTTATATTTGCAGTTATTTTTACCCAGGCAACACCAGGTATTATTGCAAGGTGAAAATGAAATAAAAGGCTTGTGAAAATATCAGATCATCTTTTGCAACATAGGGTATGATAGGCCACATAGACTCTAGGTTTTAATAAAATTACTGAATTTAGAAAATGATTACTCGTCTGTCAGTGTTTAGGAGAGGGATACTTTAAAAAAAAGGTATGTATACCTTCCGACTCTACTTACATGCATTCATACTAAAATACATATTTGTATAATTTATCAATATGTAATTAAACCTGCCATAAAAAACACATTTAATATCATTTTTTTTAATTTCATTCATTCTTTTTAAAAAATTTGATGTTATTTTTTGCTAACTACTTACATTCCTCATTTTTTCTTACATAACATTTTGTTTCAAAACTTTATGTCTGATTTCTCTTTAAAAATTGAGACTTTGAAAAAATAATTAGAAAACATGAATTATCATTTACCCAAATGAACAAATTACCTAATAAATTAGCTCTATGTTCCTTGGTGCTGAAGCATAAATTACTCTCTATAATGATAAAACAGTCAGAGGTACAATTGGAAAAAAATAAAATAAAATGAAGTGATATTTTTGATAAAATAAATTTCTTACAGAGAGTTCAAGACTTTAGATATAAAAAATAAGAATATTTACTTGATTTATTGAAAATAAAATACCCAATAAATTAGCTAATTAAATTGTTGGGGTGGCAGTCAGCAACAAAATTATTCATGTAGAGGAATATTCTGATGAAAACAAATCAAAGAATCATTATTATGAAGAGAATAATTCAAATAATCAAAAAAAGTGAAATTGTCTATATAATTTTTTTGAAAGAATAAATTTCAATAATCCTCTCTTTAATTTGAATAAACAGTTCACATATATAGCAATGAAATATTACCTCAATGCTAATTTTTCTTTGTAGACTTTAATGAATTTTTCAAGTCTTTCATTGCATTTTGGATGATATTTTCCATTCTGTTTTAGATGCAATGATTTTTTTTCTCAGCGTTTTGATTGAGATTAACTTGAAAAATCATTTGGAGACAAATTGTTTTATCACAGAAACAAATGTTGACAAATGCAATCAAAAATTTATGCAAGACATGGTAGGTCTTTTGTTTGTTTCATGTTTGTGATTACCAGAATTTCTCTTTTCTCCAGACAAACTATACAGATACATTAAACTCATATGAAACAAAAAAAACTAAATTCTCCATTTCCTTTGGATTTTTATCACATTAACAAGACTACAGACAGTGTTTGTCTTCAAATTTAAAATTCATTACTGCTTAAATTAACCTTCAGGAAACGTTTCAAATAAATCAGTTCAAGGGAGATTACTCTGTACTCACTATAGCCAGAAACGCATGAACTGAATTTCTACAAATAACAAAATGAACATTCATTGCTAGAATATCTTTATTTGCTTGATTAATTAACTCACTGTATGGAGTCAACAAGGATAATAAAAAATTAAGAAAAGCATTATTAAAAACAACAACGGAATTCTAATGATGTGTCGTCACGTACCACTGAAAGAGAAATCGGACAAGGGGAGACCATTGAAAGGGACAGATAAGGGGTGACCTCTGAAAAACAGAAACCACGGATAAGGAGTAAAAAAAAGCCCCAAAAACCCAATACGATAAGGGATATATTAAAAACATATACTTATATTATGCTTAAAATTCTGGTTGTTGTTTTCATAAATACTGCGATATGTGATATATGTCTTGGTTTCTTCTTAGATAACAAAACACTCTTTACATCCCATATCTAGCATGAAAAATAATTCGAAAAAAAGAATAAATGATTGCTCTCTGCTGACGGCAGTTGATGGGGCAAACAAAGCTTCTAATAGGAGATATATGTAAAGACATCTGGAAATGCAGCGAAGTGTGTATAAACTTTTCATGCAATGAATTAAATTTCTCTTCATTTTTTAAAAATATATCCAAAATCATCAAGGAGTAAATGTAGATGTAGCTAATTCATATCAAAAGAGAAATCTGAGTCATTTCGTAAAAAGGGAAATTAGTTTCATTTCAATATTGAAAAATAGAGTAAAATTTTTTACAATCTGCAATTTTCAAATTGAAAATATTCATATTTGTTCATACAAGAACAATCACACTTGATTTGTTGACAAAGAAAAGGTAAAAAATGATAACAAATAATTTTAAAAAAAGAGATATAAGACGAATAAATAAGTACTTTTCAAAATGTTAATTTTGATTTTTTTTTATGAGAAAAAAAATTGATCAAAAAAGACCCCCCAATATAGTCACTTTTTAAAAACATTGTCTTAGGGCTAGTATGTTTGTAAAATGAAATATGCAGCTAGTGGGAGTTGCCTACCTTGATTTTTATTTACCATGTTCACTGAACTCAGATACTCAGTAAGTACCTCAAACCCATAATAATTTGCTCACAGAACATGCATTAGCTGAACATTGAAATGAATAGCTAACAGGCAACAGTATTATGACACTACCAGCATAATACCCATAAAAATGATGGGATTATTTTCGCATGGATAAATTATACTAAGTATATTTTAGTATAAATTTAATCATCAATTCATATCGCATAGAGTAAAAACATAAATTTTGTCAATTTAAGTATGCATTATCATCATCATTTTTCAGGATTTCTGTTAACAGATGTAGTTGCCCTGTATGGCCTTTTGTAAGAAGGTTGCCAGGGGTCAAAAGTTCAGTTTCTGCTGAAAGCAAAGAAATACCAGTAGCAGTGGAAAATAGATTGAGTATGTTCAATTCTTGAACTCTTTTTTTCTTTAATATAGGTGTCTTTTATTGCACATCGCCACCAAATTTAGGGGGGGATTTTATTTACACAGAGACCCTCTAAGCCAATGAACTAATATTTTAGCACTTCACAGTTTATTACTGATGCTCTTCATAACTTTGACCAGGATGAGACCAACTCATCTAGTATAGGTTGCATTGATACAGTGAGTGTACTGTTTTCAGAAGATGAGGATACAAAATAGCTGGTAAACAAAGGATTTCTGAACCAAGGATGTAACATGGTGGTGAAACTTTTGATTGTAAATTGAAGTACCAAGAATTGCAACCTTTTTACAAACCAACAAAGAAAACTGACTTACCAAAGGATTACAAAGTTCAAGCTAATCCCAAATGGTATATATGGGCAAAGAATTTGGCTTGGTTACTTGCTAGAGTGAACATATGAGAGACAGGTTTCAATGTTGTTAACATTAAACCTTGAGATCAAGCATGCATGTTAACAATTTAATCAAATCGGAGCATGATGTCCACCAAGGAGGGATTCTTTCCCATTCTTTCTTTTTCAGTGATACAGGGAATACTTCAGTAGGTGCATCCTTTGACAGATCATAAAGGACATGTAACCACATCCCCCTCAGATTTTAATGAAAATTGAGTTTTAGCTCAAATCTCCAAAAATGGAATCCGTTTTTCAAATTCCGATTGGGGGAGGGATTAAGCTCACTGAAATTTCAACATTTCGATGAACTACCCTATATTTACAAGTTCATAACTCTGATCCTAATCATGGTACAATCTCCAGCAATAACAATCATGGATTTGAAGATGAACAAATCTATGTTGACACTGAAGATGTTAATGCAAGTCTTGAAACATTGATTGTAACATAGCATCAACTCTTAAATTTGTTGAACTAGATGAATTTTCTCAGATTTCATTTTGTGTCAGTAAATGATCTCAATTGTTTGATTGTATCAAAAAAAATGTTTTATTAAAGATCAAGGTTTATCTAAGAATTTAATTTTTAGCTTCATATTAGACAGATGAGTGAGTGAAACATTAGCTCAGTTTATACCCTATAATTATACCAAGAATATCAGTACACATTAATGAGGTGGCATTTTGGGGTGAACAACCCCTTTTGTATTATGAATTCTCTATATATTTTGAACAAAATAATGGAAAACTCAATCAAGTTGATGAAGGATTAATTATATCCCTTAATTACATTTTGGTGGGGGAAAAACAAGGGAATCTCATAAAGATGGGTTATGTTCAGCCTGCATATTTACCTATATAAAGCAGAAAATACAAAACTGTAATAGTTTCACATGATAAAGGCTATCTGGGAGCAGTGTATGAGACCCCCCCCCCGATTGTGATTGGCCACTTGGTCCCTTCCAACCCTCCAAATTTTACTTAAGGAAGCACTGCTAAGATTAGAATGAGCTGAGTTTTTCTAAGAATGAAGACAACCCCAGAATCTATAGAAAGGAACTGGATATATTAGTTCAGCTGGAAAGCAAAAAAGGTAAGGCAGCTGGTGATTGTGTTCTGGTATTTCAGAATTTCAAAGAAGGTTGTTCTCAACTCCTCAGTGACTTAGATCATTTCTGATGAAATAACAGAAACAACAATGAAACATTCAAGAATTGGGCCACCTTCATCGATCGCATTTTCCAAGCGGACGACTTTATTTGCAGAGACCATGAGGGAAATTAAAATTCGGATCTCTTGACAGTCCAGGCCTTGTTTCCAATCTTTGCAGCATCTGATTCTACTAATTATCTCCAGTGGTGCAGCTTATATTTGAAGGATATGCGCAAGCTACCAGATACTGCACCAAAAATATACCTAGCTTTCTAGGAAGACAAGTTTGTAGTGAAAAGAACACCAAGACATTACAAGTCAATCGGAGCTGATATAGCCTGGGGAAAAAACTATAAATAGATCACAGAAGAGTTCTTCTGGTATCATCAGAAGCGCTAGAAGAATTTTGTGGCCACCTGAGAGCTGATCTACCACAAAATGCTTGCTATCAGTAACCTATAATGGAAATTAAGTGGAATAAATGCCAGTGCCTACAGATTAGCTTTGGGAATAACCCTCAGTAAACCAGATGCGGCCATAGGAGAACAGGCAATTCAGGCTATATTTGCAGTCATAAAGTGAAATGAGAATCCGTTTCAACTGTCCCTTGTCAAGGTAAAACTTCACAGCATCCCCATTCAGGAAGTGATGACAGATGATTTCAGAAGTCAAATACTTACCATAACTGGAGAGAGAACCACAGCATACCATCAACTAAGAGCAGAATGCTTCAAGGAGAAATGTAGGTGATATGGACAGAAATTCCCAGAATTGTTAGGCTGAATAACAATATATGATATACGTCCCGGTATTTTCTCAAGTCAAAGCCATATAAGATTTCACAAGGATTTTTATTAAAACAAACCAAGATCAAAATTACAATGAATAAAAAAAATGAAAAATACATATATCTCTGAGAATGCTGCTTTTTCAACAATAACAAGAACACAGAATAGTACTCTTTCTGTTAGAAACTAAAAATAAGAATGTAGATAGAACAAAATAAATAGTTTTGTAGCAAGGTAGACAGTCGAAGGAACTACGAAGGAGAGAAGGGTTATTTTGTGAGCACATGCAGAGGGAGAGTGTGGGCAGGATTGCATGGATAATTTGTGATGGAGACTGGCGAGAAAAAGAAAGGTAGATCTAGCTCCAGAATAGCTACATTGGCATCATCGTGGCTATAATGGTATAAAAGGTATTGCTCAATCTTATACTGTGTTAGAAATCATACTGGTGTATTGTATAAAGTTGATATACCACCCAGCCCTATTTTCAAGCCCACAAAAGAAACCAAAGGAAAGTTGTCTAGAAAACAGAAAGAACATAGCTGAAGAAAAGGGAGTCATTGAGGTTGCTCATGCCCAGACAAAGACCATGGAAAAGTTATTACAGTATTATGTGTCAACAACATTGAACCTGTTTGATAAGGAAGAGTTGATTACAAAACAACTAAAACTGCTCTAGTCCAGGAATTAGAACAAAGATGGTGTCACAGCACTGACAAAGGCAAGTGATCTCATGATAGCACATCTATATGATATGATGGTCAATATGAGAAAGATTGAAACAGGAGAGCTCAAGACCATAGGTGACTTTTGTGAAAACTAGTTGGACTATATCTTCAAGATTGGACAAGGAATGGACAGGCTGGACTTGGTCTTCAACATATGTTGAAAGATCCATCAAGAATTCTCAGACAAAGCGTTATCAAGCAGTAGCGGTGATTGAATTGAATAACATTGAAAACAGCTCTTTATTTTCCGTAGATATGGATAAGTTTTGAATCTCAAGCAATAGCAGACCAAAACTGCAGATGCTCGTTCATACACAAGTCTCAAAGCAAGAATTGAACAAGGCTTGTACATTTTTAAGTTATTGCAAGTTTCTTTCAGGCGTATCTGCAACGACTTCTTGTCATTAAGTCAAAGATGGCTATATAACACAAGAACCAGACCCCTGTCCAGTTGTGGAGGAAGCTGAAGCTTGTATCATTCTTCAAGCAAATGCATGTAGTGAAAAATGGAATAGAATGCATTGTTGTAGTCATATTAAAGTGGTATCCTTAGATCAACTTCTTTCCACAAGCCATACCACAAATTGATATATTTGCAGAGAATATTTTGCTATACATTAGATGGTATCCTTTATACACCTTCAGCTCATGGTACTGGATGCAACTGTCCATGTATTTTGAAAAGCACAAGAACTGCTGATGTCAACAAGAGCAATAAGACTGATTTGGAAAGAGGCTGAAAATGTAACAGTAGCAAATGTGTCTGCCATAAATATGGAGTCTCTTGCCTGAAGTTTTGCAATCAGCAGGATGATGAACATGTGTCAGAATGCAGGAATCTCTCTGGTTCTATTGAATAAGTGTCATACTAATGATAAGAGAAATAGATTTAAGAGTTTTCTGTGTGTGACTCCCTATGTGTAGGAGTTCAGTTTACAAACAAACAAAAATTACTAATTTAAAAAAATGTACCATTTTCTAAGAAATTATTATGCTAAATTTTGGGGAGAAGTGTCCCTGAATATTTAAAGAATCTTCAGTAGGATGTTTTCTAATTATTCCATACATCAGTAATGAATCGTTCCATATCAAATCACTTGGTGCTCCCAAGGTCACCCACTCAGCTTCTGCTAAAAAAAAATCACAGGTGCTCCTATTCCAAACTTATGGAAAAATCCAAAATATTAGGTTTGTATCACAAATAGTTTTGAAATTAAAAATAATTGAAATTTTCCTCAATTTTATGCATTTTGCCAAACAAGCCTTTCCCTCCAAACTCTGATATTTTCAGCTTTGAAATTTTGTGACTAGGGCTAATTTTATTTGTAGAATTTAGAAAAGATCTTGTGTATCCTTCTTCTTACACAGCTGTGAAGATGGCCAAAAGTCTCAAACATAAAAAGACAATGCCCACTTTGAAAGCTCCTCACTCAAACAAAAAGCTCATTGTTTTTTTCCTGACATATACAACATTCAATCATGTGTATGCAGTCACCATATTTATTACTGTTATAGGAGTGTTAAAGTGTTAAAGTGATTGTTTGAAATGTGCCGGATTTTTGTGTGTCCTCAAAATTGCCTACTTTCATGTCCTTATCTGACCAGGTTGGCACTTGACCAACAATTTCATATTTTTACATTGTATTCTTATGTATCCAGAGGTGATCGGACAAAAGTTTAGTGCTGTTGTTGAGCTTCTCATGAAGTAATGATTTTTCAATTCATATGGGGAAGGGGGTGCTGAAAAGTTCTCAGCTGAGAAACGATGTCAGTTCTTGGCCAAATCCACTTACCAAAATCTAGGTGTTATTTTGTCACTGTAGCTGGAAAGTGTGTCCCTTCTATATTGTAAAGTGCTAATTTGCAGGATATTTGTGCTTTAAAAAAAAATTGTATCCAAGTCATCCACCAACTTTTCAGCACCAAGAACATGACAGTTCAACATTTGGAAATCATAACTCCAGAAAACCAAATTTTTGTCAGATCATCTTCAATATTTTTCTTCTTTTTTGTGATCATCATAATTTTTTTTTAAAAATGTGATCATTTGTTTTATGATGGTAATTGGAAGGAAAATTGTAAAAATAGTGGATATTTGAAATAAAACAGTGATAATTTCGCTTAAATCAAATGTATCTGAACATTCCCAAATCTAAAATACTTCTGGCTCCAGCAATTTCAGATGAGGGATACTCAACATGTAGATGATAAAATTGATAAATAAATGAAGTTGATATCATTTTATCTATTTTTAGTAGATGAAGTATTTCAAATAATTATCATTAATACTATTAATACTATTTACTTTCATCTTAATTTTTATTTACTTTTTATCACAACTTTACTCAGGCCAGTTTCACTTAAGCATAAGATAAACAGAAACATTGATATTATCTACAGAAGGATCACTACACACTTAACTTATAATTATATCAGAAATGGCAACATCCTAGAATACATCTATTCTTATATTTGCTGGTGTACTAAAATTGCCTGGGAAATAAAAGTAATTATTACTGAAAGGTCATGTAGTAAATTCCAACACAGAGCTTTCAAGTAGGAATCGCAATCCTCCAGATGGGTTGGAGAAGTCAAAATTGATCTGACCTAAAACAGACACTTGGAGGTCACCACCACTTATCCTATGTTCATCCTGGGGTCGAATTACTTTAGAACACAGATTTGCAGCCCATAGAGGTGGGATGCTATTCTATATACACATAAATTTCTCCTTTTGGTCTGCGTTTTTTTGTATATAAAGTTTCTTCAAATTTTTTTGACAATCAAATATTTGGAGGAGACAGCAAAAGCAGTGGATATTCAAGACAAAATGGATAATTTCTTTGAACGGAATAATCTTTTGATGTTGGTTCGCTATACGTAGATGGGTCTCTTGCAATGATCTGTGCCAGGTCTAGGTTTATAAGACTTGTGAAAAAAAAAAAAAAAAAAAAAAGAAAGAGTACCAGACATGGTTTCTTCCCACTGTGTCCTTCATTGATATACACTGGCAAGCAAAACTCTTCTAGATTATTTAGTTTTGAAATATGTCAGTAAATCTATGGAATTTATCAGAGCACAAGCTCACAGTTGTCACCTTCTTAAAGCATTCTGGTATCAGAACAAATAGTCACATTCTGAAGTACGACTGAGGTGCAGATTTTCAGGAGGGTTCAGGATATCTATTTTCCCTGATTTGATGATTGGAAGCTAAATGAAAGTAATAACATCATTCCTGTGAACTCATGGTTAAAATTTGTCAATGCCTGGTTGCCTTAAAAAACAATTTTGTTGGAACAATGTTTGATAATGATACCTCTAGGGATAAACCATCTCTTGTGACCAGACTGGAAGACATTTATGACTTGTGTAAAGATGAATTGGTTGATCTTCAAAACAACTTGACAAATTTAACTCTCGTAATGAAGACTTCTCTAAGTTTTGGTGTTGATTAACCAACAGATTTCCTTTGTTGACTATAATTTGCAATTAACTTATCAGTGTGAACTCCTGTAAATCATAGAACAAACAGGGTGCGGGGTAAATTTACCTTCAAAGAGTTGCCATGGGTAAACAGTACAAAGAAGATATAAATGCCTCATGGTAGATGAACACAAAGATATGTGAAGTAACTGATGAAGCCTATAATTGTGGCAATATTAGTAACTTCAATATTTAATAATGATTGATCAGCTAGTTTCATGGAAATTCCATAGGTGTTGACAATTAAGACTATGCATAAATATCTCAGGCTTCTCCCCCATCACCCTTTGCCTGTAGCTTCTGATTCTCTCCTTTATCCCTTCCAATCTTGTTTTCCAGTCCATGATTTTATCTAAATGCTATACAAATACAGATTACTTTTATATGCAAGAATTTTCCTACCACCTCAGTAAACTACCTAATTTTTAATTCCTCTCCTTTCCAACCCTCTTTTCAAACTGCATAACTACTTTACCTACTGTCTGTCTTTTGTATCCTTTTGTGAAACTACCTAACTCCAGTTCAGAGTAATAAAATAATATTTTTAATATGATGAGTGATATTCTTATTCATTCAATTTATAGTGACCCCCCGGCCTTCTTCCAGACTGGGCATCCACTATGTTCTGCGATTTTGATTACGAGGAAATTTTTCCTATTTTCAGAAAAACTGGTTTTATTGGTATTCATTCTGCATAGAATTTATTTGAATATATTTTTCTTCTCAAAATTACGCATAAACGTTTTTTTCTTAAGTGCCCAGTCTAGAAGACTCCGAAAAACGATACATTCTCGTAAAAAATTACTCAGGTTTACTAAACCGAATCTTAACAAGATTGTTAACAAACTTTTAATTCCGTAATGTAACGAATGAAAATAGTTTTGGCACGTCGTCTGCTCAATTGAAAATTTCCGTGATCCAAGACTCTCTTTCTTTTGACCGATCAGACCCTAACGGTCGTCGTTCTGACAGCCAGATTAGTAGAATGATATCAATAAATAATTTTAATTCTCAAATATTCTATCCTTTCTGGCAAACAAGTAATAAACAGTAAGCACGGAAACATTTCCTCTCCCCATCTTTGATATCAACACGATGTTTCGGCCGATTCATCATTCGAGGGGAAGAAGAGGCTTGATTGTCCGAACAAAAGTTTGAATGTTAATAACTCCTCCCAAAGTTATAGTCAACGCGAAACGATTTGTGCAAAGAATATACAGTAAAAATTTTAAGAATACTAAAAGCATCTTTTTTGGTAAACTTTGTAAACACAAACAAAATCATAAATGAAAAGTCTATAATTAGTAATAATACCTTTATGCATGTGGCCCGGAAACCACTTTGCAACATCCTTGTTAGCAAAAGTAAAGGATTTCCGAAAAATATTTCCATTTTTAACAATGTTAGCCATAATTCATATTATTTTATCCATGCCTTTCTAGAGGGAAGCATGGACGCAGCCATATTATAAATAGCCAGGATGTTCGGTTATTGCATATTGAAAAATCTTATATAAAACGAAACGAAATGATAAACCTGGAATTATTACTTTCATCATTAAAATCTCATCTTAATTTGATTATCATACCCAAGTTAATCATCAAAGTTATTATTTTTTATAGAATTGTAATGAGGCAATACTTATTGATATCAGAATATAGGTATTATTGTTTTTTTTTCAACAAATACCATGTTGATTTCGTAACTTGTAGTGGGTAACGAAAACGTAGTTTTCTAATCTACCAAGGTCAAGTTTTTCTCCAAAAACGTGAAAAAATGAGATTATTTTATTTTGATTTTTAAATTATTTTAGAGATATGTAAAATTTGAGGTAAATTGTGAAATTTTCGTACGAAAAAAAAAAAAACAAGAAAAAAAAAGATAACCTTTTAAGTATCCGGGATAATTTCAGCTTATTGATAAACTGAGCAACATAGTGACTGAACTGATGATAGGAGTATTTAGAAGCGGTGTTGTTGCCGATGAGGAAAGGATGGAGAAGAAAGAAGATCTCGTGATGTGTGTAATATTATTTCATCATTGGCATTCATGTATTGTCCGTGCTTGATGCCGGATGTGTAAAAATCAGGAGCTGATGCTTTTCTTGTTTTATGCAACCAAGAGAAAGCGACAATAACAAATGACTGTCATACATTTTTCAAAATCGGTGTTCGTGTTCCTAGTCAGAAGTTAAAAGACAGACCTGCAATTGTCAAAATTTTAGTAGTATAAGGAAGGAAATGAGAAAGTAGAAACTGAAAAAAAGAAAAAGAAGGACGATGATGGAGGTTATCACCGGACAGTCCAAACCCGTGGAAGCAACCAATTCCAGTGTTCTTCCTAGTTAGAAGGCTTGCAATTAAAAATAATACAGCGAAAGAAAATAATATAACGTGAAACATTGAGAAAAAAAAAGAAGGACTATGATGGAAGTTAATATCACCGGACAGTCCAAACCCGTGGAAGTTACTTGTGTGGCCGAAGTAAAACCTTTGGATATTCTTGGAATATCTTCTTCGGAGAATAATGGGGAGACTCTGTCTGCTTTTGGGATCTGCTGTGACGATGAGGAAGAACAAGACAAGTTGTGTGGCTGGTTATCCGTCAGGCCAAACACAAGACTTCTGCCCAAAATAAACAAGCAAAGATATTTCGTCTTCTCAGACAAAACTTGCAAACTTTATCATTACAGAAGTCAGCATGATATGCTTCCATTGGGAGAGATTGATATTTACAATGCTTCATTCAACTTTGAGGCGAGTAATTTGGATAAGCCGGGCCTCTTCGAAATTAGGTAAGTAAAACAAAAACTTGAACTGTTTCCGATCAAGGGGGTCCCCGTTTCATCATTCCACCCTCCCACTTATGACACCCACCTGAGGGAGGCCGTTGGGTGCAACGACCGAAACGTTGTAGTAAAAAGAGCAAGCAAAAGGACGACACTACAGTCCGAAAAAAATCTATTGGAAATCAAGACGTTTGATAAAGTAATCGAATCGAAAGTTATTTGATTTCTAAAAAATCCATCTTGAAATTATGTATAAATTTAGATTTCACTGAATTGTTAAACGGTATTGGATGATTATCCTATTGCATTGAATTATTGTTTTATTTTTTAATGCACTGTTCAGTCCGACCTGAGATGTGAACATGTCATTATTATGTGTTGAGACTGCAATCTTTATATTTGTATACAGAAACAAAGTAAATATTAATTTCTAAAGTTTCCTTTAAATAAAAGAAAGGTTTATATATATGTCAAAATGATATCCGTACTTCAAAATCATTTCAGCTGAGCTGATTAACACCATATCACATGTTTTTGTTTTTAAAGGCAGTCGACCCAACCCCGTGTTGTTGACATTGTAAAGACATGTTTAGAATTATGTTTATCAAAATTTACAATAAATGATTATCCAGATTTTCACTGTTAAATATGCATTAGTTTTTATTCTGCCTGAGTGTTAGAATTATCCACACACTTCTTGTATCCGCCCTCTTTACATGTATTGTTTGGGTAAGGTGTTGTGATAGTGATCGTTCTAGTCTGGTAAATTCAATGAGTCGATGTTATGATCTCCCAAATCATCTCAGCTCAAATGACAAAATTCCAATTATCTCTTCGGGACCTATCTACCCATATTTATGGATATATCTAAATTTCTATTAAACGACTTTTAAGGGAAAAAAGTGAATTTACCCCCAAGTGGAAAAGTCCATGGGACGGAAAAAAAACAAGAGTCACACTCACTGTTCATTTTTAGAGTAGATTCTTCCTGTTTAAACAGCAATAATTTCCAAAAATTATATAAAAATAATTTCATTTTTGGTCGATTTTTTTTTAGGCTCTTTTGTCTTCTTCATTACTTAAAATTTAAAATGAACTTCGTTAACATAATTCATCATTATTTTAATGTTTTTCCTTTAACTATAGGACATTATAGTAAAAATATTATCTAGACACCTCGAAAAGAGCCCCATTATTTTTTCATCTAATTTTACAGAAACAACAAGATAGGTTAGTTTTCAAATTGATTAAAAATCTTGGTATTTTCTTTAATCTTGATTTTTAGTTGCTTCAAGTTTTCATGTAATCAAAAAATAAAGATACAAGTACCAAAATAATTAATTTGACAAGACAGCTTCATCTAATACTGCTGCTATTAATTGAATATCTTGTTTTATTTCTGACGAATTCTATGATAAAACCGATATGAACTGTGGAAGAAGAATTTATTTTTAACTGTAGGCTGAACTTTTACTGTGGTTAATTTTCTGATATAGATTTCATAATAAAAGATATTTAACTCCATTCCTACCTTCGTCCGAAAAATAAAATAACACGAAAAAAAAAAAAAAAAAATTAAAGATTTTTGTTTTCCAATTAATTTTTTCCTCACGGCAGGACAATACAAGATATTTTTGATTCAAGTTACATTTTTTTCTATTTATCCGATAGATAAAAAGCTGAAAAATCAAAATTATATGCTGTTCGATTGTTTTATATGTAGGCGTTTTTTTTCTTTTTATAATTGATGTTGTCAACTAGGATAGTTATCCACGTTGTTTTTGTTAAAAGTTCAATTTCTTTAAACTTCTAAACACATTATGCGCTAGCATCGATCGCCGTCACTGACATTCCTAAATGTGAGTCACGTCCCTTGCTCAGTGTTGCCAATTTAGATGTATTCTATCTAATTCTAGATGTTTTTCGGTGTTTGCTTGCGACTAGATATCAGAAATTACTAGAATGAAATAAATTATGTTTTCATTTAATTCATGCTAATGAAATAAGAAATATTCTTAATAAATTGAGTGATATTTAATTTTTCATTTTAGATATAATCGGCAACATTGCCCTTGCTAGATCTTCACAGAGACAAGAACTAGCGTATTTATGGTCGTCCAGGCTTGTCTTAATCGGTTTCTTTCTTTCCCTCTCGTTCTTGTTTTGCCTAGAAATCGCATAAAATTGCCAGAAAATTAAAAACAAACAAAGGAAAGCTAGTCAGTTGAGTGGTGAGTCGTATTGTACTTCGAAATGCTTGAAAAATATTTCTATTTCATCCACTAATTTAGGGATTTTTTGGCCTCAGGTTCTTTTTGATTACCAAATGCCAACAAGAAAAAAATGACATCAAAGATTGGTTTATTTATTTGTAACCGATCAAATTATTACAGTTTGAATCACAATTTATCAATACTCGCTAGGTTTCTGTTTGCTTGTATTAAAAACAAGCTGTAATACTTCCTGTTGGTATCTTGAAGAAAAAAAAACTAAATAACACAACAGAAAAACAAAAAACAAACAAATTTATTCATGGGTCCTGTTTCTTACTGTTCTGTTGTCTGTTTATTCCAGTTTGTATGAGTAGAGGCATAGCTAGAGATCTACGGGCCCGGGATGAGGCTTGGAAAGAGGAAAATTTCCAATAAATGGACATGCACAGTACACTATCACTTAATTTGTGAAAAACAACCTCAGAGGATTGGAGCAGTATGACTTTTAATAATTTAGTTATCGGCCGATATTTTCTTTTAGTGTCAAAAATGCGGGAAGGCCTAGTTTGAGCGCAATATCCAATTCAGTGCGATCGTTCCAAAAGGTAGCATTTTGAAGAACCTATCTGCGAAACAACTCCTTAAAAAAATATCTGCAAAAATTAAATTAATTTCCTTTTAAACAAGAACCACAAGTTCAAGGATGCGTTCACAATCTTTACGTCCATCTCCATACCGTGGTAATTTCCGATTTCAAAGGAATTATCAACGAAGTAGTGTCATTACTAATTGTGGTAGTAGAAGCAGGAAAAAGGGGAAGATTCACCGAAAAATCTGGTAATTAAAAAAAAACAATTAGTATGATACTTCGCTACACTGTAAAAAATACAGTTTTGATATATCGTTCATTAATGACATTATGATACCAGCTGGTAAATAGAACAAAACACTCTCCTTCCTTTTTCTGTTGTTAACATAAATGAGACCCGCCAACTGAAAAATGTCCTCTAGAGGTGTATGGACACATCTAAAAAAAAGTTTCATTTCTAACTCCATTCCTTTTTTTTATTGATACTTGTCAGATACGCACACTCATAGAACTTTTAAAATCTTTGACAGCCTATCTAAAAAAATTTTTTCTAGTTCTTGTTTGAAAGAGAAAAGTGCAAATTATTGTCAAAAAAGAAAAGTGAGTTTTCCTTAATTACAACGTATGAATTTACTTTTCAAAATAAATGCTTACTTTTTAATCGATTAATCAATTTTGATGCCATTTTGTTGACAGGTCTTGAAATTCTGTAATTAGAATAATCCACTGAAAATAATTTACACTTGGATAGTTAGAATTTAATTTATAGAAGCTTGTTTCATCATTAGTCAAACATTTTCACATTCTGCAGAACCCTCCCCGCCAAAAAAAAACTGATGCGCAGCATTTTTCAAAGGTAGGGGCTGGTATGATATACGATCCGAGTTCGATAAGTGATTGACAGGCCACATCAACAATATTAAAAAAAAAAAAAAAAAAAATGGGGTCGACAGTTTCTTTCCAAAGACCAGATGTCACTTGATTGGCAAGACTTTATTGGTTAAGACTATCCATAAGAGTTGTCCAATTAAAATCACAAAAGAAAAATATATATATATAAAAAATTCCTGGAATTTTAATTACTAAAATATTGAGAAAAACAAAAACAAATAATTCACGATTGCCTCTTAGGATACCATGCATTTTGATCTTTTAACAGTAAGTGAAAGAATGCAACAACATTAAAAAAAAAAAAGAATTGAATTAATCAAAATAATAAGAAATAAGAACCATAGGTTCAAAGTAGCCAAATTGATCAGAAGAGATGTTTCACCTTTCAATGATGTCACACCTCTGCCCTCCTTCCTATTTCTGTTGTTTAACATGACTGGAACCGACCGACCGAAAAGCGTCTTTTAGAGATGTGGAGACTCCTCTAAAAATCCCTATAAAATAAAAAATAAAAAATAGCCATAATTATAAATCAGCAAATAAAGATTAAAACTTGCCAAGAGCAATATTTTACTTCATCCTTCAGTTTTTTTAATTTCCCTAATATTGCTTTGGTGCCTGATTCCCTGAAACTACTCTTTCAAAAAGGTGAACCTATACCAACCTTTTGCCATTGACATATCTTTATAAGTGTAAAACTCATTATTTAACAGCAATTATAAATTTGAAAAAAAAATAATCATCAAACAAATTAGGGGATTCATTAACTTCATCACATTAGAAGGAAAATTTTTTTTTTTCAGAATTTCAAATAGAAACTTCTTTGAAATAACATTGTCCTTTATTATATAAGTATTGAAGATTTTATCAAAATCTCATTAATATTCAATTTTCTGTATAATTTCGAAATCTATATTTTGCTCATGCAAATCATTATACTAATTTTTTGTTTACACAGCTACGGCTTTCTGCTCTATTTGTATTCAAAATATCTTCAGTTTTGTAAGGTGTATAAAAATGATTTTTATTTCTGATTTTTTTTTTTTTCAATCTTCTCACTAATGCCACTCAGTTTCCAATGATAATATCAAATTTTGTATCATTTTGGCGTGTTTTTATTTTTCGTAACATGTCGATTTCCAGCAAAGTATTTCAGTGAAGTCTATAAGCCTACCTAATGTTAGATAGTGTCTATAGCTTTGTGAAGAGTCATTAACATACCAACTTTTGTTTGGATAATCTAGTCTCTTCTTCACATCTTTGATGTTGACTCTAGGTTTTGACCGATTCATTCTACAGACTTCCTCAAGTGAATTATGTAATATCTGCAAGGAAAGGGAATCTCTTTTATTGATCTTTCTCCGGTGGTGCAAAGCAGGAAAACAGTATCAGACTGAAAATTTAAACGTTAACTGCAACGCTTGTAAATATTCTATTTCAGCAATGCGTGCAGTATAGCTTGTTCCATAAGTTCAACATGGAAAAGTTCACAATTCCTTTTTTTGTTAAACAGAGAATTCTGTCTTGAGCAGAGGAGAAAAAATGGTCATTGATATACTCACAATCCGTTTGTTTTTTTGCAGAGATAGGTACCAAGACTTGATCAAACTGTTAACTTAGTACTCAGTCAATTCAAAAAAGGTGTACACATTGCAGTTTTTCAACGTCTGTTAGGTAAAGAAAACCACATAGTGTTGAAAACTGTACTAGCCTGATTTGTGTATCCCTCTGACAAGCTAATGTATGCTGCTTTCTTCAGCTTCCTCACTTCCCAATGATGCTTTTTATTAATTATCTGGACCTCATCCCAGAAGGGGTAATGCGTACCCTTTTCAATCCAGATGTGTTCCACCATGCCAGATTTTCCTACCTCTCCTTTGGTTATGGCTTTCGTATGTTCTTCAATTCTCACTTCAAGTGGATGGCTTGTTTACTCCTTATGTTTTTTGTTTATGCACGGAATGTTATATGTGCAATCTTTTGAAAGAACTTTCTCTCGTAAGGGACTACCTTAGTAAGGAGGTTGCGAAGAGTTGTTTTACTATTGAACACCGCCCTGTTTGTCGATAAACCTTTTAGATCAGTTCTGTCACACCTCTTACATAAGGAATGTTTGCTGTTGCTACGTAGTTGGTGGTACTGGGGCTTTTCCTCCTATTTTGTGAGGATGGGTAGTGGTTATGTTGGAGGGTGCTACCAATGTCCCTCACTTCTTTTCTCAGAATCATTAGATCACACTGATGACTTGAGCCCAATGTTGGGGGCAATGAACTTATGTTTTCTTCATGCAAAAAAAAGTGTTGGACTTCAGATATTACCCCTTGTGCTTTGGTTTGCTGTACACACTTGTGCTATAACTTCCTTCTGAAAGGATCACCAAGATGTCCAAAAACGGAAGAGAGGAGGCTTAAATAGAGTTGAACGTAGGGCTAGATCTTCAAAATTACCAGTGAAAGTGGAGAGCCCATAACCAGGCCCTCTTCTTGATGATTTACATCTGACTGGAATTATATTCTCTTGTACAAAATATCAACATCTTCATTATTATCAGAATTGCTGGCACAGATCTTCAGACCAGAGTCATTTCTCAATTCGTCAGAGAGGATGTATAAGACTTCCCCTGTAGGTACTTTTTAAACGGGCTAACCATATAAAAAACCCACCATTACGAATGATGAGATTGGTGCCTCTCCAATAAAGTCCACAAAATGGGCCCAATTTTTTCCATGGGGTGTTTAGCCTGATAGTGGTTTTAGGCATTCAAGGGTTGACATGCTGAACCATGACAATTGACTATGGGTATCAGTGGTGTGTTGGCCTTATGTTCTTTGATAGGCCGTATAAAGGCTGTTTACTATGATGTCGTTTTAACTGTCTATACCCCTCAGGAGAAATATCATATTTGTTTTTCTTTAGAATATTCAACAGTTCCCTCTCCTTGGACAAAGTAGGATCGAAGATGTGAAGAGATTAGATAGTCCGAATAAAAGTTGGTATGAATTTAGATATTTTGATTTTCTATTTTACGACATATTTTGTTTATGACTGCAACTAAGTTGTTGTTGCTCAAGTTAAGTCGACACATGAAAAAAAAATGATAGTCTTGTCTATCGAACAATCTAAATAAGCGTTATGGAGAAAAAGAAAAGAAGAGAAGCCTTCCTAAAATTGAAAAAAAAAATGGTTTAAAAAAAAACCAAGTAACACATTCCTGGAAGGTTCTGGGGGTCTAATGGATTAAAAGCACAAAAAATTACTGGCGAAAAACTTTTTTCTATTTTTTTTTTTTGACTAGGTTAACTGATGTGAATCTTTACCTACCCAAGTTTTCACTGATGCAATTGTGTATAAAAAATGCTATTGGTATGCAATACTTCAGACTCCATCGCATTCTGAACTGATTCAAATATAGTGACCTTTTTATTAGAAGAGTCTCCAAAATTTACATAGTTTTGGATGTCAGTAGCCCAAACACTCAGCCATGATGAAATATAGAATTGAACTGCTACAAAAATGAGGAGAGTATGATATGATAATAATAATGATATGAATACCCTCTCCCAGATTGTGTGCTGGAGCGGCTAAACCAGTGACTTTTGAAAATGGGGTGCATGCATCACAAAGGGGAAATTTGGAATTTAGGTGAAAAAATTGAGAGGTTGTGTTATGGCTTAACCGATTATTTCCTAATCATAGAATACTATTAATTCCTTTCACAATACTATTAATTACTAATTTTACTATAGATTCTCAACTCATTTAACTTAATGAGGAAGTAAATTGCTTGTCACTAAATTTCACTATATAGAAATTCCATTTTTTTTTTTTTTTATCATTAAGGATTTGCCACCATATGATATATATTCATTATTTTCTTTATAGTAAAGGGGATATTAAATTATTTGAGCTGCCTGTCGAAGTGACGCATGGAGCAAAAAGGTCAAGAGCCACTAGACTAAACCATTGAAAACCTAACAATACAAACAAAGAAAAAGAATAAAGGATGAACACATTTATATTTGTTCAATTCTTTTCATTCCTCTGTGTCTTAGTCTTTAAACCTTTTCTATTGCTTTTTTTTTTAAATGGGACATTATAATTGTGATTATCTTCTTTGTTACA
Source organism: Thysanoteuthis rhombus (assembly GCA_963457665.1). NCBI lineage: Eukaryota > Metazoa > Mollusca > Cephalopoda > Oegopsida > Thysanoteuthidae > Thysanoteuthis > Thysanoteuthis major. The sequence continues at coordinate 49,396,404 of OY735204.1, read as the reverse complement.
ATACTTGTCCTTTTTTCTATCAATAACTTTCTAATCGAACTTCGAAATGACCGAAAGTACTCCTTCTCTTTCTTTCTTTTTTGTTTTTGTTTAATCTCTTGTTGTTTGAACCAAAGGAACTCGTAGCCAAGTATTGGCGTGCACAATAGAAAAAACATTTGGTCCCATCATCACATTCGTTATAGTTCTAAAAATTGGAAATATTCATCATCTTTCAATACTTTTCTCCCACCGCAGTCAGTCACATCTTTACTCCCAGTGTTGCCAATTATGGTTTGTTATCAGTGGATAAAACTGTCTTTTAAAATAGCTAAAGTCGGCAAAATTTTATATATTTGATATATTTTTATTGTTATATATATGCACTCACTCGAAGCTCATGTGAAATTTTTATCGGCTAAATTGGAAAAAAAAGTCTGTCAGATCTGGTCGGAAAAGAGCTAATTTGGCAGCCCTGTTCGCTCCTTTTCAATGCTTTGCCCCAGGATGATTCAGCAATTGCCAATAATCAATTGTATTATTTTCATTCAGTCACAGTCAACTTATTTTAGTTTTACCAACTCTCCCTATATCTCTTTTCATGTTGTCTTGTATATTTTCATCAAACCCGTCATTGTTTGACTCTGCAATAGTCTAAGTCTATGAGTCCTCATTAATTCTGAGGTTAAAAAGGGGTAGAGTATAGGTCGATTTTGTGTTGTCATCAACCTAAAACATTGCAAAGTAATGTTGTGTTGTTTGTTCTAAAGTATTGAATCACTATTTAATTAACTCTCGCATTATATTTTAATCATTAGCAGATAAAAATAGATAACCCCATTAGTGGTATCAGATATAGTACAATAATGTGTATCTTGATTAGAAGTGTGAATTTGTAGCGTAAAAAATCTTGAAATCAATTCTAAATTATCATTTTTTTTTTTTTTTTTTTTTTTTCAAGCCAAAAAATATATGTTGTAAAACTTTTAACCTCATATCCAAAAACACAAAAGAGAATAAGAAAAAAACTCTTTATTTTGACTTAATAAATACTGTATACTTCAGTGGATAAGGTGGCCTCCAGATAAGATAAAACTCCAATTTCAGTCTGAATTTCGTGGTATTAGCTCACTGTTTTTGTATTTGGCTTGTAAGATGACCCTATTTTTAGGGGTGTCTTTTGGATGCTTCAAGTATCATCTTTTGCACCAAAATATAAGGTATCATTCGTGTGTTGAAATGATTTTAAAAAAAAGAATGTCACGAAACCTCATTACTCTCACTTGCTCATTATTTATTGAAAAAAAAAATCTTTAATGGCAGTGGGCTGGCCATGTTGCAAGAATAGCGGACAACCGATGGACATCAGGACTCACATCATGGATCCTCAGAGATCACGTGAGCTACCAAGGCCGCAGAGTATTAGATGGAGAGATGAGCTAGACAAATTCAGAAAGTACTGGTTCCGTAACGCCCACGATAAAGAAGTGTAGTGAATCCTGTGAAGGGTCTATTTCCAAAGATGGATGTTAAAAGACTGATGATGATGATGATGATAATAGTACCCATAAAAAATGACTGATTTATTTATGTACAGATGGGCACCTCAATCTTGGATCAGAGTGCAGTATCTATGCCCTCTTTAAAAAGTGTTACACACACCCACACAAAAATATATATGTAAAGATTCACATTGCATTTTATATATGTGGGTAGAATTTACATTTTTAGGCTTTACTTTTTAATTACAATCAAAAGCAAGGGTTGAAAAAAAACCCTGCTTAGATTTTGATATTCATTTTTTAAACCTGTACTATATTTTTGTGAAGCAAGATCAATTGAACCTAATAAATCTTAATTATTTTGTGAACAGACAAGAGATTAGAAACCATCAATTAAAACTGTCAATATAGGTTTCTTCAGTTTTTAAGTGATACTTCTTGGCTGCATCAATGGAGCTAGAGGGCTGAACATTTATACATTTACACCTTATGTCTAGTAAAACACAGATTTTTGAATTTTTTACCCCCCCCCCCCCCCCACGAGAAAAAGTTTTTTGGGTGAGGTTTGATTTACAATGTTATTGCGTGTTAAATTGGTCCCTTAGTTTGTGTCCGGCAGTGTTTATGCTTGTTTTGTAAAACTTAATCTAATGCAAGGCAAGAGGAGTAACTTTTCAATTGATCATCCATTTTTTCCAATTCTCTAATTGATCACCTGAACAAGGAATGCTGCCAAAAGATGTTGGTCATGTGATAGTTTCTATTGCGTGACTAACCAGTTCTGTTATTTTTAGCATTAATTCCACACAAAAAATTAATAGGAAAGTTTCAATGCTGGAAGATGATCGCAGACTCTTCCAGTAACTCCGTTGTAAGAGTTGAACAGTAGTCGATTAGGAACTATTAGTTGGTTGTTGACATTGTTAAGCTACTAAGTCAGGTTTTATTACTAGTAACTTCTAAATGAATCTCTGACTCTAACCTTTGACTTGGATAACAGTCAAGTCGGAAAACTGAGTAAAATTTGATATAATTCTCTTTTTTGTCGCTTTAATTTAGTTTCAGTATAGACAGTGGTGTAGTGCTTGAAAGTGAGGGAATGCAGGGATGCCTATTTGTGTTGGGGAGGCAGGAAAGGTGGCCTAGAGCTACCGTGCTCCGAAAAATTCTGAAATTTAACCAATTTCAGTAAAAATGTTCTGAGATTGAATTTTATGATTATTTGACTAATTTTTCTTATCGGTGAACTGTTCAAGTAGTGTATAGTGATGGTAAGAAAAAAGCAAGGAAACACTGTTTCCACACCACTGAATAAAGGTACTTGTTAAGCATGTTCATCCCAACAGGAATGTCACTGACATCACATGATAATGCGCTCTTGTCACACAAAACTTAAAATTGATTTGTATGGGAATAAATTAATTTGTTCGTTCAATTGTTTACCCCTGCCTATGAATTTTGTGAGGTATATGCATTTGGATATGTCAGTCTTTCCATCTTTTCACACAATATTACCCAAACTTCTCTTTGAATTCCAATGAAATTTTTGTGGACCATGGGTCAAAGAAGATAGGATTGGATTCCTGGGCAGGTTTTTTTCGATTGATTTAGTGTATGGCATTGGCAGAGGTGTGCACTCTCTGAGTGCTTTCTAGATTTTTATTGAAATAAATCAAACTGTTTGATTGATTTGCCTGAATTACTGCTGGGAATTCTTGATTTGTTTTTAATCATTTAATTTTAATTTGATAACTGGATATTGTTTTTGAATAAAATGACTTCATATATTTATTAGTTATTAACACAACTGGTTTTCCCTTAGTATCTTATACTCATCTCTTTTGACAATAATCTTTATTTTCAGAGGGTGACAGATGGATGGACATATTGCTTATTATAAGATATATTGATTAAAACCAGGTTTACTGAATCATAATATTCCCTTTGAATTTTGCAAAAATTTTATGTAATGCAATTTTTTTCCCTTAGACCAAAGACTGTCTGCACTGAGTGATTGTGCAATTGTGAACTTCAAACATAGCATAGTTTATGTTTTCACCCAACTAACTAGTTAAATAAATGAGGGGGAATTAACTGATCCCCCCTTATTTATTTACTTGAAATGTAAAAAAAAAATATAGGTTCATTCTGGTCACATCTGGTTGTGCTAAAGAAGAAGAGAAGAAACTAACAAGAACTGTCATTTACCAAGAAATACTTAGTTAATATTATCATTATCAGCCATCAGAAATCCACTTCTGATCAAAAGGCAGTACTCGGCTCCTTCCATGTATACCAAGACTGTGCTAACCTCTGGTATATCCTACACGCTAACCTTTCTATCTCATCCCTCCATTTTATGTTTGGTCTTTTCCTACTGTCTTTTACTTTGCTTCATTCTCTGACCCAATTCTTAATTATCGTTGCATTCCTATTGGATCATCATCTATTAATTATTTAACAGGCATGTAAGTAAATAGCATAATGTACATATTTATGTATTGATTAAAGACAATGATCACCCAAAGTAATATGATGTTGTTGTTGATTTAGATTTGAATTCATCTTGAATAACCTAACAATATATAAGTTCTGTCGATTTTTCACCTAATGTTAAATAAATTTTTGTTGTACTCTTATGATCACTGTCAGTGAAGCAACAAGTCATCAATTAGTAGAATTATGGCAATAAAGTATAATTAATTTATTATTTTCAGTATGCATTTTAAGTAACATGTCAGCTTAATCTGGCTTGATGGATTAATTGTCTATAAAAGTAGCTCTTTAGTATAATTTAATCTCCTCCGGTTTTGTTTCATCGAGGGGAAGGGTGTTGTACTTTAACTTGGTGTGGATTTAACTTTTAAATTCATGAACCGCTTGAAACCACTTGTAATTAACAGAGGAACACTCCAATAAATAACATAAAAATTAATGGAACTGTCCTGTGAATTGAATTTAGATGAGTAAGATTCATCTAATGATGAAAGGGAGATAATTTTAGTCAGAAGTTATTTCCTTTTATATCAACATTCAACTTCTCTTATATGAATTTGAGAGTTAACGGAACTGAGGATTATATATTTCTTGGAAATTTGTATTGCAGGTATCTAAGATATTGATTATACTTATTCATGTCTCCTATGCAGTATCTTTTACAGGATAGCTTGTCTATGAAGGAAACATCTAGATGTAGACTTGCCTGTCATCTGCTCAAAGATTGTGTGACTAATAGACGCATAGAGAAAAAAAAGTTCACAATATATCCATGCAAAGGGAAAAAAACAAAAAACAAACTGGAGTTATAACAATTTATTGAGGTAGAGAAACAAAAATCATTTTTTGAGTTGAATCATTTTGAGAGATTAATTCACTTTTTTGTCCAATTTGATAACTTATAGTTAGCAGGGAAAAATCAATGAGTTGAAATAATATATTACAAAAATTGAAATTAGTTTTTGAGTCCGTAGGTATAAACTACAGTTTATTTGCTCTGCATTTCCCTTGTCATTAATTTCTTTATTGCTGAATGAGCCTCAAACAGATTATAGAGTGAAAACAATTATTAGAAAAATGACACATTGCATTTTATGTATGTGGATTAATATTTTTTTGTTATTCACTGAATCTCTGATTGGATGATACTGTTCCTTGAGAATAGCAAACGATTTCACTAATTCGGCTATTGATATTTATGAATGACCGTTCACAGTGGGCATTAGTCATTTATAGCTACATGGATTTTACAAGCACTTGAAGAGTATCTCAAAAGAAGAGCTTCTCTCTAGCATTCTCTCTCTCGTTTTCTCTCTCTTGTTTTCTCTCTCTTGCTTTCTCTCTCTCGTTTTCTCTCTCTTCTTCTCTTTAGCTTTTTTCTCTCATTCTCTCTCTGTATATAACTCTCAGAAGGGTCATTATCATTCCAAGCTTCATTTTTGTGCCTGAAGAAGGATGTAACATTGGTCTGCCAAAACATTGTGGTTACAACATATACAAGGATTGTGAAGAATACTTTGAATGTTTGAGTCTTTATTAAGATTTGTTGCAGTGCTGTATTAAGCTAGTGCAGGACCTGTAGCACAAGTTATAAATGTGCCATAAATTGAAAGAATATACATATATGTAAATATCAGAAGACACTTTTTTTATTTGTATAGTGAATTATTTTTTACATTTGCTGTATAGCCAGATAATTAAACAAATGTCTGATGTTTCAATAATAGTATTACTTTTTCGTTTTGATTTTTGTGCAATGGCTATGTCTCCTATTTCAAATACCTCCCTATATAATCATCATATATGTATCACATAGATACCACTACTGCATTAAAATAATCACTCCAATTAGGGATAATTGACTGAAATCATTAACCTTAAACATCAAGTTGTTCATGAAAGTTGAGTACAGTAGTACAATGGTATTAGAGGAAATGCAGGATCACTGAATTGGAATTAATAGCTTGCAAGCATTTAGCGTAAGTCCCTCGAAAATGCGGGACCTATAGCATATGCTACTTTTGCTACATAGTTGATCCTGTGCTAACTTGAGGTAATGAACCTCTGGCAGATACATGGAGTTTGTTTTATTCACAAACAAGTTAATTGCTATGGGTTTTTTTCCCAATGTCATTTGGGTTGTCAAATGATATAAGATTAGTCTGCGACTAACATTGATGTGTTCCTCAAGAAAAAGAATGTCTACAATGCATTATATATCATATTCTAGCTAAAGAACCTTTCTAAAAGTTTTAAAACCAGTACTTTTCAGTACTGAGTTATGTAATCGACTCTAAATTGGCAGTTTAATCCTTACTATCTTGGTCACTTGGTTGTTACTAGTGATGATAATACATATAATGTTGCATACCCTTGTACAGGCATCCCCAGTTATAGCACTGTTTGTGATATAAGGCGGGTGATTACCCCATCATTTTTATCTATGTTATTGCCAATTTGTCCAAAAGAACGCAAGTAGAGACAGGATTTCCCTTTGAATCTGTAAGCCTGATATTTCAGACTGGCTGCTACTCTACCATATTCCTATTTATGGACAGAGGTGACACTACTCCTATCCCAGTAAGAAATATATTTGACTTGTGCTGGCAAACAATCTGTGTAATAATGAAATAAATGAGACAAAAACATATCGGTAGCCAATGAATGGAACTTACACATTCAACGCTAATCGTTTTCTAAGATTATACTCTCTATTGTGCATTCCATTTCCTTTGGAACCACCTATGAGAAGGGAAGCTGGGTCATATAGTTACATCAGGGAAATATAGGAAGTAATAAAGTAAAAAACTAAGATCCTCATATGTTGCAGCCGTGACCCCAGAAAAAGCAAACAAACATTAAAGAATGCTTTTGTTTATTTGCTCAATTAATAACACGGTTAGCTTTCGTGGACCCCAACCACCAAATTATAAGAGGGGAGTGCTGTAATGTTTTATTAGCAATCATACTGAAATAATTGCCTTTTTTTTTTTCTTTTTTTTTTTTTGTTATATTAATCAGTAGGCAGTAATTACTCGGTCTCTTGATGAGCCACTCTCACGAATCGCCTATAGAGTGTAATAGACAGCTAATAGCTTCAAACTATAGAAGAAACATTATAGGCTTCATCAGTTTCTTTCCATATCTTTGTGCTCATCTACAATACAAAACCTGACAAAACCTTTTCTATATGCAATGTTTGTGTGTAATACTGCACAGGCCATAAATAATTTTGCTATGAATGTTTCTTGGTAAAAATTATGCTATACAATGCCTTATTGATCACAACAGTCTTCTTCCAGAAAAGCCTTGGTATGTCTGCTTCTGTTTATTTAAATACTAGTTAATACCTGTGAAAAAAAATATTGATGTACAGCTTTCTCCACTATCCAAAAGTAGAGTGTTATTATAAAAGGCTTTCCTAAGCTGAATTGGTGTATTGCAATTACCATTAATTTATATGGGGGGGAAAATTTTTGAATGTCCCCAGATCCCAAAATGGTGAGGATTGTATGTCGTTGATGAAAATTTACATAATATGATGATACATCTTATCCTTATGTGGATCTCCCCCATTATTATGAGGTTGTGGTGTTGGAAGGTACTGAAGAGTATAAGAGAGAGGAAGAGGGTGTGCACTGCCTCTACAATAGCTTGCGGTGAAACAAAAGCTGAATACTACTTGTGCTTTTTGTCTTATTACCGTCAAGTGGAAGAGTACGTGTTTATGGACTGAGAACCAAGTAAATCATACAGTTCATTATGTGTCTACTGATTCTTCTCAGTCACCATCTTTTTAACAGGTTTAGGTTTTCTACGTTTGTGTAACATGGCAGGCGTAGAGATAAGGTTTGTAGAAGACTGGACAGAGCTGGCTGGTTTCGATTCTTCTTTCATTTGCTGTGGCTATGCTGAAAGGAACCTGTGTGAAGTAATTCCTTCACCGAGAAAACAAAGCCAGTAGTTTTTAAATGTATGGCTTGTTTTTTGTTCTTTTTACTTTATTCTGTAGCAACTCTGGTGAAACTGCTAGCTAGCTAGAAATACTTGGTTTGGCTGACCACACCCTTTAATGAACTTTTTTATAGCTAGAGTGAAAAATTTAGTATTTGCTACTCTTTGATTTTAAGAGTAAATGAAACTTAATGAGTGCTCCTGAGAGTCTAACCACACTTTAACTCTTAAATTCATGGATCACTTGTAAGAGACTGTGAAACTCTTCAATAAATACAATAAAAAATAATAGTGCTCTTCAGTAAAACTGATGGAAAAAAATTCCTAAATTCACTTAATGGTCAAAGGGTGATAATTTTGATCAGAAATAATTCCCTTGATAATGACATTCAATTTTTAGATATGAATTTAAGAGTTAGAATTGAACTTTAGGTAAATATGATATTCTTTACTATAAATTCTTTGAAAATCATCAGACACATTCCATTGAAAATTGTCAGTTTTCCTGGAAGAATAACAATAGATCAGATTTTATAATATACCTACTCTTTTTTTCACTCAGACTGGCTGGTGTACCCATTGTTACCTGGGATAGAAAACCCTTGATGAAACCAAATATTCCCTAGAGGTTTCATAAAATTAAAGAAAGGAGAAGTGCTTGACCAGTGAAATCCTAAAACCATATTGAAAAAAGATTTCAGAAGAAATTTTGTCAATCAATAAGGCGTTTGTTTTCAGTATAAAAGTGTCATTTTCGGAAAAAAAATGTAGCTTATATGGGGGTTAGTTCCAGTTGAAATATGACCATAAACCTGAACCTTGCATTTTGTCCAATGTATAATTACCTATTGTGTAAAAGCACATCTTTGAAGCACCTTGGTTACTTCTGCTACAAAGCAAATTTTTGGGGGAGGTAGGCACAAGGAGGAGAGGGATTGTCATTTTTGGTTATGTTCAGAGTTTCTTTTTTTTTTCTTTTCTCTTAAGGATGATTGCAAATGGTCATTCCACAGATGGAAAGTAATGACTCATTCCAGCATTATAGCCACATCGTTAATAGAACCCCCATCCCTACCTCAAAACAAAAAAATTTCAAAACTGACACTTTACCAAAGATAATGGAGGTCTGATTGAAAGGAGGAAAAATTTATTTGGAAAAAAATTGTGATTTTCCTTTCACTGAGGAAGTGATTTTTAACCTAAGAAAACTACTAAAATGTAAGCTGAACATAAATAGCAGTCAGAAATGAATAATGATGGTTGATAATATTTCATTAAAAAAATGATAGTAAAATACAGATGGCTTTTTAAATTCGTAGCTACTCAGGGTGCAGACCCCTTGTAAAATTTCAATTTAGCAAAAAATCCTATACTCCCTGCTGAAGCTGCACACCTATTACTGTAATAGTACTTTATTGAATGCAATACATACATTACTTTTATAGGCAAGATCCATAAAATAACTTAATAGTATTGTGCTATAGATAAAATAAAACAGTGAACATGTACCGAGAGAGAAAAAGATTATACCTGTTCTTGAACTTCTAAAAATGACTTTTATAAAAAAATTCAAGTGTGAATTTAAAGCAATGTAACTTAATAAAGCACTGTACCCAATGCTGCATGCTTCTGGGGTCTGTGAAACTGCACTATATTTTTATGTGTGTTTTTTGTTTTTTTTTACAGCAGCCTGCAAAATGGAAAAAAATATCATTATTGATGATAAAATCACAAATAATAAAATTTGCAAAATAGGAGGGCCGCATGTAAATTACTTTCAATTCTATTTAAAAAAAAAATTAACCTGATTTATTTGGCTTGTATATTTGAAGAAGGGAAGGGGTGATAGAATTTGACCTTGGCTTTGGCTGTTATGTAAAAGGCAAGGGAAGTGCTCATAGAATTTGACAACGGTTGTCTTACTACTACTTTTCAAATATTAGGATAAATCATGTTTCTATCATGTATTAGCAATATTGGATCATCCACGGAAATGTATTTTTTATTGGAAGATGCCATTCATATCAATTGTTATAAAATGTAATTCCAACTCTTACTACCTGTGAATTTCATTAAGATGACTATATTATTTTTTAATTTTTCAACTTGAGTTCAATAAAATATTCAAAGATATCAACTACAGACTTTCTAATTTAGTTTTTGACATCTTTGTTGTCTGTCTTGTTAAGTATCAAACTTTAAATTATGGCCTCAAAGTATTTCAGTTACTTCAGTGTTGCCAATTTAGGTATAGAACATCTATATTCAGATAATTCCAAAGAGCACAAAGTTAAAGGAAATAATTTATAGAATCTATGAAGGAATTATTTGTTATCTTATCAGATTTCTCAAGACCACTGATCAAAACAACTCCTAACTGCTCTGCCTTGAGTGCTGACTAATAAATCTGGCGAATATCAACTTTTTACAATTGCCTGTTGTTGAGTAATTGCAGTGCATGCTCACACATGCACAAAGATATCTTCAATCGTACTCAGATTAGGGAGGTCAGTGACGTGTCAAATATAATAAAAAAAATAACAAGATTACGACCTTGTCTTTAAAATCAATTGAGATTTTCTTTCTGTGAAACTTGTTCCAGTATTAAATGATAGTGTCTTGTCCCTTGATTAATCTCCCTTCTATCGATTGATATATTTTTTATTCCAAAGTATGGTAGATAATGTTGTTTTGGTGTGCAAAGATCATCTCATTGCACTGCACGCAAATGTTCTACTTAAACACCTCCGTCTGTTTAGTTCTCATATGACCCCCCTCCCGATGAAATAATGAATATCAAAATTCAACCCCTTTAGTTATGGCAACTTGAGCGTCTGTGAACATCAAATGCAATATATGTTACACTTGACTGGTGCCAATATTTTGATTGTAAAATTGATGTAAATATTGATTAATATAAGTTTTGAAGCAAGATTTGGAATTTCTAACTAAACAAGACAAAAAATGCTAAATCTTGTTCCAAAAGAGCTAAATTGGCCACACAGCTTGGAACATGCTGAACTAAATCTGTTTGACTGATTTGCCTTAGGAATGATTGCCTTGGAAACATGGGTCTTACAAAAATATAAATATGAAATATGACTTCTCTGTAGTGATTACTTATTTCCCTCAAATTTCATCCCAGAAAGTTGACAAATTTTGCTGTAAAAGGATTTTCTTTGTGCATTATTTTTCTGTTCTGGACCATGTTAGAAGGCTAGATTCTATTACATCAATTCCTAATTTTCTGCAAAGATGGCAACTTCAAACTTATATAAGTTTTGATCTAATGAGTGAATTTTGGTCAAATAAAGTATTTCAGCAAAATGCTTTTTATCTGCAATAACTTTCAGTAACAACACTCACACAACTAAAAATCACCTGACTTCCCTACTTAATTACAGAGAAAGCCACTTATTTTGATCACTTTGAGACAGTCTTTATGGTAACAATAATTGGCTGATAACATTGAGCAAGGTATATAAAAATTGTTATTGAATTCATTCTTATAAACAACTTCTATCATGAAAAATTCATATGAAATTAAAATGAATTTTTAATTGATTTTGAATAAAGTGCTTGGCATCAACTGATTTTGATCTCAATAACTGCTTGATAACATTTTTTGGTGAATTTAAAGAGTGGCTTTGTCAGCATTTCAAGAGATATTCATTCTTAACTATGATATTTGAATCTTTTCTAATTATTACTTGTAAATTGATCTGTTTGTTCAAGTAATTTTATCCACATCAACACTTGATAATTTTTTCATCTCTCTTTTTAAAGATATTTTTTATTTCATTAATCTATCAGAAAATGTCAACCAAAACTGTCTACTCAACATGGGTCTCTTCAGTTTTCAAGTTATTCTAGTTGGCTATGTATGTGTCGCACATATAGGCTGCATCAATGGAGCTCAAGTGCTGAAAAATGAAACCTTTACCCTTTATTATGTCTATTTTTTTGAAAATTTGAAAATTGGCCCCTGAGTTGACAGCATTCACACTTCTTATTTGAAAATTCTGATTTTTTAATGATAACTTCCCTAGAAAAGGCAAGTGGAGTATATTATTCATTGATCATCTTTTTTTTTTTTTCAAACTTTTTAATTGATCATCCAAACACAGCATGCTATCAAAAGACGTTGGTCACATGAGGGTTTCTATAGAGTGCACAGCATAAAAATGAAATAATCCAAGTCATGCAAATGAAATATCACATGAATTCTGTTATCAAAAAGATAAAATTTAATCGTTTCATTTGTTGATAACTTGAATGTACTCATCAGCCTTTCAATGTCTGTCGTTGATATAGAGATAATCTTGGGTAAGGTCTATTGCGGGGTCTCCGCATCAATATCTGATGTTCAGCAGTTGTATAACATTCTTGCAACATGGTGTACCCATTGCCATTAGAGTTTTCTTGTGGGTTCTCTGATATCTCTGACTCCTGTTTATCTCTAATATACTGTGCTGTCTTGCGGTCTCTCCATGTGATGTTAAGCATGATCCTCTCTAGTGCATGTTGGATGGTTCATCGTTTGAGAGCCAAACTTTTGGTTAGGTTCTATGTTTCAGCTTCATGGGTGACTATCAGGCAGACACAATGGTTTTATACCCTCCTTTTCAAAATTAATAGGATGTTATAGTTTGTGAATGCTGAGCTTGCTCTGCTGAAAGCTTGCCCCCAAACTATTGTGCTATATTTATTTGTTGAATATTGTTATTAAGAAATGGATATATAATCTGACAGAATGATTATAAATTGTATTATATTATATTGAAACTTCTGTTTGAAATGATCTTGAGTTATTAAACGGGGAATATATCACTTGGCTTGGACAACGTAAATAGAATAAACAATTACCCAATTTTCTTCAATCATTTAGTCTATTTATATAGTCTAGGCCAAGTGATACATTCTCCATGTAATAACAGAAGATCATTTCAAATAAGTTTCAATATAATGCAATTTATCATCATATTGAATATTATATAGTACAAAAATATATAAAAGTTTGATATTGATTTTTGTTATGTTTTTTCAAATATTTTGATAGTTTCTCATGCAAATCATTGATTTCGATTGAATCTATTTTAATACTTTTTGCATATGTGACTTAAAAATAATAGTTCAGTTGTGCAAATATTTACCAAGCATTGCTTAGTCTGACACAAGGCCTAAAAAATGGGGATCCTTGTGTCAAGTGAACTTATTTACAAAAGTATTGGTCGCTTGAAACTGGTTTGCTAACTATCACTCTATAGTAAGTGGCTGAAAAGACTAATTGTATATTTTCTTTCTGATAATTATTTGGTATAATATGCTTACTATTCCTCTTTCCCCACAAAAAAGTCAATGTATACCAACTTCTTAGGATTACATGCACATCTGCTAACCTATTTTTAGTTTTATTTATTATTAATAGTAGTCATCATCATCTGGTCAAGCTTGCTTTGATCCCATTGACTCTGACACACCACCCATTTTGGTTCTGCATTGCATTTGGTAGGTCAGCAGAGTCACATCCTGCGTCTGTGCATAGTTGATCGATATATGGTCCAGATGGGCGACCAACACTTATATGTCCATGCCATGGTTTCTAAAAAAGTGTTGTGCTGATAAGCTCTTGCATAGCAATGTCCAGCAAAACGCAGGCGTCTATCCCCGGTGACTTATGATACTGCAGGAAGATATTAAAAAATTATTAGTATTAGTGGTATTAATTTGAAAAAGGGAAAAAATAAAACTTCAGTAACAGCAAATACACAATAACAACCTGGTGAAAATATCAATAATGGGTTGCGTTAGTCACTCATTAGAAACTGTCATGTGACCAACGTCTTTTGGCAGCATGCCGTGTTGGGGGTGAACAATTGTAAATTAGAAAAAGGGGTTGGTCACTGAATAAGTTACTTCTCTTGCTTTTTATTATGTGGTGATCTCTGAAAATGTCTGAATTTAAAAAAACAAAAACATGCATGAATGTTGTTGGACACAAACTAATGAATCAATTTATCATAAACATACATTGTAAATTTAACCCCCACCCCTGAAAAATCTATTGGGGAGGGGATTCAAAAGAACGATTTTTTTTCTAGGCATAATGAGTAAATGTTTGAATTTTCAGCCCTCTCATTCCATCGGTGTGTATACATGTTTCATATACAGCTAGACCTACTTGATAACTGTAGAAACCTATGTGGACAGTTTTTGTTGATGGATTCTAACAATAAAAATGATTACAAAAACATGAAGATTAAATGTTAACTTTCGTTATCTGCATCTATTTGAATATTGCCACCTCTGCCTAAAAATGAAGTATCATAGTGAAGTTGCTCTATTTTTCTCATAATACCACATCTCTGGAGGATCTTATCTCACTGTCACCCAATACTTTACTAACCCAACTACCCCATCCTGACTCACTGGACAGTGATACAAATTTACATGAAGCAATACATGATTTGATGAGACCAGAGGTGCCGAATGACTGGAGTTGTCCATTTTGAGAAAATGGATGTAAATACCTGTTGGACAAAAAAAGCATATTCTCTCTCTCAGTATATACACATCTCTATCTCTATCATTCTGACCAAACTTTTCCACAAATGTGTAAATGTCATAAGTGCTATGTCACAGTTGTAGTGAGACAAAAGTGTTCATTTTATAATGTATCATTATTGTAAATCTAGCCCCCCTAAAAACAAGTGAAAGAGGGAGTTCTAAAAAGATGAAGAAGCCATTCTTAGAGGCGGGCTACTGAACTACACATGGAAATTATCAGGGCCCTATGCCAAAAAATATGACCAGGAGCACATAAATGAACACTGAGACAGTGAAAAGAGAAAGAATACCATGACTCTGTTTTATTTTTTTTTGCTTGTTTGGTTGGGTTGGTGATTTAGACTATGGCGATTCAATACAAAACCTGTGTGTGTGTTAATCAAAATTATTTGTGTATCCTATTTTGAGAGTCAATATTTGATTTTTAAGAGCTCCTTTTTTGATGAAAACAAATTTAAAGTGAACAGAGAAGTGGCTTCATGAGAGGAAATAATGTCCTGTAAAATTGCAAATTACAATAAGTGGCACAGCTTTATTTAGAGCTTTTTCTTAGCAGACTATCGGACGGTTTTCAGCTAGTTCTAGGGGGAGTTAGCTACAGCTATTGGCTGGATACTATTTTACACATGGCTGCCTCCGCAAATCCATGGGATTAATATAAGACATACTTTTGACTGACTGCTGGTTACAGGCTGTTGACTGAATAGTTTTTGGATACCAAAAACATGAAAAAAAATCTATTAAATTTTTCTTTTTCATAAATTTGATCTTGAAATGTATGCTGTCGGCAGACATGCATCATTTTATCATAGTTTCATTTAAAATGTATGTATAAAACTACATACATTACAACTTTGTATGTAATATGTATATATATATATATATATATCTCATATCTTGATTCTACTGGAATTTTGTAGTGTTATTTTGAGCAACATCATTAGGTACTTCTTGTTTATTTGTTGGCCACTCACATTCTTTATCTGTAAGGGCCAGTGTGTGAGTTCACCACTATCTCAGTAATTCAAATTCACTCTTATCAGTTGCTTTTAGTAAATTAAGACGAAGTTCAAAATTTCTATGCTCCGCAACAAATGTATTGGACAGAGGAGAAGGACAAAGAGGTTCTTCTAATCCTGTTACCCAAAGCACTTGTTTAAATACTGTTATTAGGTTCAGGTTATTCATATGTCCTGACATTTATATGTATCTATGTATCTATTTGGGTTTAGGTTATTCATATGTCCTGACATTCATAAGTATCTAGTTATCAGGACTTTGCTCAGCCCTTATCTTAGGTGAATTTTGCACACACACTCCCCTCAATGATTTTTTTTTTCTTTCCTTTCAAATTCTCCTCTGAAATGCGGTTTTAGTGGGGTGTTCAATTTCCAATGTGAGCTTATCCTAAATTGTTCCTTTAGTTTGTGTCCATCCTTGTTTTTTTGAAAATCTGGACATATCAGTGCCCAAAGGGAGGCCAGAGAAGTAACTCATTTATTAATCATTGCTTTTTCCAATTTTCTAATTGATCACCCCAACATGACATGCTGCTAAAAGACATTGGTTACCAGGTGGTTGAGAAAAAAAGAGTCCTTTTCGCATGTATCTCATCTATTGTGCATGTAACTGTTATTGTTGTTGCTGTTATTAATCACCACTACCCACAACGGACCAGTTTAAATACTTTTGCTGGGTTTAGGTTACTCATAGGTTCTCACATTTATACACACTAGCTGTACCCATGGGAGAATTCCTCTGTTGATGACACCTAAATTAAAACTAAACCTAAATATTATCTCATGCCTTTGTATTTCTTTCAACCTATGCCTATATCTTCTTATTGTCTCCCTTATCCCTTCCAGTATTTGTTTCCGGTCTATGATTTTATCTAATTGTTATACAATCATGGATAAGATTCATTTGCCAAAATTTTCCTACCCTCTCAGTGGACTACCTTTCTTTCCTCTCTCTTCCTACCTTCTTATCAAACTAACAAAATTCCCATTCTCTCCCTACTCCTCAAGTAAACTACTTAGATTTCTTTTCAACCCTGTTCCTTTAAAAATGAAAATAAGGAATATCTTAAATGAACTAACATCCTACCAAAAGACGTTGGTCACCTGAAGTTGAGAAAAAAACGAGTTGTGCATGTACTTGTTATTGTTTTTGTTGATATCAATCATCACTACCTAGTACAAGCCAGTTTAAATACTTTTGCTGGGATTGAGTTATTCATATATTCCAACAATTATATATATGTATTAATCTATGTATCTAGACTTAACTGTATCTGTTCAGAGTAAAAACTTTGAATTCATGGGCACACTTATCTCAGTAGATATCAGTAGTGAAATTTTCTTTCATTTTTTTTTTTCAATCTCCTCCTTTCTAATTTTCAATGAAGAGTTCAATTTACAATGTAAGTTTATGCTAAATTTGCATGATAAAAATGAGCATATATGGGTGGCTTTGATTCATAATTTCCCTTGGAATGCTTGTCCTTTTTGCAGTAAAAAAATGTGCTGCCCAAGAGGAAATTACACAAGGTTTAGTGTTTGAATATAAGTGGCCTACAGATAAAAAAAAGTGCCATTATTATTATTATATCAGAAAATGTAAGTTATGTATTGCTCTACCAGATAAAAAAAATGCTGTACTTTGGTAAGAAACAGATTTGTTATCATCTGAAAAAAACAGAAACCTGTTTCCTAGCCACTTATGTATTATGAAATAACCAGCAGTGCCATGTTTACCTTCTCTGTTTATATGCTTCAGATAACGTATAAACTTTATATATAAATAAATCAAAATACTTAAATTATTGACTTGGCCCCAAAATATGTTCTGTTATTGCTGTAAGATAGCATTCGGGGCATTTAGTTTTAGCTAACTTCATTGATTGCTTTTAATTGTATTGTAACAGCTGTCATATCAGTATGCATATTTTTTATGTATTCATTTTAATATTGAAGATGCAAGAAAATAAGCAACACATTCAGCATCTCATTCTTTTTCTGTTTTAAGGGAAATTGCAACTCAAATGCAAAAAAAAAACAATGAGCTGTTTATGGAGAAAGTACTGTGAATGATCAAGCATGTCAAAAGCCGTTGTGAAGTTTTGTGCTTGAGATTTTTTTGCTGAGTGATGTTCCACAGTTGGGTTGACAAGTTGAGCTTAATAGTTATCAAATCAAAACATGAGAATGATCAATATTATACAGTGTGGGAGATAGCCAACCTACTCAATATATCCATATCAAGCATTGAAAATCATTTGCACCTGCTTTATGTTAGCTTATATAAAAGCCACACATCAAAGTAACCAAGTTGAAAATGCTACTTGACCGTATCTATTCACTGCTTTGTAAAAATGGTCTGTTTTTGAAACAAATTGTGACTAGTAATGACGAGCTGATACTTCACAGCAATGTTGCATGCAAGACATAATCATAGGACAAGCTAAATGAACCTTCACTAACCATACCAAAGGCTGGCAATACAATGTATATGGTAGGATTGGAGGGAAGTCCTCTACTAAGAGCTCTTTCCAGAGAAATGATTGATTTGATCACGCACTTCTCTCAATTAGAACAGGAGACAGCAATCAACAGAAAGCGTCAAGAATCCGCACATTCTCTCAGGATAATGCTTAACTGCATGTTTCTTTGGTGACTAGGCAGAAATTTTTACATCTTGGCTGGGAAATTTTCTTTCTCCGTATTCATCAGATATTGTACCTTAGGATTGCCATTAGTTCTAGTCTTTACTGAATTATCAGAATGAAAAAATAATTCAATTTCCTGTAAAACTGCAAAAGGCATGTGGAGCAGTCCTTAGCTGAGAAAGATAAAAAGTTCTGGGAGGATGGAATTATAAGGTTGTCTGAATGATGGCAGAAGATAGTGGAAGAAAATGGTAAATATGTTATTCAATAAATTCAACGTTGAAAATTAAAAAAAAAAGTTTTCTTTCATTTTTACTTAATGCGGCAATCCAATGAAAAATGATCCAAAAATATAGTCTATTTTTTACAGTGCTAGGCCACCTTGCTCATCATATATAAATTTGATTCATTTGCTATTCATTATTGTAGACTTTTTTTAACAATTTAGTTTCACTAAGGTAGTGCCTGTTCCAAAGGTGCATGTTTGGTAGAGGCCTGGACTTTATGGTATGTGGTGCAGCCTGCCATAATTGTCATGTGAAATGGTTTTCTGTTCGTCATATGAGACTATAGCTTCAAAGTATTTTGGTTACTTCTTTTCAGTGTTTAAATTTAGATAATTCTTGGGAGCAGAAGTCAAGGGAGATAATTTATAGAATATGAAGAAAAATCTCAATTTTTAATTTATTTTTATTAGATTTCTCAAGAATTCAAAAAACTTCAAACTTGACACTGCACTGGTTTGTGCGCTGACCAATATATCTATTAGATGTTAATTTCATACACTGACCAGTTGTCGAGTTATCATGGTGCATGCACACAGAGATACAGAGATTTCTTCAATTGTAGTTAGATGATCCTAAATGCAGAGACAAAAAATGGTCAATTAATGGTTAGTGAATACTGGTCATCTGTCTTATACTTTCTTTCATTCCACACATAGCCACCCAATGAGTGTTACCCTGGGTTGCCTAATATCTTTCTAACTGCAAATTCTAGAGCAGGGTCCCCTAAACTTTTCAGACCATCAACTCATTCATGGAATCCCTCATTGACCCCCCAGGTATATATAAAAAATAAAATGAATAATGATAATTTAGAAGTACAGTATTAGATATGATTTTTTAGATTTGAAAAAAGAAATCGAGCAAAACAGAAACTACCTCTGATATCTATATTATCATTGTTTCAGTAAGCAGAATGTAAAAAAGACTGAAAAACATCATATTTAAATCTAAAATGTGTATCAGTTATACATATATTTCTTTTTCATCTTTGAATGTCAGCTCTGAACCCCAAAAGTTCGATCAACCCTGTTTTGACCCTCAGGAATTTATTGACTCCTTGGATAGTTTTTATCAACCCCCCAAAGGTCAATATCAATGTCTTTAGAGACCTTTGTTTTAGAGTTGACTGTAAGTTTCTCAACAAAATGTCCATATTTATTTTTCTTTCAAGTCAACATCAACATAATGCGCATCTTTTTTAAATTTTTTTATATCTTGTTCATCAATTCTCGCATGAAAATTAGATTCCCACTGGCATTAGTGAAAGGAGCCCTATGGAGTCAACTTGAAATATCTTGAAATTGAGATTTGGCAATAAGGTGATAGTATCAAATGGAACACAATCAATTTGAATTCTTGGCATTAGCTCATTTTTTGTATTTTTTTTGTTACATTGACTTATCAGCCCTTTTCATCTGAGAGAGTCTGGTTCTGTCCTTTCTGCTTATAATAAAATTTAGCCAAAACCTGCATTATCAGTCAAGATCCTTTATTGTACATGATTACTTGGATATTCTTTCTCAGTTTTCTTTAGTGATCTATAATCTATGTAGAATAAATGGTTATATTTTGAATAAAGTTCATGTCAGTACTACAGAGCCTCATAAACTTATCATCATCATCACTCTTTTTTAAATGTCTGTTGATGGACATAGACCTTTCCCAGGATTTGCCACATGGGCGTTGTGGAGGCAGTATTTTCTGACTTTGTCTTCTTCATCTCTCCATCTTGTATTCTGTAGGCTTCGGTTCCTGATGTCATCAATAGGGATCCATGTTGTGAGTTGTGATATCCATCGGTTGTCTTTCACTCTTGTAACATGGCTTACCCATTGTCATTTGAGTTTTTTAATAGTTTCTATGATGTCTTGTGATCACTCCATGTAAGGTTGAGCATGAT
This sequence comes from Thysanoteuthis rhombus, assembly GCA_963457665.1. Lineage (NCBI taxonomy): Eukaryota > Metazoa > Mollusca > Cephalopoda > Oegopsida > Thysanoteuthidae > Thysanoteuthis > Thysanoteuthis major. The sequence goes on along the minus strand of OY735204.1, from coordinate 49,376,052 downwards.
TCTCTCTTGTGCACGTTGCATGCTTCTCAGTTTGCGGGTCTGTCTCTTGGTTAGGTTCCATGTTTCAGCTCAATAGGTAATTATTGGGAGCATGCATTGGTTGTATACTCTTCGTTTTAAGATTATTGGGATCATCTGGTTTTTGAAAGTAGAGCTTGCTCTGCCAAAGGCTTGCCATCCTAAAGTGATTCTTTGCTTGATTTCCTTCTCTTTTGAGGATATCATGTTTATTCTGGTCCAAGGTAGATGTAGTAGTCTACCTTGGCGAGTTTTGCATCTTCTATCTTGACAGGTATGTTCTTATTCTCAATATGATTGTTGCACATGATTTTAGTTTTACTGAAGTTCATGTGTAGGCTGACTTTTTTGCTTACTTCGTTTAGTTCATCTAGCATTAGTTGGAGGTTGTGTAGGTTCTCTGCGAAAAGGATGATGTCTGCAAATTTTAGGTTGCTTAGATATTCGCCGTCTATTTTTATTCCTTTATTTTCCCAGCTGGAAGGGTTCATGTAGCCTGATGAAGGAGTTGCTGTGATTATATATATGTTGCAGTACTTTGATGTGTACAGGGTCTACACCTTGTAGGGTGATGATAGCCTTTATAACCATGGGAATTTCTACAGAGTCGAATGCTACAGCGAGTGGTATTTTGTATTCTGCTGCCTTCTCTTTCAGCTGATTTATTTAATGAAGATGGTCCATGGTCGAGTAACTTCTAAATCCAGCCTGTTCTTGTGGTTGGTTTTCATCTAGTGTTTTAGTAATCCGGTTGGTGATGATTTTTGTGAAAAGTTTGTATATGCAGTTGAGTAGGCTGTAGTTGTTGAGGTCTTTGGGGTTTCTTTTTTTTATGTAGAAGCATTATGATAGTGTTCAAGTCTTTCAGGACTTTACTCTGTTTTAGACACAAGTTAAATAGAATAACTAGCTTTCTGTTGACGCTCTTACCAGCTTTTTTTGTAGATTGATGGTGATGTTATCTGGTCCAGGTGCTTCCCTTTTTTTTTTGTTTGTTTGATGGCTTGCTTTACTTGCCATGGTGTAACTTCAAGGAAGTCTTTGAACTGGTTGTTGGCATCTTGTGTATTCTGGTCGTTGTTATATTGTCCGTGTTTTGAAGAGTAGAATTCCTGGTAAAATTCTTGGGTGCGTTCAACGATTCTGTCTCTGTCTGTTGTTATGTCTCTGATTGCTTTGAGAATGCTAGTTATCTGTTTTTGTCCCATAGTGCTGGTGGTGGTGAGGTTAGAGGAGGAGGAGGAGATGTAATTTTTTGTCGTGGGCTGGGAGATTTTTTTGGGGGGATGTCAATGTCTGGTATTGCATCTTTGATGGAGTCTTATTTAAGGGGTGGGGTTCTCTAAATTCTTGCTGAGTGAGTAGTGGTTGGAGGGGTAACTGTCACCACTGGCTGTCTGGACTTCAATTTGGTCAGGAGTGCCACCACCCTTTCCTTTTTTTTCCCCCAACCCGGACTAACATACCCCCCAACCTTAGTCCTATCAGGGTATGACTGTGGGGTCTCTTTCTCGGGCCCCACTATTTGGGCCTTCCTCCCACCTATTCCCACTACCTGTCACTCTCCCTCCAACCCCTCTTTAGGTGTCACCATTTTAGATGGCAGAGGGGCCAGCTTAGGCAAGGGGAGACATGAGTCTATCCCAGCAGATGACCGGATTTTTCTGGTCTGGGTAGTGGGCGAATCTATGTGAGATTCCTTTTCAATGGTCTGAGTAGATGGGGGAACTTGTGTTTGGATCACCAGCTCTTTTTTACGGATAGCGGTAAGGTGACCACACTCACCGCATATCCAGCAAACTGGCCTCCTACCTTTAACGATAAGAGGCAGTTTTTTCGTCCGTCCATGTCCAAATATTCAGGAATGGCTAGGAAAGATTTCCTGTTGATTATTAGATCGATACGCCATTCCCCACACATGACCTTAGAGGCAACCGAGACTATTTCTCCATATTTCATAAAAAATGCCCCAAAATGTTCCCCAAGGATAAATGAAGGGACTTCATGCACTACTATCCTGGTTCTTCTCTGGCCAAGGTACTCCACACGAAGGAAGTGATCCCTCATCTGGAGCTCTTTTTGCATGAAAGCTATGCAGTGCTCTTCCATGGCTAGTAGTACATCCCACGAGGCAAAACCATTGCCTTTCACAACTTGTTCTGCCTTTATTCCCAAACTCGTTAGTGATTTCATCACTACGTCTCTTGTTGACCTGACAATTTTGTTCTGTTTTTTGTCAATCAAAAAGACTGACTCCATTCTTTTTTTCAATGTCCTTCAATTCCGCTAGGTCCACCAGCAAGCCATCCTCTTTTATAAGGTGTGAGAATATATGGCATCTCCTAACGAAATCCGTCGCATTGATCTTGTTTATTACCAGGGGAGGGGAATTCCACACATTAGGGGAGCCCCCGCTTGTCAATTTTTGTCCCGCTGAAATAGGTGAGTTTGTATTTTCTCCCTCTCTTCGTGACGGGGGTATTTTCATTTTCTTCCTTTTCATTTGTTTTTATTTTAATTTTTAATTTTTAATTTTTTCCTTTTTCATTGATTTTTTTTTCACTTTTTTTGGTTTTCGACTTGTCATATATACTTTTTTTTCCATTTTGGGGAGTGATATTATCAGGGGAAGCAAACAAAGCCCTTCTGGCCTTGTTGGCCATGAAGGAAAGAGAAAAAATACAAAAACTGGGCAAAAATACCTTGGCAGACTAAACTTTATGGAGGTAATATCTAGTCCGGGATCCTTTTTGTCTTATGCTTCGCTGCAGTCTGTTAACATGTCTCTATTGTTGACAAAACTTTTTTGCAAATGGTGTCCAATGTTAAACCTGAATGTTCTCTACTGTGCAGTAGCGTCATTTGTTTCAGTCTCCCCAGCAATAAGCAGCAAGAATTTATCACCAGGATGTTTGAGGATGTACTGTCTTTTAATCTAATAGTTTTATGGCTGGTCTACCCCTAGCTGGGGGAGGGGGATGAATGCATCTTTCTTTTCTGTCTTTTTTGTGTTTTTGTTTTGTTTTGTTTTCAGATCTATCTGTTTTGGGGTTTAGTAGAATATTCCAACCAAATTTTATGTAAATTTAGAAATATTAAAGCCCTCCTCTTGCTCACAGTTTTGGTAGATGTTAGATGGGCTATAATTAGGTAAATTATTCTAAAACTTACACTGATTTTCTTGGTAGCAAATGACCAGCCTTAGACTGTAAAAATAAAAAATGAAATGAGCGTTGTGTGGGGATCAAACATGCGTCCACCTTGGAAGCAGCTTTATATGCAGACTCTGCTCTTACTAACTGAACTAACAATGCTCTCATGGCTAGGTAGGAGTTTGAATTGGTGCCGAGCAATTAGTTCCTGATGAATTGTGTTTATAATTATTACATTATTGGATATAAAGTATCCATTTACTGATATTCTATACTATCATAGGGGACAACATTATTATGCCAAAGGTTGTCAAATAAGGAAATGAGTAATATAAGTGCATTTTGAACTCCTGCTTTGCCATTGTTAGCTCTGTCAGAAAAAGCAGAATTTGCATGTAAGGCTGCTTCAAAAGGTGGACGTGGGTTCGATTCCCTCACAAAGCTCATTTCTATGTAAATATTCAGGACCTAGACCATTCATTTGCTACCAAGTAAAATCAGTGCAGAGCGATCAGTTCATGATAAATTGCCATTATAATCATCACATTCTCTCGGTTATAATTGTCCATTTACTGATATTTCATACTGTCAGCAGCAACATAATTGTTATTCATATACTGCTAGAATTTTCTAAAACAGCTGAGCCAATAATATATATCAACTATTTTATACTTGTGTCATTTGACTCGAGATGACTAATTTTAAAATGCCATTTATATGCAATGCTCTTTAGATATATTATTTATAAAAATTAGTATGTCCCAACGATAATCTCTAAGTGTTTAGCAAAATTAAGTATAATTTTGTATATCTTTCAGCTGATAATTTTCATGAGTCAGTTGAACTGCTGGGATGACTTGATATATTTGGCTTGGCTTACTAGACTCGAGTAATGTGTAGCAAAAAGTTTATTTTCAAAAAGTGTATTGCCCGTTCAAAAAGTTTGGGTAGCTCTTTCATTACCTACCAGAGAGTGTAATATTTGTTATCGTTCTATCAGCAACTAAGAGGAGGAAACCATTGCCTTTCAGCTCTTAATAGTAACACTCCATTGAGTGCAGCATGTCTTTCAGTCTCAAATTGAAGATATAAACAATATTCAAACAGGTCTGGTCAGTCACTCAATAGAAACCATCATTTGACTAACATCGCTTGGCAGCATGCTGTGCTGGGGGTGATGAATTAAAGAAATTGGAAGGGGTGATTGATGAATGAGTTACTTTTATCACCCTTTGTTGGGAAGTAATCGCAAAAAATGTCTGAATTTAAAAAATATAAAAAACGTGTGAATGCTGCTGGACACAAAATAAGAGACCAATTTAGCATGAATTTACATTTTAAATCGAACCCCCTCATCAAAAGCTAATTTTATGGGGAATTAAAAGAAAAATTTTTTTTTCTCTTTCATATACATAATAAGGAGTAGGTGTTTGAATTTTCAGACCTCTAGCTCCATTGGTGTGGCCTGTGTGTGTAATGCATGCATGCATACATACATAGCTAGCCAACCAGCCAGACCCACTTAAAAACTGGAGAAACTCATGTTCTCAGTTTTAGTGACAGCTTTGATCAACAGTTTCTAATATTCAAAAAAGAAATTCTATCTCCGGTAGAGTTCAGATCTTCACAAATACAAATTCTTTCTTTAACTTTTGCCAATGAAGTTGGAAGAGGTATATGCATCCAGTCATGTCTGTCTATATTTCCACTTAATATCTCCCAAAATTCTCTGATATTTTATGGAAGGGTTTGGCTATAGGCTGTGGAATAATTGATTACATTTTGGGGCTGATCCAGGATTGAGAAATATTTTTCCATTCATTAAGTTGAGATTGACAATAGTCTGAAAAATGGAACATCAAAAGATGGTTACTTCCCTTTGGTTCCAGCTACATCTGAATTGATTTTCCTTGCTTTAGTGTACGTTGGTAGAGTTTTGTACACTCTGAGTGCTTTTAGTTCTTTTTGCATTTGTTTTTTTTGTACCTGATGAACCTAAAATTTTTTTTGCTATTTTTCTTTTCTTTTGTTTTTATCAATGATTCTGAATGTAGGGTGTATGCCTCAGAAGTGGACAATTGTGATATGTTGGGGGCAATTTGGAATTTAGGTTTGGAGAGCAAAAAATGTTGTTGCTCAAAACCGTGTCGTGTTAATGTTTAACAGATTAATTCCTAATTATACAATACTATTAATTCCTAACTACATGATATTAATAACTAATTTAAAAATAGATTGCATTATAAATTATGCTTAACTCATTAATTTGATTTAAAGCTCAAAATTTTGTAAATTTCTGAATTTAAGATATACTTTTCCAACACCAAATTTGCTTTATTTTAGTAAACTTGGGACATAACATACAATTTTCTGAGCTGTCATGGTAGGGCTTGGAGCAAAAAGGTTAAGAACAACGGGTTCATATTGATATTCTACCTTCTCTACAACTGTATAACAGTAAAAAAGTTATTGATGGAGTTTAATGCTCTTGGTATTTCAGAAATCTTGTCTTGTGTCTGAGATCAAACAAGTTCTTTTTAGTCTATATATCTATATCTATATATCTTTTATCTGCTTGTTTCTCCATCTTTGGGCTTGGTTATGTTTGTGATTGAAATGTGGATCTGAGAAAGACCATTAAGTCAGGAAAATCAATTGGGCACTTTTTATTGGAGTATTTTAACATGAGCAGTACTAGGTAATCTTGATTATAAACAATATAAAAGGTATATCTCTGGTGCCTTTGTAAGCCTCCCCATGACTCATATTAAATCTGGTGCCTATTCTTGTGAATTCTGCCTTTTTAAAAAAAAAATCTTTATTTTTAGAAAAGGGAAGATGGATTAGACTTTTTATCAGATTTTTTTATTGCTCAACCTCTCTTGATAATGTGAATTATACAATGTCTAGCTATTTTAAATATCTCGAGAACCAGTTTTGCAGCCTTGTTGTAACTTGGCAATTGATCAGGGATCTTACTGCGCATGTGCGAACACTCTCATTTGGGTTTACTTGGTCGGCACTTGGACACCATTGAGGGTAAATGTGTACTCTGAGACTGTTGCATTCACAATGCCCATTCTTCATGTCTCATGCAGGTATTCTTTTACATAACATTGCATCACTCAGGTCTGCCAGACCTACCTATAGTCCAGAGTTAGCTCCCTACGACTTCTAGTTTTTCCTAAAGCTAAAATTGGTGTTAAAAGGGAGATTTCAAACTGTGAACAGGATTAAAGAGAAAGCAATCAGGCTGCTGATAGCAATCTTGGAAGAAGACTTTGCAGACTGTTTTAAAAAGTGGAAGGGATGCTGAGATAAGTATGTAAGGTACGGAGGGGGGGTACTTTAAAGAGTAGGAACACACCATTGCTATAGTTAGGCTATTCTTTCATTGATGAAAAATAGCTGGATACTTTCCAGACAAACCTTGTATATAAGATCGCCTCATATGTATGAAATAACTGAGTGAAATATATTTGAGCATTTCAAATATGGTATCAATATAATTGTTTTGAAATCTGGAAGCTGGCTTACTTCCTTGCTAGTGTCTTGGTCTGCCTTTTAAAGAAAAGTTTTTGTCCAGTTTAGAGATTTGGTATTTTACAGGGCACAGCTAATTGACTATCATTATTGCAACAAATTAAAATGATGTTTGTTATTCGTAGGAGGGGGCTAAAACATTTTAAGGATTACAACCCCGATCATCTCTCTCCCTCTTCCAATGTAACTGTTGAATTCTTTAAAAAAGAAGTCATTGTCAAGGAAAATAACTTCTGATTAGAATTATCTCCCTTTGACCATTTAGGGAATTTTTTTCTTCAATTCAAATTAGTTTCATTTTTTAAAAATCTTATCCATTGAAGCGGTTACAAATATTCTATGAATCTAAGAGCCAATCTCAAAGTTACATTTCTTGTTATTTGATCACAATACTTTCATCTTTGCTCATCTCTTTCTTATCCTTGCTTTTGTTGTATTTATTCAACCACCTTGACCAGATCATGCAAATAATAAGATTATGTCTCATTTTAATCAAAATTATCTAAACGCATCTGGTTAGTCATTTAATAGAAACTGTTGCCTGACCTATGTCTTCTAGTAGTATGCCTTGTTGGAGGTGATCAATTGGAAAAATGGAAAGAGGGGTGATCAATGAATGTTATTTCTCTTGTTTTTTGTTGAGTGGTGATCACTAAAAAAAAAACAAAACAAATTTCTAAAAACAATTGAATGCTGTGCAAAGTAAGGAACCAATTCAGCAAAAATTTGCATTGTAAATTGAACTACCTCCACTAAAAACTTATCATTCAGGGGAATTCCTCCCCCTTCATTGTTTTTCATATACATAGTAAGGTGTAAATGTCCAAATTTTCATCCTTCTAGCTCCACAGGTGCAGCCTGTATGCATGAAAGATGGAAAGATAGATAATCAGACAGTCAGAATCTCTTGAAAACTGAAGAAGTCCGTGTTGGCTATATTGACTTATTCATTTGGCAGTTTCTAATTATTAAAAAAAAAAGGCTCTTCCTGGTGAAATTTGCTTTGTCTCTCAATTACTTCTCACTTTATACATACTATAATTTTATAGATTTGATTTTTCATGATTGTAAAGCAAGTGAATGATAGAAAATTTTCACAGTTCAGTCTTTTACTGTATCTGTATAATACTAAAAGTCTGAGTTTGTTCATCTGTTTGTGAACTTCAAGTTGCTGGAAGGGTGCATTATAGACAGAGGTTGTGAATTAAGGTACCCCTAAAATACACTAACATGAAGAATGCAAAAAAAAATATCTGGGTTATTTGCAACTTAATGAGAATTGTGCTCAGCCCTATGTATATCATAATAACCAGTTTGTCAAGGGAAATAATCATTGAATGCATATTGTAGAGGAGGTTCCCTTATTTTTTTTTGCAAATGCATAAAAAATTTGGGTTCACTCTGGTCAGAACAGATTACATTAATTTTCTCTCAAAAGATAAAAAAAAGCAAATTTTGCTTCTAAATGTAGTCAATGATTTTTTTTTAAATGAAAAAGATTGCATACCTTGATGTTTCAATGGAATTGGTATGATGATTTTCATGATTTATCTTCAAATAGCTGTCATGGTAATTTTACTATAGGCTGGATAAATATTTATATAATGTGATAGTTACAGGTCTGACCGAGCTATCTTATGCTGGTAGCCAATATCTGACTGAGATATTTTCAACTCATATGATTAAAAAAAAAAGCAAGTGGATAAAAATCTCTTTGGCTATTAATATTTTCTAAAAGTATTTTCAAATGGTGGTATTGCCAAATTTTTCAAATGGAATCTTAAAAAAGATCTATTTGATTAACTTTTCTTTATTAGGTTAATTTCTGTTCATGAATATGCTAACAAGAATCTTCAATATCTTATCCCTAATTGACATCTTAAAATAACCAATAAAAAATTTCCTTTCCAAAATAATTATCTTCTATGAAAGAATATATCTTATGTATATCATGGTTGCATTTATATACATGCATGTGGATTTTTGTCTGAGTGTGTCATGTGTACATATATGAATTATTGTGTCTGTGCATGCACATGTATTATTTATTTATATATATATATATATGTGTGTATATATATATATATATATATATATATATATATATATATATATATATATATATATATATAGTGAGTTTGTTTGAACACGACAAATAAAGAAGGTTTTAATTTATTTGGTAGTTTTTCTTGTCATTATGACCACCTGCCAAATATGGTATTGGTCTTCTATGTACCTGCAAAACAGTTCTTAATCGATCAGGCATGGACTTTGCAAAACCTTCAGAATCTGGTGCCAGGATGCTAACAGCAGGTTAACATAACGGTTGGGACTTCATCAAAGTCACTCAAATCTTTATTCTTACCAATAACACTTCTTACCTCCTGTATCTGATTATCTTCTTTTTTTTTTTTTTTTTTTTTTGGCTTTAATGCCTGATGTTATCATGATGCTTGTGTCTGGGAAATTAAAATTTTGTACAGTATATTGCTCTCGTGAATGAAACCTCACAAACAATGCATCATTTTATCAAAAAGAGTCTTTGGATTCAGTCCTTCTCAAAGAGAACACTAACACTCCCATGAAGTGCTGGAAGATTCAATGAAGTATTGGAAGCGGTAGTGGGGTTGGAAAATAATGCATCGTGGGGGGGGATGGGGCAAAGAATACAAATTTAATTTTCAGTGTATCATTTTTGACTGATTTTATGGGGAGGGGGCACTGATGAAATGTATGCTATAAAAGGTGGCAGTAGTTCGAAAAGGTTTAAGAAGCACTGTTTAAATTTTTGGCAAGCAATAAAGAGAAAATTTATCAAACTTGAAATTGATTAGTCTTTCAGTTAAAATTGATTTGAATTGAATCTCTTCCAAACAGAATGAAAAATTAATTTATTCCTTTTTCAATTTCTTGTATTGGGGTAATTGTAAGCATACATTTATATACGCAATTAAAGAATCAATGAAGAGCTCCATGACCAGAAAAATGGCAATATATCCAAATTTCTTGAAATAAGTGAGGGAAAATGTTAATCTCATATAATGCATTCTTCAACAAAATGTAATTTTCTCTAAATCCGTCGGAAGGCTTAAAATATGTTTTGCAGGAAAAGCAAGGTAAATATCGATAGATCACTCTGAAGAAGTGGTGGCATCTTTATCTATCTATCCATTCATCTTCATCTATCTATCTTCATCTATCCATAGATAGATGAAGATAGATGTTCATCTATCTTCATCTATTCATCTAACTATCTATTTATCCATCTATCTTCATCTATCTGGACGGTTTAGAGGGCAGATTGTTGTCATATAGATGGTAAATAGAGTTGTAGGTTTTTCTGTTTTTTTTTGCCATAGTCTCAATCCTCACTGTTTTCTATGTATCTGGACTTGGCACAGGGATTGGGGGCAGGCACTATCTATCTATGTATCGGCTCTTAGCACAGAATACACCATTTATTATCTCTGGGATTTTAAAAAAAAATTCCCCCTCTGAATAGGTTCATAGAGGGGGTCCAATCTGCAATCCAAGTTTATCCTGAATTGATCCCTTAGTTTGTGTCCTCAGTGTTTACTCTTATCTATCTTCTATGTATATTTGGATGGCCAAATCCAAACTTCCAAAAAGGTGAATACTCTAGCCCAGGCTCCCCAACCTTGTTCATAAAACCTAGGGAGTCCACAAAACAGCAAGGGGAAAGGGTGGCCATTTCTGAATTTTCCAAAAAGGAGGATATTGCCAATGTTGCCATTTTAGTGGGTTTCTTGTTTTGACCGTGTGTAAAAAGTGTCATTTTTAGTGGCAGTTCTTGGAAATCAAAGTGGGGCGGGTGTCAGAGGTCAGGTTACTATTGTACAAGTGGTGAATAGAGTGGCATGGAAAGATTCATTTTTCACAGCTTCACACTGGGTGGTAGTGATTCCTAAATTCCTTTGGAACTCTTGTTTTCTACACATTCATTCAAGTATGAAGTTCTGTCTTGTAGTCAAATGTGTGAAATACCAGACTGTTATCTATACATTCATTCGTTTCACTCATAAAATGTAAAGATCAACAAAGTTGCCACGAGAGACTCTCTACTTGATCCTGAGCTGCTTTTGGCACCTGGTATTGACAGACACCCATCTAGATTTTGGTCAGACTTAATGTTGCTCAACTTTGGTGATCATACTAGAACCGGTGTGTTCAACACGATTTGGCTGTAACATTTTATAGATTACTTTTTATGAAAAGACTTTGTCTTCTAACTGAGTTTTTATTTTCTTGAAAGAGGATCTTCTAAGTACAAGCAAATCTTTGAATTTTTTTTTTACTCAGTGTCCTGTATTCTTGTGTATTCATTCAATTAATGACATCTTGATGCTGCTTAATTTTGAAGACCACAAAAAACTCTTATATTTATGTAATGTACTGAGAAGAAAACCAAAGGCCATTTGTAAAAATAAAGATACAAGAAGCTTCTGTCTCAGTTATGGAAATAGAAGATACATTTCAGGCTTACATTGAAGTATATGTGTAAATGAATTAATTCTTCCTTTTCCCTACAATGAATTGTGAAAAAAATATGTTCTTATCCAACAAGACTCAAATGAAGCTAAACTGTTCCAAATTTTTTTTCAGACAATTGATTACGTTGTGCAACAAGGTTTTAGTTCCTGGTAGGGAGTGTTATTTCCTGATTTCTGATGTGTAAGAAGTATCGAAAATGACTATTATTCACTTCAAACTGCTTTTGTGGCCAGGATACTAATATTCATTCATAATTGTTTTTCTTACTTTATGTGACTAAATTTGTGCAAATTCATCTGTTGTCTAATTGAAAATATGTAAATTTCAAATTATCACTGTCCTAGTCATAAAAGTGAAGTTTGAACAGAATAATTGAATAATTTCTATACTTTTAGACAATCAATCAGGAAATAATACTTTTTACCCTGGAATAAGAAAAAGTTGCTCAGTTTTATTTGATATTTCACTTGAAGTTTTGTCTAGTTTAATTTTCAATCTAACTTTAATAAAAGCATAAAAAAACTGTCTATATAGTGGCAAACCAGTATAAAGTGTCTAGTGTCTGCGTATTTCCGTTTGTATAAGACTATCTTCTGTTATAATCATGCTATGACAGATAAACTTCAATGATAGATACATCAGCGACTTCAATATGTTAGAAAATGCACGCAGTTGAACTTATGATTTTTATGATATTTTTTACTTAAGATTATGGTGATATTTTTATCGTGGATACATGCCATTAATGAACTAAAAAGCACAGATCCAGTGGTGGGTTGAGGGAAAAGTATAATTAAACATTTCTTCTTAAGTATTCAGATGAAAAAGTTTATTGGAAAAAAACATTGATGTTTAAAATTTGTTTTCTTTTTCATATATCTATTCGTAAAAATCAAATATTCTGGCTGCACTCCATCCCCAAATCAAACGTCTTTCTTTCTGGAACACTCCCTGACACCCCCCTCCCGCAGCCTTTGACAAATCACTCAATAATTTCCTTCTGTAAATTTCTGTCTATTGGTAGATAATATAGACAATATAACTGACCAATGATTGAATAAAGAAAAAATGTTACCCTGAATAAGGCATGAAACTATAGCCATTCACTGCTCTATGATTTAAAACAAGGAATCCCTTTCTTTTCTATCAAACCCATTTCATTTCATATCTATTGCTACATAATTACTTTTCAAAATTGAAAAGTCCTTGTGATTTCCCATTCTCATTCCTTTAGTTTATTCTGCTAGCATCATTATCTGTGCTTTATTATTTTTCTTTATTAGAAACTGTCCACCAGAACTGTCTTGTAGACTGTCAACATAGGTTCCTTCAGTTTTCAAGTGGAACTGGCTAGCTATCTATGTACCACATATTCCTAAAGGCAGCATACATGCTATAAAATAAAAAGGCAGGAGAGAAGATGTGCTGTCTAACTGTGAAATAACCTAGACATGCTTTATAATGAGCTGACAATCTAATAAACTAGTAGCTTGTAATACATTCATTAATTATTAATAGGATAACACTTTTATTTAACAGAGTGTGTAATTTCAAGAGAAGTGCAGATAATTTCATTTGGGATTGTCTTGCTTGATGAATAAATTTCCAGAAAGTTTCTTCTGATTTATATTTCTATACCAGCAAAAAAAAGCACTACACTAATTCTCCTATCAATGCTATTTCATTCATCTTCATTTCGTTACAATAGTTGCCATAACAATAGACAATTGTATCACAGAAATGCTGTTATTTTGTAACAAAAAGAAGTTTTTAAAAAAAGTGTGAGTGACTGAAAGAAAGAGTTTTTTTCATTGATTGAGTGGATTAAAGGAAAACAAGAATGATTCGGTGAGTCTCTCTTTTTCCTTCCCTTTGTCTCCTCTTAGAATGAGCCAACTTTATGATAACATTGCTTACAGTGAGGAAGAGGAAGCATAGTTGCTAGATAGTTGGGGTTGTGTCTGATCAAAAACTTGCAAAAATGGTCAAATGCAATAAAAATAAATATTGTTTATCAAAAAGATGGAATAACTCGGCGCACACACACGCGTGCACACACGCGTGCACACACGCGTGCACACACACAAAGGAATTTAAAAAAATATTTTTGCAACCAAGTCCAAGTGGCTCAAAATTTAAGTAAGGCCAAAGCAAAAATTTCATGGCCAAATTCTCTTTAAAAGAAACAGATTTGTCAAATTTGGCTGTCCTTTTTTTCTAATTTTTTTGAAATAAGATAATTTTCATCTTTAGTAATGACTTTTAGTTATACCACACAATATCAGTGTGACAGTGGGACCAATCAACCGGCCAACCAACACACACTGTGTTTTATATGATAAATATACATTTATGAAAACAAAACAACAAAGTATTCAAAAGATGACCTCAATTGAAACTTCATTATCAGGCGAAACAAGGTTTTCTTATGGTACCAGATAGGAATACTGAGAACAAAGCTTATGTTAAAGAGATCATTATACATGAATTTATTCATTGATTTCAGGGTGATCTTGGATATTGCATTCAGCATTCATGTATTATTCACCAGTGTTCTTCATCAGCATTTATTGCTTGTGTTGTTTATACATGCAGAATATGCTGTTTTTTTTTTTGTTTTTTTCCTCTGTTTTGTTTTTGTTTTTTTCTCTTTGTTTTTTTTCTTTTTGTTTTTTTTCCTCTTTGTTTTTTTTTCTTTTTGTTTTTTTCCTCTTTGTTTTTTTTTCTTTTTGTTTTTTTTCCTTTGTTTTTTTTTTCTCTTTTTGTTTTTGTGGGGAGGGGATGTGTCTATTACTTTTTAGGAAAAAGACGGGTTGTAGTCAGAGGCGCTTCTTACAGATTTGTTTTAGAAGTTTTTGCAGTAAAAGATAATTTTCATCAGTGTCTAGCGATGTATTAGCAAAATAAATTAAATATACATAATTATGGATGTACCAACTTTTATTCATCTCAAAGTTATAGACAGTGATTATGGATATCTTTATTAGGCGCGAAAAATTCTGTTTTGTGTTTTTGGAAATATTTTGCATCGTAGAGAATCTCAAAGGAATATTTTGGGTTTATTCATACTTTCAGATTCTTTCACTATTGGTGATACATTTTTATATTCTGATGAAGAATACTGGTGAAATTTTTATAAAATCTTCATAAAAAGATTGTTGACATTATAAGAAGTGCCATTTTTCTAATCTTTTATTTTGATCATAACTCAACAGGCCTGATAAGTCAGTTAAACAATCATGAGATCAACAGCTTTTGGCTGGTTGCCATGTTTGGGGTGATCAATTAGAAATTGGAAAAAGAGTAATCAATGAATAAGTTACTTCTCTTGCCTTTCGTTGGATGATGAACATTTTCCAAAAATAAGCATGTGCACTGCCAAACCTAAATTGAGGGACCAATTTAACATGAGATTGAATTGTAAGTTCATACTAAAATCTGTTTTTTTATGGGGGTGGGGGTGGGGGTGGGAGATTTTTTAAAAACAAAAAATCGTTTTTTCACTACATGATAAGGAGTGAATTTTCAAGTTTTCAGCCTTCTAGCTGAATAGTTGCAGCCTGTACATGCTACACATAGATAGGTAGCTGGCCAGCCAGATCAACTTAAAAACTGAAGAAATCTTTGTTGATGTTATGGTGAAAATTTTAGTTGACTGTTCATAATATAATCATCTCCATGCAATAAACTGCAAGTAATATTCATAGAATAATCATGAATGATTATTCTATGTGATGCAAAAAATGTTAAAATTCATTAATGCATACGAACTGATATTTTCTTAGGATTTTCATTATCACTAAAACAAGAAGAGTCTGTCATGAGTTGGACTTTGAAGCTTGCTCCCCCAAAGTCACTTGGAATAGTTTGATCAAGTCAGCTGCATGCAGGATGGACGAATACAAAAGGATGTTTACACGTTGAGCTTATCGCTGGTCCCAGACCTGTAGGAAGGCTTGTGTTTTGTTATGCAGATGTGAAGGCAAGTAACATCAACCTGGGAGGCTGTGATCGCAGACTGCAGCAATGGAGACTTGCCATCAAGGCAGGTATTCAGATGAGTGAGAAGAGGGGAGAGGACCAGTGGGAAGAGTGCAAATGGCAGTGGGCAGTGTCAGTCAACATAGTTCATCACTCAAGAATCGGGCTGCTCAGTTACAGCAGGTACTGCAGCTCAATCATTGGCTTATCCCTCTCTCCACCCTCTTCCTGGTCTTTGTGCTGCGATTACATTCTCAGAAACTGTCCTCCACGCTACCCTTCCCAATGTAAAATTAGATAAAAACATGTTACAGATGACTAACTGAAAAGTGTGACACAGATGGACATGTTGTTCATTATAATGTTGTTTATACATCTGATACTAAAATATTAATTACTTTGTCTAGAGTGCAAATATGTTACTCAATCATCTGGTTTTATTTAGCAATACTCTTCAATACTCGACTGAACTGGATTCTACCAGACTATTCTCATATTCCTATCCAGTTTGCTCTTTCCTAAGAACATTCATCATCATCAGTCTTTTAACGTCTGTCATTGGACATAGACCTTCCATCTCTCCATCTTGTATTTTGTTGGCCTTGGTTTTGCATGTGGTCTCTGGGGATCAATGTTGTGAGTCGTCATGTCCATCGGTTGTCTTTCATTCTTGCAACATGACCAGCCCATTGCCATTTGAGTTCTCTAATGGATTCTATGATGTCTCCGACCCCTGTTTTCTTTTTGATATATTGTGCTGTCTTGTGATCTCTTAATGTGAGGTTGAGCATGATTCTCTCATGCGTACGCTGCATGCTTCTCAGTTTGCAGGTTTATTTCTTGGTTAGGTTCCATGTTTCAGCTCCATAAGTGACTATCAGGAGGATCATTGGGATCGTTTTGCTTTTGAAGGTTGAACTTGCTTTGCCATCCTAGGGTGATTCTCTATTTAATTTCTTCTTTTGTGGGTTTCATAGAGATTTATTGTCCTAGGTAGATGTAGAGGTCCACTATTCTCAGATTTACATCTTCGATTTTGATACAGTTTTATATTTAAAAGCTTCTGGAATCTCTGGAAAACATTATATACATGATATCAGAATATTGATCAAAGTAAAATGATGTCATCTTGAAGAGCTTTTGTGTATTACTTTAGTTCACTAGTCACATGATTATATCTAGACAGACTCTTTAACTCTTAAATTCATAATAAGGAATTTGAATTTTAGATCAAGAGGAGTAACTTCTGATTAATATGACCTCCCTTGCAATTTTTGGTGATTAAATTTTTTTTTCTTCAATTCACAAAAGGAAAAAAAAAAAGGAACTTAGTGCTTCCCCAAGTTTTGAGTTTTCCTGTGAAAATTTCATAATGTTTGATGAAAGAAGGCAAGGCAAACTGCTGTGTTTGCTCTGTGCTGGCAATAAATTTTGTTTGCGAATTCACAAATTATCCAGATACCTAGAAAGCACTCCACCATTGTCAGAGGAAGTAATTGTGCATGGATCTATCTCGCCTAGTTTAATCACCCCTTCAGTAGCCCTTTGCACACCATTTCACAAAACTCATTAAAATACATTGAAAACTTTTGGAGATATCAAGTGATCACTGACATGAAATTATGGCGATTTTTAAAATTCAGTAGGTTCTTTCATAGACTATTGTCACCCTTTGCACGAAATGTGAAAATGAGAACTTCTGAAGATATTGTGTGGAAGGTCATGAGTGTATGCATTATTGTATGGGGGGAAAAAAACGAAAAATATCACTCGAACAAAAGCGAATTTCTGGTTCCACCCCTAACTGTCTCTTACTTACCCCATTGCCCACCCTTCCACGAAAATTTCATTGAAATCCAATTATTACTTTTGACGGTATCCTATGGACTGGCAGACAGAGGGAAAGATGCAACCAAATACATGTAGCTCTCCAACTTTGTTGACTGAAGTCAATAATATTAAATTCACTGCATAGAGCTCTTAATCACACATCTATTCCCCTATGCGCATAACCAGTGTAACTCGAGCTGAAACCAAAGTGTACATAATATTTTATCTTCTGCTATTTTTGTCTTTGTAAATAATTTTAGGCCTTCTCTCATGTAAAAGTATTTCTACAAAATACCCGTTTAAAGGCTGTCTTTGCCAGCCATTAAGCTCAATGTCAAGTCATTTCCTTTGTATAGAATTGATTATGTAAAAATGTAAAGTTAATCTTCTTGTTATTCATAAGATAATTTCTGAAAGATTATCGATTTATTTCTCAATAAATAATCAATTCAACTATGGATGGAAAAAGAGGGTCCAGTTGAGCAGTATAGTATCTGTTGTTGCTTGTTTGATGAAATAAGATTTCTTTTCTCTTCAGTTCAAATATCCATGGTGGTATTTTAAAAATTGCTCACTTGTTTTTGTTTTTTTTTCTTTCAAAAAATCAAATGTATTTAAAATTAATCTTTTGGATACAGTGGCTGTTTCATTAGAATCATGAAATCAATTCAGTTTTTATGATTTTAACTGTGTTTTTCTTTTTAACAAAATGGTGGGATCCTGTTTTTTTTTTCCTATAACATCCATTGGATTATGTTCTAATTTCATGAATATCTGTTAGAAATAAACAGGCTTATTCCAATACTCAAACTTTGCTTTATTTTACTGGCTTACTTGGATGATTGAAATTTTGTGTTTTAGAAATGTAGTTCATTTTAACCAAAATGCTTGACAGGTGAAGTTTCATGTGATAGGATCCAGTTCAGTAGTATAATCAAATAGTGAGTAACCCCCAGCCATAGTTTCACATGATGGACAGAAAGAGCGGGTCAGGTTCTGCAGCTTAGTCGTATCATAAATACCACCCCCGAAAGTGTTTGTATTTAGGAAGAATGATTTCTCAATGAAGTAAAGGGAACTAACAGCAATACTGCAAAGCCATTGTTTTGTATAGTATTCATAGTGAAATACCACCATAATGATAGAGGTTAGATAAAAAATTACTTTCTTAAAAAAAAAAAAGTGTTGCTTGAACAAAATTTACACAAGAATGTGCGATCAGAATGAAAAGATTCTCTGGTGTCATAAAATCCCAAATTTATGTAGTAAGGCCTATGACATAAACTGGGGGTCTAGTTCCGTATTGTAATTGTATTATGAATTGAATCCCTCAACTAAGACATAATGTGACTGGTGAAAATCACATTTGTTTCATTTTCTCAGTTAGAGCACCCTGAAGATGCGGGGCTGAAATAATTCTGCTTACCATGTGCTGTTTTTGCTGGCTTACAGTTATATATATAGAGAGAGAGAGAGAGGGAGAAGCTGTTACTATTATTGAGATTCTCCGTCTTTAATACAATGTTTAGTATTGTATTAATCACCACTACTCATGACATTGGTTTAGATTTTAGATACTGGGTTGAGGTTATTCATGTGTTTTGACATATGTTTCTATGTATCTGGACTTCACCCAGCCCTAACTGTTCATAGTTGAAATTTGAAATTTAGGGCACAGGAGGGAAAAATTTTTTTTTTTTTTTTTCTCTTAAATTTCCCTCCAGAATGAGGTTTTCATGAAGGGGTTAGGTGGGACGGGTCTAGTTACTTTTTCATTGATCACCCCTCTTTCCAATTTTTTTATTTAATCACCCTCAACATGACATGCTGCCAAAAGACATTGGTCATTGGAAGGTTGAGAAAAAAAAAACACACCTTCTCACTTATATCCCATCTGTTATGCATGTAACTGTTGTTATTGTTACTAATAACCACTACCCACAATAAACTGGCTTAAACACTTTTGCTTGGTTCAAGTTATATATGTGTTCTATCTATTATATATGACTTTATTTATGTATCTGGACTTCGCCTAGCTCCAAGCCTCAAAGTAAAACTTCGAATTCTGCAAGCATATACTCTCCTCAATTTTTCAGTGGAGAGTTCAATTTACAATATAAGTTTATGCTAAATTCATGTAATAAAAATGAGCATATGGGGGTGGCGCTGATTTATAATTTACCTTGGAATGCTAGTATTTCTTTAGTTTGATATTTCTCTCCACATTTTCTTCTATTTCCAAATTGTTTTAATTACACTGTTTAACGCCATTTTTGTTCTTTTGTAGTGAGTGATAATTTTTGTTAGTTAATTTTTAAATAGTATAGAAAGTAGCTATTAATCTTATTATTTACCCTGGAACACATGAAATTTAAAAAAGAAACCGTTGCATAGTGTTATTCATTAACTACATTTATAGATGTTAATCTAGCTTAGTTTAGTCTGGCACAAGGCCAAATGGGGGGAAAAATGGTGATAGGAAGATTGTGTTATACCAAACTTCGAAGTTGGCAGAACGTATCTCCCTTCAAAATCAGCTTTTGAAATTTTAGGTTTGAACACTGACTGCTAGTGTCAGTGAGAAATATGCAACTCATCTCAACCATCAGGTTGGTCCAGTAAATTATGCTTGAAAGACACACTAAATTACTTTTCTAATTAAGTATCTCGAGACAGACATCCAGACAATCAATTAGAGGAGAGAGTACCGGTGGGAAGAATGTAGAGTGTGCAGAGTGTAGGGACAGCCCCTACAGAGCCAGGTGCAATTTACAGAGTTTGCTGCTTGAGAATTTGGCTGTACATTCATAGCCAGCACTGCAACTTAATCACAGACTTATACTTGGTGCATACTCCATTGTCTTCTGAGACAAGGTGGGCCACTGCCGTGGCTGAATTTGCTAACTACTTATTCTCTATTTCCAATCCTCGCTGTTTACATAAAAGTCATGAGATGGAGGAAATACTAATAAAAATTAATAGTAATTCTTTATGTAAGGCTTCTCTCAACAAATATAGTTAATGCGGTTACTTGATATTTGTAGTCTCTAAAATAGATTTTGTCCAAGTCATTTTTCAAAATGAAATTGAATAGCAAATTAATCTATTTTCATCAATTTCTCACACTATATTTTTTTTCAACTTTTTTAATATTTTCGATTGGCAAAGAATTCTTATCAAAGCAAAACAAACATGATCAGGTCTAGTGAGACAGTCAATAGAAACCGTCATTCAGCAGCATACCCTGTTGAGGGTGATCAATTAGAAAATATGAAAAAAGGACTGATCAGTGAATAAGTTATTTCTCTTGCCTTTTGTTAGGGCAGTAATCACAAAAAATATTGTTTGGCTTCATTTGTGTGACCTGTATGCACTTCACATATAAAGATAGCTAGCCAAGCAGAACCACTTAAAAACCAAAGAAACCCATGTTAACTACATTGACAGTTTCGGTTGATGGTTCCTAAATTTTAATCAAATGAGGTTAGTTATATATATAATATATATATTTATATATATAGTCCATCCATATTTGTTTGTCTGTCACACTAATAAGAAGGGGGATGTTTTGAGAGTAAAAAGCTTTTGGATTTTGGGAAAGAATATCATGAAGATTGAAAATAAAGTACAAAATTCTATTTGGCAATGTTATAATAAATTTTACTAGTCTGAAAGCTTCGGTCTTTTTTTTCCCCATGAATATTTAACCTTGCATAGACTGGTATATCAGTTAGTTCGTACTTAAATTACTGCACCATGATTACCCTTCCTCTTTTAAATCTCTCAAATGTGCACTCATTGAGTTTGATGTATCCCCAGCTTTTCAAAAGTTCACATTGCACCACTTTTTCACTTTTACAAAAAAAAAGCCTAAATTGAAAATAGCATTCAGGGTTTGTTATGCAACAAGCTGTCATAGAGGCAGTTTGTATCCTCTTCCTCTCTCTCCCATACCCAAATCTGCTGTACCTTGAACCATGCCAACCTTTGATGAATCGGTTCAACATACCATCATAACTATTTTTTTGGTCTGGGAACACTAAAAAAAAAATCGTTTATAAGATAATAATTACTTCCTCTCTGTATGTCATTTTGTAAGGGCTAGTTCTTTTTTTCTTTTTTTCGTTTGTTGAAAATATTTGCTTGCTTGTCCTTTGATTGTACTCTGGTATTTATTTTAGATGGTAATCGTCTGTAAGTAGATAATGAAACATTTGGCATAAATCTATGCAAGGAGTGAAATAAACTTTTCATATAACATTCACTAGGAGCCTACCACCAAGGTAGGATAAAACTTCCAATCAGTTCTTGAGGGTCAACAGATTGTTGATGAAATTGATAAAGTTAAATGAGGTCAATTAGATCAGGGCTTCTCAAACTTTTTTCAATCACTCCGCCTTTCGATGAGGCTATCTTTCTTTCGTGAACCTTTGCTAGTTGGTACTATTGGAATGTAAGTGTAACTAAATGTGGAAACAATTGAAGACCAAAAAAAAGCATCAACTTCAATTTACCATGTGTTTTACGATGTTTATTAAAAGTACGTCACTTTTGAAAATGGATTACTACAACATAACAAAAACAGAAATTTATTTTTTTCAAATTGGGAAGTAGCATGGATCTGTTTTACAGTAAACACCATAAAGGGTACATGTTTGTATCAAGATGAAAAAAAACACGAAAAAAACTTTTAGCTTTAGTAGTTATTTCATTATTATTTTTTCTGAAAGAATCTCAAAAATTTCTGCCCCTGCCAATACGTTGTTTGAGACCACTGTTCTAGGAAATAAAAACTTAAATTTTACCATACTATGAGCTATTGTCCCAAAAGCATATATATTTTCTAATTACCATTGTTAGCACAAGTAAGCATTCCCAGAGGCTTAAGATAAGAAACTGATGAATAAAGAATGAGAATGAGGAAAAGAGTGGAAATGTTATTGCCTTTTGCAATATTCAATGCATAATAACAATGTTAATTTGATTCTGCTTGTTATATGTACACTGGCGCGGTGCCCGTAAAAAAATATGGGATGGGCCTGCCCCGAGAGGCTGGTATCGAACCTTTTCCTCTAGATTCACTCGATTTCCAAGTTAGATGTTATTCCAATGCCTGTTTTGGGTATGTCTCTGGCCAAATCTGACAAACCTGCTATATATTGATGAGCTGAACTGAGAACCTCTCTACTTCTAAAGCCTTCCCTGAATAAAAGCACAGTTGAATTAAAGTAAACAAGACTTCAGCCATCTCTGCTTAGGCTCTGAATATCACATTACTTCTTACTTTGCGATATGTGAAATTGATAAACATCCTGTGGTGTCACTCACTTCACCCTGCACTATTTTACCAATAGCTAGGGGAAGAGATGGATTCATGCCTTCCCCAGGGGTATTAGTGCAAGTGAACACAAGTTCAGTTTGAACTTGGTTCACTGAGTCCATTCTCTGTTACCCATACAGCCTCCCTGCACCTCATTAAAGCAAATGCACAACTCGTATTTAATGTATTTATGCATTGTTTCTTCATTCATTCAAGTGGAGCTATTGAATTCTGCTTGGTTTCAATTCTACTGCTTTGATCATATCCATCTGATATGATTCAATGATCTATTAACCTCCAAGGCTCTGTATAAGATTGCCATTTTGGCCATTTTATGGCCAAATTTGACAAATATGACCTTGTTTGGAAAGTATTTGGCCATGAACTTTTTGGTTTGATCATATTTGAATTTTCAGCCACTTTGACTTTTTGCATTTTTATTTTTAATAATCTTTTTATGTGCACTGCAGCATTATTATTTTATTATACTGCTATTCACAGTCATCTTAATCTTTCAGTTGTTTTCTATGGTCACAATTTCAATACTCAGGTAGCTGCCAGTTGCGTTTAGAAAGCAACTGAAAAATTAAGATAAAGGTAAACAATGGTATTGAAAAAATGTTGTTCACTGCTACTGATCTACAATACTTTATCAAAATGTAAAATAGAATAATTGCTCTTATGAGCAATTCTGGAATTTGGCCATTTTTTTTTTTTTTTTTTTTTTTGTGTGTGTGTTTTTTACCAGAAACGTCTCCAACAGTCTGACAACCCTGGTTCTGTATTCATCTCCAGTAATTGAGAGAGGAATAGAGAAGGATAGCATGTCTGGCTTGATAGACCAGGCCACCCGTCTTTTAACCGCCTACAGATTAACTCATAAATGTCAAAGTCTGCTCCAAATCAAGCCATTTGGAAGATTATACATAAATATGTATAAATTGCTACTTAAACATATATATATATATAATATATATATATATGTATATGGAGGTTTAAATAATAATGGATGGTGGATAGGTTTATGCAGAGGCCAATAAATGTTTATAGAGATTATAAGCATTTTAATGAAAACATTTGTAGATGTGCATCATAGAATAGATAAAGATTTGTGTGTATACACATACACACACACACAAACACATGTGTATATAGAGGAAGCCACTTATTATAATCATGGATAATGCTATCAGCCAGTTATTGTTAGGATTACTTGGTCCTGAACACTATTTTTTTTTTAATGATGAATGCATGTGTATAACTATCACTTTTTTAATCTTGAAATACATTATTAAATACAGACTATTGGAAATCACTGACATATATAAATAGAAAAACATGACGAAGAAGTTCAGACTTGCACGCATAACTCAGTGTTTAAATCATGGCTATTACTAATTTGCCAATGACTTTTCAGCTTATGATTCTTAGCTTTTTCTTTCTTTCATATTTATATAACTTGAATAAAACCAGTCAAAAATGATGGGTCACACCATTGAATATTAGATAATTAAAATGAAATATCAAATTAATGAAAGTAAATAGTAAAAAAATAAATCGGTGATCTATGATTTCTGATGACATAAAACAAAGGATTGTTCTTCTATTCAGATTTTCAACTGAATTGAGCAATTGCTTTTCAACAAATATAAATAATCTCCCCCCTTTCCACCTTTAACATTGGGTGTGTTGTGGGGTGCCGGGCTGATGAAGGGAGTGCGCATGCTCCTTCTCAGTTGATTTCAGCTCTGCTGCTTTTAAATATCATTTTCGCTCATCCCTACTTACTTATAGACAAATCAACAAAATTGCTGATAGAGGCTTTTTTTATAGTGAGCTGTTGAATTTTTGAATTTTTGAATTAATAATGCATACACAAGTGAACTATATCCAATTTCCCTCATTAAATTGAGAGACGTTATGTATGCTTATAGTTTTGCAAGATGTTGCACTCTTTCATTATGAAATATTTATTTGAGTCTGAATTAAAAAATTTATTTTTGGTATTTTTGTGAGAAAAGTTCATTCTTTTTTTGGTCATTGGTCTTTCTCTCTCTCTCTAGCGTGTTTTATGCTGAAACCTTGTATAGAATCTGAATTTGAAATCACTTTGTAGAAATTTTATAGATTAGGGAAATCAATTTTTATCTTATTTTTAGAAAAGCAGAATGAATGTAGTTAATACTGACACATGCACACAATTGATATAGCCACTCACAAATGACAAAAGTACTTTATTCACATCAAAAGAAATCCTTATGACTAGATTTTAGATAATTTATTTCTATAAAAGTTATTGAATAATATAATAAGTTGAATCAATGGTTAAAGTGAGTATAAGTAAACTGACATAAAAATATCAAATGAATTACTCTCTCCTCTTGTCTGTGGAAATGTTAGATTTTTATTTTTTCAATGTTTTCTTTTTCTTACCTGTATTAAAAGATAGACCCATTTGAAAAAAAGATGCCTGTACAATACATAGTATAATAATGATAATGATAATAATAATCATCATCAAGAACTTTTTCAGCTTGCAGAAAACCGAATCTAACCCTTAAACTTTCCCATCATTTTTTTGCTGATCACTTGGTATCATATTTGTTATTGTTTTTACGTAAGTAGTATTAATAGAAGTAATATTATCATTTATTTCTTCTTTGGAACATTGTCAACCAATATTTGCTAGATGAAAGCTGGAGAGTAGACCAACTGTAGTGCTGTGTTAACTCTTAGAATCATAGACCATTTGTAACTACTGTGGTACTCTCTAATGGATTGGATTAAAAAAAATGGAAATCTTTTGCTCATTGAATTAAAGAAATTTTTTTAAATTACCAAAAAGTGCAAGGTAAGTAATTTTAATCAGAAGTTACTCCTCTCAAATTATTTTTCTAATCCCCTTGAATGAATTCAAGAGTTAAGTGTTAAAGATGAGAATATAAGTATTTTTAGTGAAGTGGTGAAGTGCACTAGTTTTCCTTTGTTAGTCATTGAAAATGATAGCCAACAACAACTCTCTACTTTGTCCACAATAGCATTGAAGTAATTTGACTTTTATTCAACTTCTGGGAATTGCTGGAGCAACTTTTCATAATGCCATCTAAAAGATTGCTCTCTTGGCTTCCACTAACGTTCTGTGGATGTATTTTTTCTTTCAATTCTAGCTTTATGGACAGCTCTCCATCTATTTAGAACATCTACTGCTTATAATTTCTCATAGTCTAAAATCTTCTTTGAAACAAAGCACTCAACAAATGGCCAGTACAAATATGAATCAAAACTGTCTTCGTATAAGAGTTAGGGAATAACAATTTTAACCCTTTAGATTTGTGAACTGCTTGAAAACACTGGAACATTTTAGCAAATATCATTTCGGAGATAGTCAGTTTTGATTAGTTGTAAGTCATCTGAGGTTCATAAAATAAAAAAAGTTTCAGAGTTGACTTTTTTAACCCAGCGACTCATAGCGGCACAAGTGAGTTTTATTTCTACTTTATAAAGTTATTTTTTGTTCTTTTTAGCTTTTTATTGTAGTCATGGCCGAACCATATTGGTTCCTGTATGATCACCAAAGTTGAGCCTGGTCTGTACCTTTATGGGTGACCATCTGGAAATACCAAGTTTTGTGAACAGCTGGAGATCCATTACCTCCACTGCTGTCTCGGGCCAGTGTGTCCTTTGATTTGGAGTTTCACAATCTGCTATAAGCAGAAATTGTCACGTGATAATTGTGGAAAATCTTATGATTTATTTAAAACAAAAGTAAAAAAAAAATTATAATTCCAATTATCTTCATTGAGGTTCTGGATCATAATTAGTTTGGCTAATTTTCCCTTAAGAAAGGCCTGTTCAGTATATATATTTAAAAAAATCTTTTTTTAACCATTTTGGTGAAATTTTTTTTTCCTAAGTTCATAACCATGATCCCATAGATAGAACCCTTGAGTTTGTACCATTGTATAGAGAATACCCAGGACTAGATACAATAGTATTTCAATGCAGTTTTGTCTAAAATGTCCTTAAAAAAATTCATTGAAATTTTTTTTTTTTGAATTCGGGGCACACCCCATGGTCAATTACAATCACAATTTTTTTCTCATAAATTGTCCCCAGGGACCCTCTATCACATGTATGTAACCACTACAGTTTTGTTTTTTGTTCTTTATGGGTGAATGAGCAGGCTTGACATTACACATTTTCACAAGTTTTCCCCACCCTCAATAAATGTAATTAAAGAGCATTAGTCAAACTTTCATCAACCTAATAGAAGTTTTCCTTTATTTTAAAATTCTTAGAATTCACTGTACAAAAGGGATTGTCCACCCTAAAGGCTACCACATTAATATGTACTAACATTCTTTTCATAGTTACTGGGTATAAACTAGGTAAATGTTCCATTCACTCGTCTGTCAAATATGGAGCTAAAAATAAAACATTTTGATGAGTCTTTCAATAAACATTTTTTAATGCAATCAAACAATGAAAATCTTTTGACACAAAATGAAAGTTAAGAAAACTGCAAATTGAAAAAATCATTTAGTTTGACTAATTTAGTTACATCAAGACTTTTTCATGATGCTATACTTCAATTTTTTTTTGCAGCTGCATTTATTTCTCGGGAGAGAAAAAAAGTGCACAATTTTTACTCAATGTTGGGTGAGCTTATCTGATCTAAAACATATTATGGTTCAATCCAACACGTGTCCTCTTTTTCTGGGAATGATTGATTCTTCTATCTTGATTAAGGAATGAAACATTGTAGACATTATTTTATTCAAAGAACTCTGTTATCACTTTTACCCTAAAGTTTCTCATCACATGCTATAGGTTCAAGCTTCTGGAGCATCAATACATTCATTTGAGGCTTTCTGCTACTTTACAGATAATGTTTCCAGTTGATTGTGATGCAATGGAAGCATTGAATTGATTTACTTTGATTGGGATAATATGGTCAAAGCTTTCATCATCATCATCAGTATCAGTCTCTTAATGTCCGTCGTTGGTCATAGACCTTCCCCAGGATTTGCCACATTTCTCAATCGTGGGTGTTGCAGAGCCAGTTCTTTCTGAATTTGTCTACCTTGTCTCTCCATCTAATACTCTGCCGGCCTCGGTTGCGCATATGATCTCTGGGGATCCA
This sequence comes from Thysanoteuthis rhombus, assembly GCA_963457665.1. Classification (NCBI taxonomy): domain Eukaryota; kingdom Metazoa; phylum Mollusca; class Cephalopoda; order Oegopsida; family Thysanoteuthidae; genus Thysanoteuthis; species Thysanoteuthis major. Next base: position 49,348,553 of record OY735204.1, on the reverse strand, counting down.
TGTTGCGATGTCTGTCAGTTGTCTGTCTTTCTTGCGACATGGCTAGCCTATTGCCATTTGAGATTTTTAATGGATTCTTTAATGTCCCTTACTCCTGTCTTTTTCCGGATGTATTGTGCAGTGTTATGGTCTCTCCATGTGAGGTTGAGCATAATTCTTTCATGTGCTTGTTGCATGGTTCTCAATTTGTGGATCTGTCTCTTGGTTAGGTTCCATGTTTCGGCTCCATAAGTGACTATTGGGACAATGCATTGGTTATACACCCTTCTTTTGAGAATTAATAGGATCTTCTTGTTTTTGAAGGTTGAGCTAGCTCTGCCAAAGGCTTACCATCCTAGTGTGATTCTTCAATTGATTTCTTCTTCTCTTGAGGATCTCATAGAGATTCGTTGTCCTAGGTAGATGCAGTGGTCTACTTTCTCCAGTTCTGTGTCCTCAATTTTGATCTTAGTGTTTTTGTTTCCAACGTGGTTATTGCACATGATCTTAAGTGCTAAAGTTCATGTGTTTTCCAACTTTCTCACTCTCTTCATTCAATTCATTTATTATTAGTTGGAGGTTGTGTAGGTTGTCTGCTTAAAAGGGCAATGTTATCTGCAAATCTGAGGTTGCTCAGATACTCACTGTCTATTTTAATTCTCTTATTCTCCCTGTCTAGTCTTCTAAAGACCATCTTGAGGCAGGCTGTGAAGAGTTTAGGTGGGTTGATATCACCTTGTCTTACCCCTTTTTTGAGCTGGAAGGGCTCCAAGTCTTTATATAGCCTGATGAAGGAGCTGCTCTGATTGTATATATGTTTCAGTACTTTGACATATACTGGATCAATACCTTATCAAATGATGGCCTCCTTGACCTTAGGGATTTCCACTGAGTCAAAGGCCTTCTGGAAGTCTATAAATGCTACAGCGAGTGGCATTTTGTATTCTGCTACTTTTTCTTTCAGCTGATCTTTCGAATGCAGGTGGTCCATGGTTGATAGCTTCCTCTAAAGCCAGCTTGCTCTCGTGGCTGGTTCTCATCTAGTGTTCTTGTAATTCGGTTGCTGATGAATTTTGTGAAAAGCTTGTACATATAGTTGAGTAAGCTTATAGGCCTGTAGTTGTTGAGATCTTTTGGGTTTCCTTTTCTATATAGAAGCATTATGATTGCAGTGTTCCAATCATCTGGGACTTAACTCTGTTTTAGTTATTAGTTGAAAAGGATGGTCAGTTTACCCGCTTTTCTGAGTAGGTCAATGGTGATGTTGTCTGGTCCAAGGGCCGTTCCTTTCTTTGTCTGTTTGCTGGCTTATTTCACCTCTCACGGGGTTACTTCTGGGAAATCCTCGAGTTGATTGCTCACGTCTGGCGTATCTTGTTCATTGTTTTGTAGTCCTTGTTTGGATGAATGGAGTTTTTGGTGAAATTCTTTGGCATGTTCGACAATCCTATCTCTGTCTGTGGTTAGGTCTCCATTTTCCTCAAGTATACTGGTTATTTGCTTCCATCCTGAATTAAGGCCTTTATTTACAGCTTTGAAGCCCCCAACCTTTTTCAAGAGTCCAATCGATGACTGCCATTGAGTATCTTCTGTCTTCCCTTCTTTTTCCTGATTATTTTATTTTGTTCAGTCTCTCCAATTTTCTCCCAGTTGTTTGGGGTTTCTACATTTTTCCATGAGATTCCTGGTTTCATCTGAGATTTTACTGATGGCTTGTGTGCTCGTTGGCTCAAATATTGTGGTGACTTCCATTATAGATGCTGTCATTTTGTTGTTTAGTTGGTGGATGTTGACATCGTCTTGTGCTGTAAGAATTCTGAATCTGTTTTTCAGTTCAAGCCTGAAGGATCGTGTACCCTTTTGATATGTTCAGTGGTTGCAGTACGGTGTGGAACATTTTTCTGTGTTCTTTGCTGGTATTTACTTGCATTTTACATCTTACCATTCAGGATTTGGATGTCTTTGACAGTATCAATGTCAGGATGTAGTCTATTTTGTTCTTTGTTTCATGGTTGGGGCTCTTCCAAGTCCATTCCCTATTGGGTCCCTTCTTGGAGAGTGTGTTCATGATTTTGAACCTGCTAGCTGTTGCAAAGTTTACAAGATCTTCTCCAATCTTGTTCTATATTTTATATCCAAATTTCCTTGTCCTACCTGTGTGTTGAAGTTTCCCATGATGACACTGAAATATTTTCTGGTATCTTGGAGTAAGGAGTTCAAATCATCATAGAAGTCATCTATTTCCTATTATGTCCCACTTGACATTTTTTATTTTACTTCCTAGATCAGTTAGGTGCATGTCAGTTGATAATGTTCTGATGTTGTCGGTGCCAATGTATAATACTGTCCATTTGATGATGATTTTTGGATTATGTTTGGATGGTTGCCCTTGGACCAATGACCTGGTAGGAACAGGTGTTTTCTTGTTGGAGAGTTTGAGTAGTCACTTTTGGAGTACATCACTCCCACCCAAGGCAAGTGATGTGGTTGGGCTTTTTGGTACCAAGGACCCACCAGAAAAAGCCGGTATAATTTTCAATGCAAAAACCATGGGGAATATTGGGCCATGCCCAGCCATGCTGTGTTGGCAGGGGGTCTGGTGGATTGGTCACTGCTTGTGTGGTTCAGTGGCCTTAGAGCTCCACCAGCTCTTAGCGCCCTTCTCATCTGTTCCTGGAAGGTAGGTATAGATGTTTGCAATGCTGTGGAAAAAAAATTGTAGGGATATGCTTTTCTTTTTTTCTTTTTTATGTTCCTTCTTTCTCAAGTAAGTGATTTCCTTATTGGTCTTATAGGTGTACTTAAAAAAATTAGTTCGTTTATCATATCATCCCTTATTTTTTGTAAGTTTTCAATTTGGTTAAAGTCCCAGGGTTAGATTTTTGAGAAATTTCAGTTTAAGCCTTGCTGATCAGAGAGATCGAGAGATAGAGAGAGAGATTGATCTTTACCTATGGAATCTAGAGTTAAATTCCAGCAAAATATAGTAAAATATAATTTGAAAATAAAATCAAAATCAAGATCAAGCACTACTTGTATGGGTTATGGAAAATCTCTTCTTTTAACTCATTAGATGTTTAGAGAATTGTTTCTGTCAGAGTGAGGAATCTAACCCCTTTTATTTCATTCTTTGCCTGTCAAAATAGAGCTCTTGGAGAAACTATATGATCACTTACAGTTATTTGAAGACTTGCCGTATATGCATCACTATTGACTACTCCCCCAATACCATCACTAGTTGCTAAGAGGTTCCACCGTCTGCCCTCATGCCAAAATCTCCTTTTGATGAGTCATGTTGTAAAAATTGTTGTGATTTTTGTATAGGGCTGCACAGCCATCAGAAAAATAAAATATTTTAGTTATGATAGGCATTATGTCTTTTAATTCCTTTGATGATGTTTTTTTGGAAAGTGTAGATTATTGTGTCATGGGTGAAATAATCTGTTATGAAGCAGTAACTGATGTTTTATCACTCCATTATCCTTTTAGTACAAAACAAGTGGGTGAATGGTTGCTTGTTCATTGATCCAGTTGCATCACTGAGGAGCATCTTGAACTAAAGTATAATTTTCACTAAAATCCCCAATAATGATGACTTCTTCATGTGAAATATTTACTCTTAAGGACTTGAGGTAGCTGTTCTGAGTTTTGGCAATGTTATGATGTTTGATAATCATTATTCTTTCAGAAAGTAATTCAGCAAAATCATCAATAGAAGAGATTTAGAATTCTAAGTTTGATCTATTAGTAGCAGTCCATTGGCTATTGAGTCCTTACCTTGGACTTCCTCCAGTGATTGAATATAATCTATGATTCCATTTTCACCAGGCCAATCTCTATATTGCCTCGGCATGCATATGGGATATTCTGCACTACATACATACTGTTTCTTTAATCAGGGATACTGCATCAAAATCCTTTTTCCCTTATACTTCTATCATCAAGGTAGGATTTTGTTAAGTGCATACTCACACTGAATGAGTGCAACTACTTCCAGCAATGATACACTGTTTTGGCCAAAGTTGAAAAACCAATCTTTGTGTGATTTTTCTCTTTGTGATGGATGTGTATTCCTCTCAAATTCCCTAATATTAGTCTATTGGCTTGAAGGCACTTTTTGATGCTTAGACTTCCTTAAGAAATACAATTACCTTTGCCAGGCATTATTCTTGAAATATCATCATCCAAGTAAAAGCTTCTTCTTCACAAACTGTAGATGTTGACCTTTTTCCTTTTGTGTTATATGGAATTTCAGGTAGTGCTCCACTGGAGGTTGTACTTGAACTGCTTCAACAATCTTTGAGTTGCATTTTTGAGGCCTTACTTACTTTCAATGTCAATTTATTAAAGCTATTTCTACAAATAGATTTACTTCGTAGTCTAGTAAAAATTGGTTTTGGCCCGGAAAAAAATGCCAACAAAATAAATTTGATACTGTTGGAATGGCAGAATTGTCCCTTTCAGAATCTGAAAAGTCCTCCTAATCTCTCTGGGAAATCTTTTTCATTTGCAATAATATATAGATAATCCATTGGCTGAGGGGCTCCCGTGTTCATAATCTCCATGTTTCTCTTTATATTCATGAACTAGACTATGCGGCATAACAAAAAGTGAGGGTAGACTTTATGTAACCTATCAGTAATGCTCTCCACCGCTGGAAGAGTTAGTGGGGTGCTGATTTGTTATCCCGCTCAATTTTTTCAGTAGAAGGGAATGTTATACATTTTTGGAATGCTCATACCACACAGAAACAGGAAAAATGAATTTACGTATTTTATACATGTTGTTTATGATTTCTTAGAGAATGCACCTAGTATGAAAATCGAAGCCCAAACCTGATGTTCTTTTTATCCATAGCATTTTCCTTCTACGTCCTTTGTAGTCCTTTCTTTTGGCTTTCTTCTGCTTGCATGAAAAAAAATGGGGTGGGGGCTGAAAAAGAAAAAATACCCCCCTTCTTTTAAGTGCCCCCCCCCCCAATTCTCAAATAACTTCCAACAGAGTTGGCAGTCCATGTGATAAGAATATATGCCATTTATCTTTTTTCTGAATATTATCTGCAAAATTTGATCAAACAATCTTCTAAACTTCACAGTATGATTGTTTATATTTTGGTGATGATGGTTTTATCAGTTTTGAATTACAATTTTTCTAATCATGTGTAATCATATTGTGAAGTTTGGAGAAGTGGCCATAGCTAGATTTTACAGATAATTCTCAGCTAATCCAGTGATATTCATATAAGTCTGATTCGGCATTTTGATCTTAGAGAATAGAATTAGTATTTAAGCTTTTTAGGTTTATATTTTTCCGTGTAGAGCAACTTTATTAGCTTTTTTTGATAGCCATCTATATATACATCTAGGTATAATAGTTATGTATGTATATATGTTTGTATGCCTATCACTTGAGAACTATGCATCCTTGACAAAAAACATCTCTAATTGATTACAGCATAAATTTTTAGATTGATTTTATAAGAAAATTTGTTATAATAGATTTTTTCACTTTTTTTTCGTCTGAAATTTTTTCAGCCAACTGCAAGTTGACAGTCTATCAGCATTCAATCTGCAGTCAATCACAAGTAGGTCATGTGTTTATCTTCAGGGGTTAGGGAGGTGGCCATGTACAAATATTACCCAACCACTGACATAGAAGTGGCCTTCTGCAGGCATTCCATTAGCTGAAAACTTGCGCGCTGTATAAAATATATCAGTAAGTATTCATATAAAATATCATGAATTCTGGTTGAGTAGTTTTTGAGTTTTTAGTATAAAACAAAAACATTTGAAAAATGTGTTTTATAGGATAATTTTTGCTCTTCCTCTGGGGAAACACTTTTAAAAGCCTCAAGAGGAAATCCCTGTTACCAGAACGTTTCACAATATAGAAATAGTTAGTTAATCAAAAGTTGAAAGGTAACGACAAAAATGTCTTTTGTTATGACAAGAATTCATTTGCTATATTTAGCACAAAGGAAAATTTCTAGGAAATGGCATCTGTATATTAATATCCATGTTAATGTTTTAAATATGTGAGTGTCCCCAGACTCGGATTCAAGTACAAGCAAGATAATCATACAATCCTGGCATTCTTGACAAGTTTGTTACGTAGCTTTAATTTAATTATTTTCTCTATATTTTCCTAAGTCTTGATGTGTCTTTGACTTTCTATATGCATAAAAAGATACAAAATACCTTCAAATAATAAATCATAGAAACTAGCATTTCAAGGGAAATTATGACTTGATGCCACCTATATATGCTTCCTTTTACCTCATGAATTAGGCAGTCTTGGTGGTAAAATTAAGTTACCGTGATAGAAATACTACAGGTATGGTTTGAACCATAAATTCATGATTTTAAAAAAAGAACAATAAAAAAATACAGGTTTGGTTATTCACTCAATAGAAACTGTCTCATGACCCATGTCTCTAGGCAGCATGCCATGTTGGGAGTGATCATTTAAAAACTTGGAAAGAGAGATAATCTATGTATAAGTTACCTTGTGTTTGACAGTTAATTAAAAAGTCCAAATTTTCAAAAAACTAGCATAAATGCTGCTGGACACAAAGTAAGCGAACAATTTAGCTCAAACTTAAATTGAATACCCCTGCTAAAAACGTATTCTTTGGGAAATTGTCTAAAAAACAAAAAAAAAGCTTTTTTTTTCTTCTTATATTTTCCTGACATATTTAGGAGTAAATGTTTGAATTTTCAGCCCTTTAGATCCATTGGTATTACCTGTTCACATGGTACATACATATACAATCAACCAAACAAACTCAACTGAAGACACTTATGTTGATGTTGATAATTTTGGTTCTTGATTTTTAATGTTTCGTGTTTCCTAATATAACACAGCTTACCGACATCTCAAACAATAATCTGATATAATCCTTTTGTTGATTTACGTGAGTGAAGTCAAATTACTGTCTTAAACTTAAAATCTCAAATTTGTTTTATTTTTTCTATCTGTTGTCTAGGCTAACTCTTTGTTTATTCTCTAATCTGACATGAATGTCCTGTACTTAAGATTCCCCCTGCAGATATGAAGACCTGAAGCTGATTCTGCGCTTCTTAGGTATGAAAACATGAATAAATACCAGAAATGCAGGAAAATAGATAGGCCGATTTAAGGTGATAACACTGAGCAATGCGATTTTTGTTCCTAGGTAGTGAGTGTTATTTTTATTTTAATGTGTAAAGTATATAAAAAAATGGCTAATATTCACTTCAAACTTTGCTCTTGTGGCCAGGATAGGGATATTCAGATGTAATTTTTTTCTCTCACTTCATGTTATTAAAAATGTGAAAATCTGCCTTCTGCCTAATTGAAAATAGATAATTTCAAATTATCTCTGTCTTGGTAGTGAAAAGCAAAGTATGACGGGAATAATTGACATTTTCTATACTTTTTAGACATAATCAATCAGAAAATAACGCTTTTTACCCAGGAATGAAAAAAAAAAAAGTTACATTGTATAATTATCTGAAAATCAGCATTTGATATCTTACTTTTAAACTGGCATATTAGAAATCCTGTTATCCCTTGCTAATTACTGGGGTCAGGGGCAGCATGGGGCTGCTAATACGAAAATTTGCAAATAATTTTTGCTGCCCCAATTTGTGTACAGCACAGTGAATTGGGAAAGAAATCTTATAATGTCTGAGTACCAACTAACCAATTTGTGAGTGTTTAATCTGCATAAATTGGGCTTTATTGTCTACGTAAATAAATTAATGGCACAATTATTATAAAGAAGCATTTATCATTTGGTAAACATTTTATGTTTTGTTTATTCAGCACAGCATTTTTTCCTGTGTCTTTTTTTTTTTTTTTTTTTCACTTTGATGCAGCCCCCCCCCATTCCCATCAAATCATTCAAGACTAAACTACAAATAATCAAAATCGCAAATAGAAAACCGACAAATATCAAGGGTATATTTCTTTCTGCTTTTTTTTTAATTTCTGAAATAATGTTGAAAACCTTTTCAAGGCTTTTTGTTTGTCCCCACCAAAAGCTAAAGTCCATTATTCAAAAGTATGGAAACTTGTGAGGAAAAGAAAAAAGAAGATTAATTTCTATTATTTTTGTTGACTAGAAACTTGATTCATGGTGTTAGTTTGAGTTAAACTTAAAGAGCAATTTGATCTTTGAAAATCAAAACATTTGAACCTTTCTCCAAAACAAGCAGTCTCGTGGATTGAATTGAGCATATTAGAAACCGTCAACCAAAACTGTCTCAATACATTTCTTCAGTTTTCAAGTTAGTCTCGCTGGCTGGCTGTGCATATATATATATATATATATATATATATATATATATATATATATATATATATATATATAATGTTTGTCATGTGACAGTTTGGATTGAGTGACAGACCAGATCTATCGTTTTTTTTTTTTTTTTAGTTATTGCTACTATGTTAACATTTGCAGATGGAAAAAAATGATTAGTCAGTTGTAAAAATGCATTTGAGCATGTAGACATCAACGATAAAATAGAAAAAAAGAATGAAGTGCAATTTTATGAGAAGCCTTTTCCTATTTTTACTTATCAATATTTAATTGCTTTCAAGTTTGCCAACATTAAAATATTGACGCATTAAACATAGATCTGTTCATCAAAACCTATTTTTCTTTTTTTACATTTAAAGATGTTGTAAAACAATCATGCTATAAAAACGTTAGTACCAAATCTATTCTTACTTTAATTCAATTATTTTAACTGTTAGACTGGTTTCATGCTACACTTATATAGGAAAATAATTGAATAGAACTTACGAAAGAAAAGTATGATCTTAAAGAAGTATCTTGTCTTAGCAATATTTAACTCTTAGTTTCATGTGAAATTTAGGTGTCAATAACACTGGGAATAACTACTGATCAAAGTTACTTCCCCTCCAACTTTTGGTAAATTTTTAAAAAATCATTTTTTATTCCATCTGACACAATGTATTCAACATTTGTTTTGATTGGAAAGTTCCACTGTCAATTAGGAAAATTATCATGCGGTTTATGAAGTTAAGAGTTGAGTATCCCTCGCTTGCTAAAAAACTTCGAATTGGACTGTCATGAGGGTAAAATCTTCTTTCTCTTTACACCTACAAAATAACTGCTAAGGATATAGACCATAAAGGTAAACCATGCTCAACAAAATTACCCATTGAATGATGTTTCCAAAGAGAAAATAGCATACTGATCAAGGATATTTCTTCTGCAGAGGATACCCAAAAATGTCTATCACCAGTAGAAGACATTAGTAAAGTAAAGAAATTCCATTTGTATATACTTGATGTCTCGTCATGGAGTAATGTTATTTTGCAGATTTTCACTGTTGATTAGTGAATTTGATCTTCAGTGGGTACACTATGTTCTTGGTATTTAGCCAAAGTGAGCTAACTTAGTAGTTGATAATTAACATTTTTGCCAGTGTATAAGACTTACATGAAGAAAATATATGCAAATGATATATTCATGGCTCTATAGTTACTTACTAAGCTTAGCTTTGTCTTGCTCAAAGTAACAAATGTAGGCTACCCTCAGAGGAGTAAACTCACTACAGTAGTCTCCCTAAATAATGTTGGTGTTGGAGTCCAAGAAAGTCAACCATATTATAACTGAACCACAGATAATCAAAAGTCAATTACTAGTTCACTAGTGAATGAAGGTGTTGATTTTACTACAAAATCAAAGAAATTATTAGTAAAACTCCATGTAATTATATGTTGATTGATTGCAAATTGAAGAAATTTGATATTTAATCATATTCTTCTGATTAAATCCTGTTTCTGGTTTTCTGGATGATGTATGTATAGGTAAAAATGGTGGGGAGGTCCACTGAAAACAACCTTATACTGCAAACTATGCTATATTTGAGGACTCCTGTACATTGTAAAGTAGTAATGGTTCCTTAGATTTGCTCACAATGTGCTTCTCATTATGGCACTATGACCTGGGCAGTACCAGTGTCATGTTAAATAATCTGCTAACTTTATTCAAGAATTATTTTATGGTTCAAAGATTCAGTCTTAATCTCAAGGATGAGGGCATGGCCATGTTGTTTTTTCTCTCTTGAAATCTGTTCTGAAGTCAGTCAATGTTTGTCTACTGATATAAAAATATGGAAATCAATAATAAATTTTTGATGTTTATTCACCATCTTGAAAATACTCTGAGACTATTGTTTTTAAATTCTTGGATATTAATTTCATTTAATCATTTATAAATCCTTTGGATCATTATCTGGAGCATTGCTGAGGGGGTGCAATTTCAAATCCCTAATGGAGGGGAGCCCTTAAAAGCTTTATGAGTAGTAGTTCTCCTACCTAATCTTATATTTCATTTTAATTTTGGTATTAAAATTTATAATCATTCCCAACATTTTCATTATCAATGACTCCATTTATTTAGATGAAATATCATATGGTCCCCAGGCTTTTGAAAGGTACTACTCAATAAGCTCTGGGACCCAAGGCTCTTGAAAAAGTCTACCCATGGACCCCCAGTGGGCCCTCTGAGGGTTTGCTACTCCTAGGTTAGGAACTACTACATTAAGGAGGGGGGGCTCTTGGAGCCAAACACCTCCTACCCACAAATCTCCAGCTACACCTCTGATCATTATTCTTAGAACTCTTTATACTATAACTTCCACAAATAAGATTTTCTTATAGCTTAAAAGAAATCAGGCTGAAATATTGTCACATCATGTTATTTACTGAAAACTGAATGAAAAAGACTACTTTAAAATAACCAAGTTATTTTTTGTTTCAATTCAAAAAAGAATCTTGCCTGTGTTAATAAAGATTTGATTTTTTTTCTTATATCTATAAGAAATCATCTCAGTATGTAAAGAAAAAGACCAAACTAAAATATATTTTTGCTTGCTATTTTGCTACTTGTGAACCATAAATAAAGAGTTCACACTTACTTTGCTCAAACAATTATTACTATTTTATATATATATATATATATATATATAAACAACATTTATCTTTTTTTAAAGATGGTCTTGTCATAAACAACAAAGTTTTATTAATACTAAAGTTTGTAAATCATAGCTGAAGTTTTTGGCAAACCAAGTTCAAACTCTGACCGGGACTGCTAACATTCACTTTGCACATATACTCTTGGGAAAGAGGATGAATCCACTTCTCCCCTCTGCTGGCTATGGGTAAATAGTAGGGCTGCTGGAGCTTCTTGAGCATTCGGCTTGTATCCCAACCCTGTAAAAACCAACAATTGCGACAAACATTGATTGGGTCTCTATGGATTGAGAAATGGAGACAAAAGTTTTTGTCTCATCTGTTGTGTAACTCTTGAAGCAAATTTGCTTTTTTTTTTTTTTATACATATTTTATGCTATCACAGTGCTTAAACATTTAACAGCCAATATCATTTCAGGATATGAATGTTACAACTTTAATGAAATTAGTGTCTGACTTTGTGTTTTATTTGTTGGTAGAAGGAAAGCTCTTAGGAGAAATCAGAAATTTATTGATATAAATGTACAAGGTATTATCATACGGCCAGAAGACCTTGTTCATGTGATGCTTTCTACTGAAAGACTAACTAGACTTGTTTCATTATATTTCAAACAGGCACATAGTTCACTTGGTTCCAAGAAGCAAAATAAACAATCCTGATTGAATGTTCATATCTTTACTGCATTATCTTACCATGTCATCAAGAAACAGAATAATTAATTAAGTTTGCATCCTCATTTTCTGACATTTCCCATGTATGCTGTCTTGGTGCCAAGAAACACAACAAAGTGTAGATCTATCATATTTTCTCAGAATTTATACTAGAAATATCTATGAATTCTATAAGGATGTATTCAACAATGAATCTTGCTGCATAGTGTTCAAATGAAAAGAAGAAAAAAAGAGCATGGCATTAAAAACATGTCTACGACTTCTCTCAAGTTTCAATACATTCTTTTCTACCGGAATTTTGATAAAATGATTATGGCATTAAAAGCATGTCTGCAACTACTCTTAAGTTTCAGTTTAGTGATTCTCAATTTATAAAAGCTAGAACATAATGACCACTGGCCACACTGTCATTCATTGCTGTGTTTATTGGTGATAATATTCAGAGGATGATGTGAATGAACATTGGAATCAAAATACATGTAATAATTACCAATGTGTTTTTATTTATTTGTTCATTTGTTTTGTCATGCTGACAGAACCCAATAGATGAAATTAAGTGGAACTGCTGTGATTTGAACTCCAACGTGGACCTTGGGAACCTAATGACTTACCAACCAGCCAAGGGTATACTAATGACACAGTGTTGAAATTATAAGTATGTCTCTCAAATTGTATACATTCGGGAAAGGAGACAGCACATCAGAGCAGCTTATGGCCTAGATGAGCAGAATTTAAAAAGCAAAACAAGTAAAGTAACAAACAAAAAATATTATTGTCATATGACAACAAGGGTATACTAGTATTAACAAAACAACCCATGGCTGTTGTTTTTCCAAGTTATCTTCATTCTTTATTGGAGCATTATTTACATGTCTTGCCTTGCCAAGAAGAATCAAGCCAAGCTGAGATGAATTTGTAATGCTTATCTTTGGGCTCTGCTGCTCTTGCACTATTCATCTTACATTTTGAATTTTTGCAGAACTTGCCTTTCTACTTTACAGCAGTGATTCCCAAACTTTTCTGTATCGCAGTGCCGTTAGTGTATAAGGATTTTTTCATGGCGCCCCGAGTCAGAAAATAGAGAACAATTGCATTCACATTCATGCAATTAAGTAGGTTAGATGAACAAAATAATAAATCGTGTATAGAAATACCTTGAATAGTGCAGGTTTAATTAATGCTAGTTTTAATGTATTGCAGTTTTGTATTGCTGTAGAAATTAACGTAAGTAAATATAAGCTGAAAAAAAAACACATTAGATGATTATAAGATCTCAAATGGTGCGGTTTTGAACAGTATGGAAAATTTTGCAATGAATAAACCGCATTACTCAACGTATGCCCGAATTTCAATTTAGAAATTATATATTCATTTCCTCTCTTAGTAATCATAACTACCAGTGGGATGGGTGAGATTATTGTTCACTTCACGGTTTCTCAAATCTTGAATGTCTCTTCCTATCATTGACAATGTGTATCAGTAGATTGAATTACGATTGCCTGAAATAATTAAAATTTTCAAATATCCATTGAAGCCCCTGAGAGCTAACTGCACTGCCCAGGAAGCCTTGGTGTGGACTTGATGAATCACTGCTTTACAGTATGATTACATTGCATAATGAAGCCTGATGAGCAACATTCCTTGCTTCTAATTCTTTGTTATTTGTAGAAAACATCATTAACATCCTGTCATCAGATGATCATCATAAAAGTCGTCTCTTGACAATACATGTTCATTTTATTAAAAAAAGGATATAACTCCAACAATCTCATAAAAAATGTTTTCTACACAATTTTTGTCTCGGCTTATAATGGATATTTTTTCTATTATATTATAACTAAAAAAACAAAACAATTTTAGATTACAAGTAACATGATAGATCTTCATTGCTGCCACAGATCAAGAATTTTATGTTCTTTCTCTCTCTCTCCCTTTCTTTTTTTTCTTTGTTAAAAATTTGTTTAAACCTTGCTCTCTGATTATCTCATAATCTGAATACAAGCATATGTACTTGTTAAGTCACTCTTCTGATTATCTGTATAATAAAATTTTTGGCAAATTCCCCTTGATTTCTCATACTGTGTCTCTATATGATCAATGAATATCTAAAGAATTATATTATTTCTTATGTGTTAATGATAAAGGTAATTCTGAAAAACATATCTGTGGGTAATATTTAATTAGCAAACAAAAATCATGCTCCTTCCCAATCCTTTTTCTATGAAATATAAGTAAATGCTTATTAAAAAAAATGAACCAGTAGTTCTATAACTTTTTTTCATATCAACATGCATGCAGAATTTGAAATTCATTTTGTTAAAAAAAAAAAGCGCCACAGCATAGAATCTTATTCAACTGTCAGGATCATTTTACAAAATTTCAAAACCTGTCTTGTGACTCACTTAAAAGAAAAGCGGTGATTTCAGTTAACCTTTAGAGAAAAGACTGTAATTTCTTCCACTATCATTTGAGAAAAAGGAGGCACTCGTGACCAGTCTCTATTATAATATGGTTGGGTAATGCGGAGTGTTACATTATCATTTGCTCGAGTCATTTTAGCCTATCAGTTGCCAGAATGTCACTGGTTTTTCCCCACTCACAGACGATTTTAAACTTGTAACTTAGTATTCTTGAGTGTTCTCTTTGGTGGATGTAATTACACAATAGAGAACCTTTGATTTAGTAATAATTACTCATAATATACTTATTGAAATAAAACAAAAAAATAAGTTTAAAAAGTAATCTTTTAACTATGCTTATAATTCTCTTGCATGTAACACATGCACATGAATTATATTTTTGATATCGGTAATATTACCAAACTTGAGAATACATGTATTATTTTACAAAGGTTGATTTTCAGTTAAACCTATGACTAAAATGGTTACAGTTGGCTTTAAACAGGCTGTATATATGTGCAAAATTCATATGAGTTTTACCCTTTCGCAGAAAAAAAAAAAATTGTATGGTGCACATTCATTCTCTCTCTGATAATAATCATCTGATTTCCCTCTTTCTATATGATACTAAGTCTGATTCATCCAACCTAATTTGGCACACATACTCAATATACCTAGGGGATAGTTTTAAAGTATAATATATATGACACCACAATAAAAAATCTAGGATAATCTAAACAGGTAATCTCCTGCAGAATATTTATTCTTTAAGCTTTGCATGCTTATTTTCTGACTGTTTATCTTAATTTGGTCTGACATACTAAAACCTGAATTGATCATTTCTCTCCAAGGAATAAAATCTTCTAGATTTTGGGGACTCAAACTAATATCCTCCTTGTTTTTCCGGACCTCTACTGCGTACTGATAATCTCATTAGTCCACCTCCTCTCTCAGGTGGGACTACGCTTCCTTTTTCTTTTAATGTGAGTGTGAAAGAGGCAGTTCCTGACCTTATAGTAATTAATTTTAGAAGGCCTGCAATGATATTTGCCAAAGGAAAATCTGATAAGGATTAGAGAATCCATCACTGTCTCCATGAGGTAGTAAAACAAATATTTCTGATTCTGGCTTTTCAAAAGTACTCTTCAACTCACCTGAGGTGCTTTGAATGAATGAACCCCACAGTATAAACTAGATTTGAACCCTAAACTATAAACCAGATTCTCTTTCTCTGGTTGGTTTTAGGTATATTTCACTTATTTTGTATCCTAGGTACAACATATCTGCTTGTAAAATCTGGCAAGTCATAGTATGGGTTTTAGAATCTATCTATACCTTGGACCTGGTCAGTGAAACTAGTAATCATAATGTCACTGATAAGAATGCAATAATTTCAAATAAGGCTCTGAGGTCATTTCATTCGCTAAACAACCTAATACTGATAAAATTTGCTATACCCACAGCATATAAATATCAACTTTACATATAAACAGGTTTCCAAGCATTTTCAAAAAACCAAATTTTTTCTGTGACTTGATTTCATTGCAGTGGTGTGTGTTACAGCTAAATTATGTTGGACGTATTGATTCTTACACAATCACCAAAGTTAAGCAATGTTGGAACTTGATCAGTTCTTTGGTTGCTGATTTTCTGGGTATCAAAGCCTCCCATGGCTACCCTGTTAATCCTCTTAAGGGGAGACCTCTTTACATTACACTCAATTAAATAAACTGAAGCCCCCCCCCCCTCACAAAAAAAACAAACTCTGACTGGTCTGGAAAGAAATTAATGAATTGCAGTGGGATGTATTTTTCTTTTTTTTTTTTATCATTACCCGAGCTGAAGTTCAATTATAAGCCACAGAATGACACCACCTGTCCCAGACATGCTCTAGTGAGTGGGCACAGTGCCAAGTTGTGTGCCAAATTGCATTTTGGCTACAAAGATCTTCTTTGATGGTAACCCACAAGGTCTTTCTGGCTTGGTCCTATGGGCACTGCTTCTTACCAATATCTAGCCAAGAATAACTCTGGCCAAACAAGTGTATGTGAATAGTAAGCAAAAAGAGTAACCAATTAAGTGTTGATGGCGCTTGGCCACTGTAGCTGGGAGCTGATCAACAAAGTACTACTTTGTTCATTTTGTTCCTTTTGCAAACTTTGATTAGTTTTTTTTTTCTTGTTTTGTTGACTGATATTAACACATTCATTTAAATTTCTACTCATAGATGTCATATTAGAGACAGCATGTGGAAAAATCGCAAAACAGAACAATGTATTTGAGAGAAAACAGGTGTAAGAGATTTCCTAGAAACCAGTGACAAACCTGGATAGTAACTACAGATACTGTTCATCACTCAACAGTATAATGTGATCAAAGCGTCATATGGTTGGGTCATATAATTATACAATTACATGACTATTTTACTAAAAATAGAAAAACCAGACATTTGATTCATTTTGGACAGTTTGCTGGTGAATTTACATCAGACACTTAATAAGTCATGATCCACAGCTGTGCCCTCTCAGAATTAACAGCTCTTTGAAGTAATCACTCTGTGTGGTGATGTTAAAGAATTATTGCTAGTGATGCAACAAGAAACAAGTAAGCAGACCATGAAAAGATGAGTTATCCGTGGCTAAATACCCAGTTGAATAGGGTCTATAATTTTCAGAAGGATCATTAACATTTTTCCGGATGATTGAGCTCCTGGCTTTTAGTGTTGTTAATACATGTTTCGGACAATCTATTTTGTGGCCTTCTTCAAGTGTCTCATCTGACTGTGGTAAACAGGAATATTTTTTTCTCCGATGGCAGCAAGGATTATAACATAGGATTCTGGTGTTTTCCTTTGTCAGACAAGTGCAGAGTTCAACTCAATGAGGCTTCTGCTACTCAACAGGGTCAAGGTATGGAAATCGAGGCCTAACGAGGAAAGGAAAGGAAAACACCTGAATCTTAATGTATTGTTATTGCTTCTTTAATTTTTTTTTTTTCTCTCTGAAAAGTACTATATTTCCTGACAAACATTTCACTATCTGATGCTAGATGTATCGTACGTAACTGTTCCGTCCTAGGAACAGACCTGTCAAACATTCACATATTGCTTTCCTGCTAGTTAAGAAAATTCGATGAAAAAGGTTTTATTTTCAAGATTGAATCTACTGCCACAGAATCTGTTGGTATATGTAGAATACATCCTCTTTGTGAATACTTTCCCCATGTATGTAAGTGCTGTGAGTTTTACAAACACTACGGAGATGATTGCTTTTGACTAGTTTGGAAATTCCGATTTCCTATCTTCCTGTTCAGCTTACAGTTGAATTGTTCTTTTGATAGAATCTTATACTTTTCCTGTTAGAGCCAACCTTATTTGAGCAAACTTATGTAGATACTCAAACATGAAGAGTATTCTGTAATTTGTATATATATCACCAAACAAAGGACTTGTGTTCAGTTTGTTGTCAGTCTATTAGCTGTATTAAATCAAAACCAGTTTCAAATTTGAAGGTTAAATCCTATCTGAAGAAGGCTAGAATGATGAATCAACAGAAATTCAGAACCATATGATGAATAGATAAAATGAAGATGAGCAAAAACTAATGAACAAGTGTAAGCACAGTCTGAAGATTCATTGAATAAGAATTTCTTTTCTGTTGGTTTGTTTGTTAATAAGTATTTGGGAATAGAAACCCGATTGCTAATTTTGTTACCTGACTTTTCAGCCAAATCTCAAAGTGATTATCATCAGTCAAAGAGGAGAGAGAGAGAGTAGACTAAAATGGTTGTTTTCTCCAAGTGATGACTCTGCTTAAAAGAACAATATATTCGTTGATTTAAAAAAAAAATTCATCTCTAATCATCCTGTAACTCATTACCAGCTCACATTCCATTTGGATGCTAGTCACTGAGATATACTCAAATGTATGTGGTATGGCAAGATAGAATATCAAGTCCCCACTTTTTTCTGGTTAGCTAGGATTTTACAAGTACTATATCGCATATAGCATACGGAATATTTGATAAAATGCGTTTTGCAAATGTTGGGTAGGAAAATATAAGAATATTTTTTGATGATGGAAAGACAGAAATAACTGTGACCTAACTTCTCTGTGCACATCTACTTAGCTCCAACAACTGAATGCCGACTTTTTGCACCCGACCGTTGGCCTATGGATTACTGAGTGCATCTCAGCACCAGACAGATTAACAAAAACAAACAATGGAATTAAAACAACTTATTGAGATACAAAAATTGAAATCATTTTTCTAATTGAATTATTTTAGTAAATTTATGTTTTGCCTACTTGGCTGTTCGATCAAATTTGCTTATTTTGTGTAATTTAGAGATTAAAAAAGAAAAAAAAAAAACAGTGAAATATCAGAAAAAATATTATTTTAGATTGGAAGAACAGGATGATAAAACATATTATACTAAAAAAATTAATTTTTGCAAGTGATCAGAGAAGCAGGCATCTACAGCCTATATTGAAAAATGTAATTAAAATTGAAAAAAAATTACTCAAGTTTTTTCTTGGTTCTGCTGGACAGAAAAAAGCTCAAATTTCAGTCAAAAGATAGTGTTTAAACTGTATACAAAGGCTCAAAAAGTCATGCAGAGGATAAAAAAAATATTTCATTTTTTTCATTAATGCAATAATGAAATTAAAAGCCTGTCTTCTGTTTTTTATTAAAGTGTCAGTTTGGCTTGTCAGATGCACTCTTTCTGTCGTACCGTGACAAATTCATGGTGTGCGATAATAAAGAACAAAAGACATTTCATAGTAAGCTAGATGAAAGTCAAAGACATTTATGTATCAATAAAAAATAGAATTTATTTTACAAATATAACAAAGAAGGTAATTGAATGGCGTCTTGCTTTCAGATATGGACATAAGTTTAAAATACTTTCTTCAAAAATTTGTCAAAAAATGACATGGATATTTTTACACACCATAAATCTACTATGTATTTTAACAAATATAGCTAAAAGGTTGCCAAACAAAGCAGTACTTCGGTTTATATTTTAAAAATTGAAGTGTTTATCACTAAACATCTTCCAAAGGATTATTTCTGGTCTACAGTACATTTCTTTATAAACGGAAGAAATAGTTCTTATATCAGATATTTTTATCGATTCCTAATCTTTTTGATCTTTCCTTTAATTTTATCAGCAAGTACAAAAGGATATTGTAAACTGTGGATCGAGGGATAAGATTATGTTGAATTAGGGATGCTAAACCAGCCATTTTTCGGACAAATGTATCCGATTTTCCCTATAATTAGCTGATAAAAATCTACATTAGCAGATAATTGTAAATATGGCCATTTGAAAGAAAATAATCAGCTAATTTAATTTTATTTTATAGTCAACTCAAAACGTATATTCAACATTTTTAGCCATAAAGTTAGCTGAAAATGAGAATGTCTAGCTGATTTTAGCCATTTTTGACCATCAGCCAAAGCAAATCGAACTACATATGAAAAATATTTTCTCATAATTTCTTTTACTTACAGTTTACAAACCAAATTCTAACAGAAAATTTTGATTTAAGAATATTTTTGGAGTAAGGTACTAAACTTTTTTTTAGCTATTCTGCTATGAATCTGGTAAATTTGATGAAAATAATGTACAATTTCTATTAATTATTTGTTCAAGTGTCTTAGTATATAGTCATTTTATTTGATAACTGGACTTTGAATGCGTATAAAACATTTTTAGCTGTATGCCTAGCCAAAAGAAAGGGGGAAATTGAGCTGATTTGTTGATTTTTGAAGCAATTTTTGAAAAAAAATCAAATCAAAACTGAACATTTGGTATTGCAAAGAGGGCTATAAAGTCAGTGTCCAGTTTTACATGATGCTTATATCATAAATCGATCACTCATTTTAGAGTCTACTCACTTTCTCTCCATAAAAAAGTTAGTTTTTCTCAAAAATGAAAAGTCTTCAGATTCAGTTAGATCAGTTGATTCTGCACCAGAAAAATATCTCTATAAGAATTTCATCAATTACGATTTAACAAATCCTGACTTGATTTTAATTTTCATATCTCAATAAATTGTTTCAATTCCATAATTTGTTTTTGTAGGCCGTTCTTGTGCTGAGATGTGCTCATTTATTGTGTGGGAAGTTATCTGTACGCATTAATGGCGTTCAGATGTTGGCTGTAAGTAGCTGTGCATGGAGAAGTCAGTGAACCACTCCTTGAGTTTGATGTCTGGAGAGAAAAAGCAACTATCTTTTCTTAATAGAAAAAGAGATAGAGAATTAGAGCAAACAGAACAGGAATTTTATCAATAATCAGAAAACAAAGGTTTACCCTATAAAGAATGTCAAAACTTGGATGGTAAATATTTGTTTATCAAAATGAAGATGAAATTTAACAGATGATTTGTAGGTTTAGGGTGGATTATCTTTGGATATCAGTGAGGTTGACTCACCTGTTAATGGGGACAAACCTTTAATAATTCACATATTTACTTTGATCAAAGAAGTTTCAAGAGGTAAATGTATCTGGTTACATCTTTCCATCTGTCTACACAATATCTCTGAAAGTACTTGATGGATTTCCATGAAATTCTTGCATAAGTAAGTTATGAAGTAAGGAAATGATGATTGAATGGGAGCAGATTGAAGAACTATTTTTTGATTGTGAGATATTTTTCCTTTTATTTTTTTTTCTATACATTTATGTATATGCTCATGTCTGTCCACATAATATCCTTAAAAGTTCTCAATGAATGTCTATGAAATTTTGTGGGTTGGTGAGTTAGAGGCTATGAAAGAAGTACATAAATTTTTGGACGTATCCATGCACAATTTCATCCTCTATATCGTAGTTATATGTGCACACCATATTGCTAGAATTTTATGTCTGTCCACACGATATCTCCAAAAGGCCTAAATGAATTTCAATGAAATTTTGTAGAAGGTTTTTGAAGACGTGATTGGATTTTGGTGCGGTTCCTGGCACAATTATTTCTTCTGACAATGGCACTGACAGAGGTATGAGCTCTCTGAGTGCTTTTTAGCTTTTACTGTAACTTGTCAATGGAGATAAATTTTAGAGCATCTAAGTCAGTGCAGCTAACCTGGCATGGTTTGAACTTGAGGGTATAATCCGGTCATAAACTATTTTTAAGCTGATCTAAATTATAAATCTGTAATTTAGTTCTAGGTTGATTGCTTTGTGTAGTAAAGCTGATTAAAAATTAAGTCTGAATGTTTATTTCATGACCAGTAATAAGTAATTCAGCACATGACAACCTATAGGAATGTTTATTTTATTGATGTTATGAGGCTTCATCAAACTAGTACAGTTTTCTGGTTCAAGCTTCCTTGCTTCTATAAATTTTGGTCTGTTATAAATTATTTGATCCACTCATGTGCACTTTCCCTGCATATCTGATATCAATTATCTGTTGTGGTCAGTTATCTTTTTGACGATTTAAATGAATTGAGTTGACTTTTGACAAATAAGTATCAAAAGTCAACCTATTTTATTATTTTAATTTCGTGTATAATACTGATATGCTTTTCTTTTCTTTTTTTTTTTGAGTAGTAAGATGAAATATGATATAAACAACAGCAAAAAATAATAAGGGTAAATATTTAATCAAAATTTGACTTGATTGAAGCAATAACCTTTTCCCAGTGATCCTTTAATGGAAATATGCCATTTCTGTAAAATTCTTTAGGTTTAGTGGTTACAAATTCAGTAAAAGCATAGATTATGACTTCTCTGTTATTGAACCTTTTATTATAAATATCAATTTCCAAATGCTTGAAAAGATGATTATCTGTTGGAGAATTGTCTGGGGAATGAGGAGGATGTTGCTAGACTTCACATTCCAATTTTGAAGCTTAGATACAGTCAGCAGAGAGTCTTTTGGACTGTCATGGAGCATTTCATTCAGTTCATGTGGGATCCATTTTTCCAGCTTTTTAACTTTTCCTATTCTATCACCTTAAGATGGTTGATGTTGAAGTCCTAAAGCCTCTAATTGTAAGCAATTGCTGTTAATAATTCTTCATCAGTAAGAACACGGACCTCGAGTTTTATGGACGGTACCCATATTTCCAGACCTAAACCTAAATGCTGACCACTTCAAACTATTGTAGTTTTCACTCCAAATGCTTCGTTGATATTACCAGCAGCTTGAGCATCATTATTTCCTAATTTGATTTTGAACCAGTGAAACTTCTTGGATAGACACCATTCCACCAATGATATTCCCATTCAATCTGAAAGAAATCATATTATATTTGTAAATCTTTAACTTTTAGCATTAGGATTCTGTCTGATATAAAAAAGAACATTTCATGTGTAACTACCTCATAAAAATAAAATTCAAGGAAAATCTCTTACAAATTCTATCAAATGTCATTTTCACTTGATGTACATTTATATGGTGTGAGTGTTTTGCTTTTATGGCTGTACTTTTGTGAGACTTTTACACATTATTAGAATTATTGACTGTGTCAGTTGCCTTGTATATTTTTGTACTTGTCAGAATTTATTATTTGCCCAATTAGTAATTCATAGGATGCATCTCTCTCTCTCTGCCAATGTGCTATTGGCAGAAAGGACTTTGGCTCTTTCTTTCAATTACAATGAGTTTGTTACCGAACTGGGATTTTATCCAAGAGGCTTCAGTGATGACATGAATTCAAATTTATTTTCTCTCTCTTTTTTTATTTGGTGATAACAATTGTTGCTCTTTTTGATTTTATCTCAAAAGATCCTTTTGTGATGGAGATAACATTTTTTTGTTGATCTTTGGTTTGATGTGTATAAACCTATGGCAGTGTTTAACCTGCATACAAAGGTTCCAAAAAGTATAACTTCTAAAATTAAAAGCTATTATTAAACAACATATTAACTGGAAATTACTGCATTGATGAAATTAAAAAAGATGGATTTTTTCTTTATTAGATTGCGTACCATGAATTTGTCAAGTTATGATAGAAACGATGCATCCGATGTACCAAACTGACATCTAAAATCCCCTGTTTGAGGCACATCCACGGATATCTAATTTCATTATTGTTAATTTTTTATGAATATGTTGCTTAATTATATCTTTTGATAAAAAAATTATGCTTTTTAGAGCCTTTGGATGCTGCTAAAATACCACCATAGGTTTATGCATGTCAGAGCAAAGATTACTTTTATGGGTTATTGAGAGTTATTGAAAGATTTACACATTCTGGACTGTTCAAGCAGTTTGTTAAATGCAAACAAACAAGCCTTTGTCTTTTTGTTGCTGTTGGGCTTTTCTTAAGATATTTTATAATTTCAAAATCAGGTTTTAAAATTTCTTCATACACATAATTCAACATGTTTCATAATGCATTTCATTTAGTACAAATATACTATTATTATTTGAAGTTGAAGAAAAGTTATAAAAAAAAAAAGGAACTGCATTGTTTTCTCTATTTAAATGCTGTTGAATCAACACTTTGTGTCCTAATTAAAGTTCAATATATTATGTTTGATAAATATATCTAAGAAATATTTTTAACTGAATATAAAGATTGAGCAGAGTTATTTTTATAATAATGGTCCTGAAATTAAAGTATTTACCTGCTCTGTTCAAGGATGAACTGCTGTCAGCTACAGTACTCAAGATCTATCATAAAAATCATCACCCTAATACTCCTTTAAATTACTTTCATGGGGACTTATCGTGTAATTTCTTCCTCTTTTCTAAACTGTCTGCAAAGTCCCCTTTTGGGATTGCCATCAGTTGCCTCTTTGCATTCTCTTCAATCTTACCCATGGTCTGGAATCTCCCTTTCAACGGCAAAAAGACAGAAGTCAGGGAGCTAAATCTGGACTGTAGAAGGGCTGACATACTTGGATGATGCAATATTTTGCCAAAAACCCCAGCATGAGATGTGAAGAATGTTTATTATTAATGCAACTTATGCACTTGTGTACAAGCTCCTTCAATGACGTCTCATTGCCGACTGAATAACCCCATGGGTGAGTGTCTGTTCACACATATATTTTTCTTCTCTAATTGATTGCCAAGTTACACCAAGGCTGCATTACTGGTTCTTTTGATATTGACTGAATACTTGCTGGGCAGACATACATGCTTCAGTTTTTACACTGCTCCGCAAGCTCACTGAAATGACATATTGCTTGACATACTTTTCTGATTTTATAATGATGCTTTGACTAATAAAACTAAAATGACTCTCTTCAGTTTATCCTGTGGTCTTTGCTAAATTACGGGTAGCATGTATAAATTATTTTGTTTTTGAAATAATAACCGATTGAGTACACTGTCAAAGAGGAGTAAACTATTCAAAGTGCTTGTTTTGAAGTTCGCACAAGATCTCTGGTTACAACATAATTAGCAATAAAATGAGTTGTGCGATGGTCAATCCCAACAATTATATAACAAAACAAAACAAACTATTTTTAATGTAGGTAATAGGGTACTGAAATGTTGGAATAACAAAAATAACGAGTAGAATGAGTTCAAATGTCCAAGAAACTCTTTGAATATTAATGACTCTCCTCAAAACTATACACAATACCTTTGGGGTAAAAAATTGTTCAGTAAAAAAGTGTTTGAATGTCATTTCTTTGGAAAAAAATGAAAATCAAAACCTTATGTTCTGTAGAACTTGCTACAAAAATAAAGAACTGGGTGATAAAATTCTATACGAATGAGTAATTGATTTGGTAAACGTTTGCAAAAAGTTGACGCAGATATCGCATTGGACTCATTTAAAAAATGTCTTTACTATTCAGAATGGCACTGTTCAAGGTCTAATTATGTTTTAATGTGTTTATTTTCAGCTTATACTTGGTTACATCAACTTGAACAACAATACCTTAACCATACTAAATAAAAACCTGTACCAATCAAAACTGCACAATCCACTGTATTGTAATTGAATAAAGATGGATGACACATTATTAAAAAAAAGATCTTTTAGCGAATGGTAAAGTAGAAATTAACTCTCTAGAGCTGAAGAAAGTGGCTGAGCGGCAAAAATCGCTAGTTGGAATCAGAGCTTGTTCCTCGTAACAAATCGAAAATTGAAGCTAGTTTTTTATTGGCTAAATTGGGGAAAAGTCAGCCTGATATAATTTCCAAAAAATGACTAATTTGGAGATGGTATGTTATCATTCTATCGCCTTAATATCTCCATCCATACACATATCTCTGCTTCATTGTTTCCCTCCCCTTTACTTTGCCTTTGAAGATGACATCAGTCAAAAGAAGAAATCATACAAAGCCATTCTTTCTCCCTCAAATACTAACAGTTAAAACAAACGTGTTTAATTATCTTGGCTAACGAAATTGGAGAGGTATATGTATTTGGTTGTGTCAGACTTTCTGTCTACAAGATATCTCCAAAAATATTCATTGAATTTTAATGAGACTTTGTGGAAGTGTGGGCAATGAGATTTGGGCACATTTTTCAATCGAACTTTGTGAAGGGGAAGACTATAGCCTAAGGAAGAACTGATTGAATTTGGGGTGCAGATTCACGGACAATTGCATCCTCCTCGTCTTAGTTATATATCCTAACTAAATAATATGGCCGAAATTTTATGACTGACTACACGATATCTCCAAATGAATTTCAATGAAATTTTGAGGAAAGGTGGCCAATAGGCTATGGAAGAACTGATTAAATTTTGGATATCCAACGAAAAGAACAAAAAAGTAAATTATTTAAGACAATTAGCTTCAGAATGTGGTACTGTTATGTTCAGGTTAATTATCATGATCCGACTCTGTTGAATACCTGAACTAATTACTCATAAACTGTTTTTATAAAATTTAAGCAAAGGTGTAGATAAAACCTCTCCTTGGCCTGTTATTGTATAGGTATGTTTTGTAGAAGCAGCTGAAAGGTGGGAGAGAAATAATGGAATTAGTGTGCATGGTAAGAAAAATGGTTGTCTTTCTCCTTTTTTCTTTAGTATGGTAAGAAGTTGGAAAGAAAACATTCACTTGTGATGGTTGTGAAGAGAATTCCAAGAAGTTTGATATAACGAGAATATGGGTTTATTGAAATAGATGTAAATGATTACAATCAGCTGAAAGATTCTATTTGTTAAATGTCTCGTGGGAAGAAAAATGAATCTATAATATTCTATATTGATCAAAGTCCCGAAAGAATTTTCTTTCCATGTAAAAATGTTCTTGATGATCAAAGTGGAAGAAGTGTTCCTTAGATAAGAATAGTGTGTAAAGGGAAAGAATAAAACTTGCTGTAATGTGGCTGTAAGTTATATGCAAAAGTTTATAATGTGATTGTAAGTTGTTTGCAGAAGGCTGTAATGTTCTTGGTTTATACAAGCGTCCCTCATTATAACACAAGTGTTGACCACATTATACATGAGCTATGATAACTGCAGGGTGAGTATGGATGATATTCAAGTGCAAACAATAGATGAAAGATGGCTGAAGTTACCATGAAAACAAAATGAATTTGAGAAAAACTTTCAAATAGTTGATGAACAAAACCTTTTTTTGATTAATCTAATAAAAATGTTTTGTTCATTGACTACTGAAAATTTTTTCTGTTATTCATTTCATTTTCACAGTTGCTTAGCTGACATTAGTCAAATATATTTAGTGGGGGTTGGGATGGAGATGTGTCCCTTCTGTCCATGAATAGGCTCACGGTGTAGTTGAACACCACTCAGCAAAAAAAATTAGGCTTATGGGTTGAAAGGAAATTTTTCTTTTTTTTTTTCTTTTATCGTAGTCATCTTGACAAGTAGGAGATAATGTAGGTAAAAATGTTTGGGTCCAACTTATATTGCAAAACATGCTATAGCAGACTGTTTTATCTCTGGCGATGCCTTTATGATCTTCTGACCATAGAAATTTTGTTATCTTAGGTTCATTTAGATTTTAAACAATTCTTTCATATTGTCCAGCTCGGCCCAAGTCTTTATAGGGCCCTAAGGGAAATTTGATATTATCAAATCTGGGATACTCAGATAGTATATGAAGAAATAAAATGTTTATCATAGTCTGTAACTAGAAAGCACTCAGGGAGTGCATACCTCTGTCAACGCCGTACAAAAAATTAAATGAAAATCTGTACATATATAACTGCTATGCAGAGGAGGTAACTGTTTCAATTTTCCATTCTTCAAATTATTTTGTCTTGATATTTGAAAAAGTATCTCTCAATTGAAAAAATTGTCATTGAAATTCATTGAGAGAATTCAAAGGCTTTGAAGGTTCTGGATTCAACAACTCAGCAACTATTGGCAAGTGGCATCTCAAATTCTGGCACAGTTGTAATTTCTATTTCAATGCGAGGACTATTTTTATGCAGTAGATCAGGGAAGTAATATCTTACTCGAACAAACCTGTGGCTACTCAAGTTAACAGATTTATTTTCTATACAGCTCTGCTATTGATGGTTGCTTGATCCAATCGCTCATAGACATCTTCTTGTTATAGACAGCCAGAGACAAATAGCTAATTGAATAGTAGTAATCAATAATCAATATCCAAATCAATAAAAACTTTGAATTGCAAGGTGTAACTAAGACCAAGTTGAGGGCGAATGCCTGAAAAAAAATAGTAAATTTTTATATCTGAATATCTTAACATTTTATTTGGATCACTGTATGTCTTTGTATATAACATGATTCTCATATAATGCAAGTACTATATTTTGAGGTGAAAAATAAGTATAAAACTGCAGGTGCTTGTGTTATACAGGTACTTGATTTGGCACTATGGTTTGGCAGTCCAATGTGTATTTCTGTGATGATGTCCCAAATTCGTATACTGCAATACTGCAGTTATACTATAAGTACCTACTATTTTTATGTTGTTTACTGTTACAATGGTATTTTATTCTTATCAAATAAAATGAACATAAGAAAAATATAAAAGCAAGCTACCTAGCTTTGTACATCATGCTCTCTCAGTTTGAATCTCAAATTAATAAAAGTTTCATTCACTGACTACTGAAATGTCTTTTCTAATTCATTTCATTTTTACTCAGATGTATTTCTCAGTGGGAGGGATGAGGAGTAGTATCATCTCTCTCATAAAATAGGTTCAATTTTAGTAATGTATAAAAAATTTTTCTGTGTACATCTAAGTATAACATGACACCCCTCCCCCGATATGTTGCATTGTCTATGTCTTACGGAAAAGTCATTAACATTTCCAATTTTGGTGGGACAATTGAATCTCTTCTTCAATATTGCAATATGGTCACATTTTTGTACCCATTGTTACATAAATGGTTTGATCTGGTTAGTGTATTAATGATAATTTTTTTCCTGATGCCGTAATTAGCTTGAGAAATAAAGGTTTGTCCCTTTTCTTGGCTTATATACCCGACAAGGGCTGAAGAATAAATCAGCTGAAATGTTGTGTTGGCAATATCAAGGATGCAAAGAAGAGTTTCAATTATTTGGAATTTGTGTGTGTTTTTCTTTACTGTTTTTGACTAAATTACAAATTATGAACTCAGCACTGTTGAAGTTTTACTATTGACGTTTTAGGGGCAAAAAATAAATCATCTAAAAAAGAATGATTAGATAAAATGGTGACTGCAAGATTTGATCCTATAAAAAGTAATATACTACTTAATCTCAGCCATAAAATTCATGGACATATGGGTTTCTGCCGCTATCCAAAATTGTGCAAAGTAAAGAAGCAATTACTATTGATTTACATGGAAAAATTTTTGATCATTCCTTGACCACCAAAATGATAGAGATGATATGTCAGGCTGTGTTGTCAGTTGTTGTGGAAGTGGTAGGTACAGGAGACGAACATGTAAAAAAGAGAGAGAAAGAGTGTGTAATAATGGGTTCTTATATCATTTACTTAGATGATGGAGAAAGCATAAGTTTTTAAAGGTTATATCTGTGTTGAATAGAATCTTAGATATTTTATATGTTCTCTAGGAGACCCTATAAACAGCAGCTAAATTGTTTTTTAAATGTATATATTAATTTTTTGGTATAAGAATAGCATCAAAGTTAAGAAGTAATTTATTTTTGTGTAAATATTAGAAGTATAATATAACTTTTCATGTTAAAACCCAGTAATATCACAGTACTAAAAAAATCAGTACTTGACAGTTATAGTCAAAGTAGTTTAAAAGTTTATTAAAAATTCTGTTATCAAGTCATCATCTTTGGGAATCTGATTTTGGAAAGATTTCTCTGAAGAAATAGTAATTTTAGAATCTTATTTATTTATTAAAACCTCAAGAGGAAATGAATATCATTAATTGAATGACCTTGAAATACCTTGAACAGTTGACACTTGTTAATTCATTATGGATAACAAAAAATGCTCCGTTTCAAGAAATTTCACTCATCTCTAAGGATGGTGCAATAATAGAAATGTTTATTTTAGAACTACTTGAATCAATAATTTTGTTCCAGAATACAGCCAAATAATTTGAGGCTCTTTCTATGTTTGCTATCTTTGGAATGTTTATCCATTTTAAATTTGCAATTCTTTTTGCACAGAATGTTCAAAATGTTGATATTTCTACCGCAATTACATTCATTTTGACTATCAGAAGCTTTGGTAATTTTTTTTTCTACTACTTATTTAATCTTTTATGAACAATATTGCCTCTAAAAAGTGAACGTGTTCATTTAATTAATTAATTCAATTTGATAACTTGGGTGATCTGTTTCCTTTCCTTTTGGGCTGGGGGTGGAGGTATTTTAAGATATCGGACTTTAATGACATGATCATAGATTGAGCATTGCTTCAATTAACAATGGTGTGCCTTATTGCATCTTCACTTACATCATGTTAAATATTATCCCCCCAAAAGAATCATAGCTTCAGAATAATAAATGCTGAAAACCTGAAACATTTAAGTCCATTAAGGTTTTATTATTTTAAAAACATCTATAATTCATCTATAATTTGTATATGGCTATTTAATCAGGTATAATTACCAGTAAAATTATAATTCAAGTTAATAACAGGACTGGGTATATAAAAATAGCTCAGGGAGTTACAGTCAATCTGTTGGCATTACTTTTTTCATTTCTCAGTTTTGGCCTGAGGCATAAGAGAGCTAAGTGGCTGCTTAGCGCCCAATGGCCACCAGAGGGCCCCCAAGAGTGTGTTTGGCATAAGAGATAGTGGGAGCCCCCAAATTAAATTTTGCTAGTGTTAAGTTGATCCCTAGTGACTCTGAACACTTGGGTATTGTCAGACCTTTATTCATTATAGACTGATCGATGACATCTTATCACTTTTAAGTCTCTGGACAAGGTTGGCTGATAATACCTTTGGATACCTTTGTTCTGCTGTTTTGTTCGGAGGTAATGCTGGAGCTGCCAAGAAGGAGACTGTATAAAACTAAAATGTAAAACTATCAAAGGAAAGTTTTATTTCTTAGCTTCAACTTGGGTGTGTGGTTGTTTTAAAAAATTGGAATTATGGACTTTTTGCTTATGTTTTGAAATCACTATTTCTGGATCACTTCAACATCCCCCCCCCTGTAGACTGGTATAGGAGGGAGAACCTTGAAGTGATTTGTTCCAAAGGGGAGGATATTCAAGTGATCCCTCCCATGATGATGATAATGATGATGATTGGAACAAGCAAAATTGAGACTAGTGGCTGTAAGCATAACTTTTTAAAGAGATACCCACAAGAATTTATGCAACATCACAGATTTGGAGATAATGCATTTAAAAATTTATGTATTCATTTGAGAGAACAATAGCTTTGATTTTATTAATGAATAAAAGAAAGTAATTTCTATATCTTTCCTAAATCATGATGGTTTATAAATGCATAAAACTTAGAGGAAAGATGATCCACTTATTCTTCTGTATATTTGTCATTTTCTCAATGTCCGCTTGCTATATTGCAACAGGTATGCTCAAATCTTTATTTGTTAGCTATTTTGAATTGGAAATTTCAGTTTGTTTTGTATTCATAGTTGCGTTATATATCAATATTTAGAACAGTGTTTCAATACTAAAAACACTAGTTTTTTCTGATTCAGGTATGAGCAACAAAGAGGTCTATTGATCTTATGGGTTTTTTTTTGTTTTTTCTTGAAGGAAGATCTATTTTTATAGTCTCATCAATCATTCCACCATCCCAGCAGGTTTTTTTTTTTCAGTGGAGGTGGGTTATCTATTAGTGAGAGTACCCAGCATTTCAGTCCAAATAGCGTTATTATTTTTCCTTTCAAAGGACTCGTTTCTACTTCTTTGATAGTACAGCACACTTTTAAAAAATTTTTGCCTCATGATTGTCGAAGATCAAAGTGTGGTATTCCCCCCCCCATTTTTATAAAATATGAAGGTAAAATACGTTAACTTGCAGATCCATGCTCAAACTTCTTGAAGGCATGTGTTCTGATTGGACGATAGAAAGAAATCCTCAATATTGTTCATACCAACGGGTATATTGAATACTTGTGGCAGAGGAGACATTAAATGCTCTCATACTCCACTCATTGTGAATATAAGATTATTTTTAATTCAGATTTCAAAACTACAAAATAAATAAGCCTGTTCTTAAATAAGTCTGTTAAAATTCATGAAAAATAGTTTACAAGTTGTGACCTTTTAACTTTGCAGACAGTAAATTTTTTCTTTGGTGGCATCCATTAGTCTCATGAGACTATTAATCCATGCCTGAAAAGTTTTGCTTTCTGTCTCATGGGCACAAGCCTAGGCTAGGCTGTGCAGAGGACAGGCAGTTAATTCTTCACTTGAAAATTTTTAGATAATTAAATTTTAACTGCAGTCAGTGATATTTTATCTGCATTTCTTTGCAAGCACATTTAGCTGAATACTATATATAAATAAATTCATGTATAAATTGAAATTGTTTTGCTAATAGAGATTTGCCAGTTTGTTTTTTGTTTTTTTTTAATTGAATAAAAATATCACCTAGAATTTATAATGCTCAGTGCTAGTAAATATTTATATTTTATTGATATTGTGATTTTACAAGTATTTATTCATTTATCTCTTGTAACTCGCAGCCAGATCAGTCATAGGGTTCAGGAGTGAGGTTCTGACTTGTATTATTGAGCATAGTGTAGAAATCGATCTTGTCCTTAGGAGGATTAACAGGATCACCATCTGCTTACGATACTTGGTATTTTCTGATGGATACCCATCTAGATACTGACTTGGCTCAACATTGCTTAACTTTGGTTATCTCACTAAAACTGATATGTTCGATGTAATTTTGTAATAACTACAAATACTACATGAACTGCACTGTGGAGAGAGCTTTCACTATTTTTTTTGTGTGAATTTGTAGGATCTAAGGAGCCTTTACGTCCATTTCAAGACAAATCACCCTAAAAAATTGGGAAATAACACAATCATTGCTCCAATTTTTCTAAAACTTGTTATGGGGAAAATTTTTTTGAAAAAAAAAAAAGTTTATAATTTTGGAGTTATGAGTGAGGTCAGTTTGAGATCAAGCATTGCCTTAATATTTTATTTTTATTTTTCCATCTAGGCTGAAAAATGAAAAAATTCACTGTAAATGAATATTTGAGGTCACCATTTGACCTCTCAGATTCTAGATTTCAGAAAAAGCCATTGATAAAAATGTTCTATCATTTATATTTTAATCAGCATCAAAAAGTTTGTATATGGGCCATTATACTTGTCAAAACATGTGTGAATGCAACTGGACACAAAATAAGTGATCAATTTAGCATAAGGTTACATTGAAAATTGAACCCACCTCCTAAAACCTTAGGATAGAATTCAAAAAAAAAAAGTACCATCCTAAAAAACACCTCCAAGGTCCCCTTAGTAACCACTAAAAATTTGGGGGCCATAGCTCTAGCTGTTCTTGATAATCACCAAATGACCTCCATCTATCCATGTTAGCTAAACTCAAGAAACAACAGAAATTTGGTGGCCATGTGTACTTTTAAATAGCTACAACCAATAGGAAAAAAGTTATGACAATTGGAAAAATGTTGGGTCAATGTTTGACCTCAAAATGTCCTTGCTCGTAACATTTGAACTGTTTTAGATTTATCTAAGAATTTGAGAATCATGTTTTTTTTTTTTTTTTGTTTTTTTGGCCAAAATCCATCCAGTGTCAATTTGCAGCAAAATCGAAGAGGAGATGGTATTGTCCATCGGATGATTTATCTTGAAATCCGTTAGTCCTTTTGTCCATCCATTGATCTACACCTTTAGCACATCTAATTATAAAATGTTGATTTCATTCAATTTGAGTGTTGTTCGCTTCCCTTCCCTTTTTTTTTTTTAGAGTTCATTTCTAGAATGTTGGTTGGTTATGATGAATACTTGCTGATATTTTTTCCTTAATTTTGAAATGTGGTTGCATCTTTAACATTGATTTCCGTCATTGACTGACATACTGAAATGTTAGTTACATCCCCACCTTTGTGTTGCCAATTAAGATGTTACTGAGTTACATCCTTTGTTCTGTCTTGACAATTTAGATGTTTTTGGTTTCATCTAGTTGTCAGAAAATTTATCAATTTAATTGAATGAAAATATGACTTATTTTATTAAAATCATCTGAATAGTGTTAAGTAACATTTTTAATAAATCAAGTCATTTACTTTATTAATATGTAATAGATTTCTTAGATTTTAGGTGTACATCTGGAAAATCTAGATGTTTCTAGACTCAGTTTTAAATGTAAACATGAAAATAAAGTCAATATCGCCCTTGCTAGATCTCCACAGAAGAACAGAACTAGCACATCTATGGCTTGTTAATTTTGCTCCTGGGGTTTCTGCTTCTTTTTTGATAAACTGTCACAAGCAGTGAGTCAGGAATATAAGTATCTTGGAAAAAAACTGGAACTAATAATTAATAATATGTAGTTTTATCTTTTTTTTCTCTTCCCTCATAAAATCTGTGGATAATTAAGATAATTTGAACAAAACAATTGAGCATTGTTGAATCTTCAAAGCAAACGTTCTTTTTTGTTTTATAAATATAGCTTTAGGGATTTTTTCATCAGGCTGTGTCATTTTTTTTTAGATATAGAATGTTGCCTATCCTACCTAAGTTTTGGGATATGTACAGTCTTTTTATTCTTTTCAGGAAAGTATTTATGATAATCTTACTGTTCACTCCCTGAATAGGAAATTAGCCTTGATTTAATTTGACCAAGTGTATATAGATTTGACTGACTATTTGAGAGTGCTCTGGTTGAGAACAAGTTTTCCTCTATAACAAGATGAAGCATAGGATGGAAAGCTAATGCTGGACTCTGCTTGGCTTGTGATCAGTCGGAATTGAAATTGACTGTCTTTTTGTGGTGGCCTTAGATGAATGAGAAGACCAAATTGAGACTGACAGGACAAGGGAAAGGGTAATGCTATTTATTCGGGCCAACCAGCCCAATGACCAGAGGAGAGATACAGAGAATGACAAAGCCACATCCACCTAGGGCTGAACTTATAATTCCATACTCCTCGTTACTACTTGTCCCTATATCATTTAACTTTGAAAATAAGAAGTCCCTCTCTCTGTCAGCAAAAAGAAAAAGCGATATATTTTTTTTTTCAATTGAGTATTATATCTGCAGTTTCATGTGTAATTTTCTCCCACAGCCTTTTTTCTCAGTAACTTCCGTGGGTATATGTGCAGATTTCTGAAGATCTGATTTTGTATTAGATCTGGTGAACCTTACTAGTGTATAATTGGTGAGGGTATTTCAGAACTAATACTCTACTCATTCCTTTATAGTACTAGACTATTCGAGGAACAGTATTATTTCATTGAAGTTTTAAAAATGGCATCTTCATGTTATAAAATTAACCTATTGCCATACATCATTCAAAGAACTTGAAAAGAGTGTATAACACCGAGATATATTTACTTCAGAGAAACTTAATCTTGTTTCAGTTTTAAATTTTTTATTTCAGTTTTCTTTTTCGTTGTAATTTATAAGTAAAAAGCTTCTTAGAGTTCTAGTGTACCTGTGCTGTCAAAAATGACGACAGTCTTTTTTGTTTGTTCTTATTTTTTTTCATTCTGCCCAACTAAGCTGTTATCTGCTGCTATACAATCTGACTGACAAACTTAATGCTTATAATTTCAACGCTGTGTCACTCAATTTGACTAATGATTGAGATGATTTGTTTGTCTTTGTTTTTCAAGCAAATGAAGAATAGGCAAAATGAAAAGTCGGCCAATCAACTTTAGGAATTGCTGAGTTCAGGAATCTGAAAGACAGGATTATGTATCAGATCCGGGTTGTACATGTGTCATTCTCCTGAAGCCAAAACTAACTTTTTACATAAACATCAATGATATGCTTATTATATACTGGGATATAATATCTAATCAGCACTCTTGGTGAAATTTAAAGTTCAGTGGGAGTGTTATAAACCCAACGGACTGGGTCAGTGTTGGTGATTCATAATTTCCCTTGGAATTTTAGTCTTTATTTCTTTTTTTTTTTTTTTTTGTAAAAAGACTGTTTATTTGATTAAGCCAAAACTATCATTATTTTGTTGCAGGTCGGAAGGAAAGATCTATTCCTTGGATGCTTCAAACAGGGTGAATATGATGTACTGGTTACAAGCCTTACAGAAAAAGAGAAGAAAATACAGTGAAACCAGAGCCTCCAAAGACCCTGTCAGACAGGTGAACATATTTTTCAACTTTACAATGTTCTGTTTTGTTGTATTGATGGTTCTCAACCAGTGGCCTGTGGACCTCCCCGGATGAAAGTGGTCCGCAATGATATTCCTAAGGGGCCCACTGCAGCTTGCTGAAAAAGCAGACCTTTCAAAAGCTTTGGGTCCATGGGAAAGTTCATTTAAATGAAAGAGGGTCCCTGGTAATGAAAAGGTTGGGAACCACTGTGTTATATTATTGTTTGCATGCAATCAGAAAGCTGACACTTTTTTCTGTTTTTATGATCCTAAATTTTTCAGTATTGCTAAAAGTAAATAAAAATACTTCATTACTATGTATACAAATCTTCAAATTAGTTTTTAAAAAATTGAGTTGAAGGAACCTGAAAAA
Organism: Thysanoteuthis rhombus; assembly: GCA_963457665.1. Taxonomy (NCBI): domain Eukaryota; kingdom Metazoa; phylum Mollusca; class Cephalopoda; order Oegopsida; family Thysanoteuthidae; genus Thysanoteuthis; species Thysanoteuthis major. The sequence goes on along the minus strand of OY735204.1, from coordinate 49,312,508 downwards.
TAAGGTACCGGTTTTGGATATTTTTTTTGATATGAAGCCCTAATCCCTATATGTATGCATTAAGTTGATTTTTTTTTTTTTTTTTTTTTTTTTTAACTGTATAAATTACTACTACAGAGGCTCGTAGGAATTTTTGAATTGACTAATGAAACCAATTGGACATGCAAGGAAGACCTCCAGTGAGTAAGAATATCTTGGGTGGTCATTCCAGATCATTTTTCATAATCATGGATTTTTGCTTCAGTGTACTAGTCAGAGAAAAAAGTTTCATCAAATATTAGCATATTGTATATCATTGGAAAAGAAATTTTATGCTGTGTAAAGTTGATAAAAGAAACATATGCCTTGGGCAAGTCTTTTCAAGTTATTTGTAACCAAAGGTTATGAACCTTTATTTCTGAATTTTTGAGATGAGGTATTATTATTATTTCTATTATTCTATTGTTATTCGTTGTATGAAAAACAACCAAGATGAGGATAGTCCGAATAATAATAGAAATAGTTATGAACCTTTGTTCTAAAATGAATCACCTGTTTGGAATTTTAAAGATATTGCTCAGTTCGGACAGATAGCTACAATTTAGGGGAGGTAATTATGCATGGATCCGCTCAAAAAATTTTATCACACCTTCCCAGATTTATGGCCCACTCTCCAATAAAATCTCATTGACATTCATTGCAAACTATTGGAGATATCTTATGGACAGACATAATTTTTGGTAATGTTTTGGGGTTGCCGACAGATAGCTACGACGTAGGGGAGATAATCATGCACAGATCTGCCCCCAAATTTCCTCACTTATTTTGTAACCTATTACCCAAGATATTCTTACTTACTAGAGGTCCCTCTGCATGTCCAATTGGTTTCATTAATCAACTAGAAAACTCCTATGGGGCTCTATAAAAGCAAAGCATCTGATTTAATTTTTGCTATGCGCTTGTTCAGTGGAGTTTATTATTTTACCAATGGATAGACAGAGTCTGAGATCATGATGAACTTCCGGTTCCAGCTGGAATCCAATTCATACTAAATCAGTTCCAGGAGAATCTTGCTCATTTCTTTTTTGTTTTTTGTTTTTTCAGATTATTTTGACAGCAATTTCATGCAGTTAGTCACTAGAGGATATCTAGTTTATAACTTGAGAAAAAAATTTGATAACTTTTGTGATTTTATCAATATTTTCTCGTCAGAAAGCAGACGACAGAGTATAGCAAAGCAAAAAAACAGCCATCATCATGGTTTGATGTTTTATTCCCGATTGCAATCATAGATCTGATCGTCTGTTGCAAATATTACAGATTAAATTTTTAAAATCCCAAATATTAAAACGTGAATGCTTTACTTGCATATTCAATCAATTTAAAAAAATTTTTGTTTTTTGGCCACAAAAATCAGAACATCAGGAATTAGTATTACAGTGTAATAAAATTTGTATGATTATTAAGAAGAATGTTTATATAAAGTCTTTGTGTGGAATTTATTTCCACAAACAATATCAACTCGTAATGTGTCTTAAAATGTTACACTTTAAGAATCACACACTACATGGTTTTTTTTTTTGTGTTACATTTTTATAATTATATCATTTATGGATATAAATTCCACACAAAACTTTTCTGTTATTAAGAACGAATTTACAAAGTTTATAATGATAAAATTTCTATTTAGGATCCCTTTTTCAACGTAACATATGCTAAACACAGGCTTTTATTAGCTTATGATATGCAACTGACTCGGTTGTTTTGTTGTTATGACCTAGAAAAGGCTGCCTATTTTAGTCTAAAAATATCTTTTCGAGGTTATAATAATTTTTAATGTATACCTTATTTGTGCTTTTCGATGCTGGGATCATTTCTCATCGTTAAGAAATCTGTAATATTTGCAACAGTGATAATCAGATTTATGATTGCTATCAGGAACAAAACATTGAACCATGATGACGATAGGTGTGTGCTTGCTTTGCTTTGCTTTGCTATGCTAACAAAATTTTTCATCAAGTATAAACTAGATATTCCAAACTGACATACTGAAATTGTGGTCAAAATAATGAAAAAACAAAAAAAATCAAGCAAGATGCACATAGTACTAATTTAGCTCGAAATGGAAGTTTGGCCTTGACTTTGCAACTAAATTGGATTGTTGTGTTAGTCTCACTGTCTTATGCGAGGTGTACTCATGAGTAATAGTTATCTTTTAGTCACGACATATCAGAGATTTTCGATGAAGGAAAGAAAATTTTGGAGTTTATTATGGCAATAGTTTGCAATTTTTAACTATTGGGTTGATGTTACCCTTAACCAAATCTTATTGGAATTTTCTCATCTTTGAATCTGGTCAGTTCATGGGTATATACCATATACCTGGAATAGTGCAGTTTTGATTAGTGTAGGTTTTGATGTAGCACAGTTAAATTATTGTTGTACAAATTGATATAACTAAGTATTAGCAAAAGAAAGAACACATTAAAATATAAGAACTTAAACAGTGTTTTAACAGTATGGAAAATTTTGGAACAAATCAATTGTCCTAATCAAGGTATACCTATAGGTATATTCAATCAATTTTTCCTTTCAAATTGGTTTTAGTATGAATAAAGTTTTTAATTTTCCTTTTTTGCCAAAATTTTGTTTCAAATCAACTTCTTGATTTACTTGAAGGGCCAATAGTTTTGCTAATAGTGCACCATAATTGATTTCTGAATTGAGAGATGCATTTATTTTATGTCCTGTGAAATTTTCTTTGAAGTCTATTGTATGAAAGAATTCATAAAAAGGGCATAAAAATATGATGATCAAAAATAGTTTCTTATTGAAAATAAAAGCCATAACATTTTTATGTGGAATGATAAAGAATAATACTTAAGATTGAAAAAGCATAGTAGTTGAGAAGAAATTCTGATAAAGGGATTGTTGGAAGGAAAAGGGACACACCTAGTCTGATAGAATGCTCTAAACAATCACTACAGGCCTTCCCCGTTATAACGTGGCTGTTGAGGCCCGAGAAAGCAAAGATTGTGGTGTAACCAAACTGCAGTTAATTGATCTATTTTGGAGCTAGATCTAGCTATTTTGAACTAAATCTATCTGTTTTGGAGCTGGGGTAATATTTTTGGGTCCATCATGCACCTATGTTATAATGCGGGAGTCCTGTATTATAAAATGTGATAATCAAATATAGCCTATTGCAGTGGTCTTCAAATTTTAACTCCTCCGGGAACCCTTTACAATAACTAAATTTTCTTCAGAACCACTCCAAAAAACATTCCATTCTCTACATAATTTACATATGTATGTAACTACTGGATTTTGGCATTGTTTATGGAACTATCCAAGTGTGTATAAATCCAAGCAGAAAATACACCTTTGAATGGAAAAGGTAAAAGGAAGGAAAAATATACATATGAATGACTGATTAAACTGTATCTGTGTCGCGTAAATAACCAAAAATGTTTTTGATTTTAACGGCAAAATGTTGTTGATTTTTCTTTGTATAAAAAGTACTGTTTGTATTAGAGAAACAAAATAGACATGTTGAAGCTGTGAAGGAAACGTTTATGTATGTTGCAAAAATATCACTTTGTTTTGTGAAAGCCCTGGAAAGGTTGTTTGGAACCCTGGGGTTCCATGGAACATAGTTTGAATACTGCTAGCCTATTCTAATAAAACCAGTATTGTTATTTGATAAAAGCTACTTTTATCTAGTCTGACAAGCAGGTTAGAAAGCAGACACTGCTTGAGATTTCCATTGAATTTTTCTCTCTTTGAATTGAAGAGGGAATTGTAATTCCTAAAAGAAAATAGGTTACTTTTATCTATGCAGGACATGAATGCTTATGCTTATTTGAATTAGGCCATAAAGCCAGCATGTCCAGGAACTTTTATTCACATCCTTTCCTTGTCTCCATTTCCACTGGGATTATTGTATTAGTCACATTGTTGCAATAATCTACACATAAGTTTATTCTAGTGAAAAAAAATGGTGTGCATTTTCAATTTTATGATCTTGTACACCCGAAGCAGTTTTTTTTAAATAGATACAAAAGCAGTTATAAGCATACCAAAATCTTTATTTATAAATAGCCCTGTGTTTATTCTTTTTAAGGCTTTATAATTTAACATCCACTTAACTGATTCAAGTGATTTTATCACAGCTGTATAGGATGCATCTTATGGAGTATCATTGGCAGTTTTTTAATCTAACATTGTTTTTATCAAAATCCTACATGACAAAAGTAGGCAAAAGCGAAGGTGACATACTAATCAGACTGTGGATTATCACAAATTTTCAATTAATTCATGTTAAAATTGATGTGATGATTTATAGAAACAATAAACTGTTTTCAATACTGACAAACAAGAAGCAAGCTTTTAGAGACTTATTACAACAGTGATGCCAAGAGAGGTAGGGCATCATCATACTTTTTGTTTAATGGCAGAGATGAAGCCAATGTTATATAGAAATATCTATTCTATTAGATTTCTCAAGAACTGTTGTTCCGAATAATTTTGAACTCAATACTGCAATGCCCTGTATGCTGACTAATGTATTTGGCAAATATCAACTTCATACTATGGCCAGTTGTTATTAGGGTGCACCCACACATTCAGACACATGTACTACAGATTTCTCCAATAGTAGTGAGATTTAACTTGATATTTTTTATTGCATTAATTGATTTCAAAATAATTCATTTTTGAACATGTGAATGTTAGAAAATGATATCAAATTGTTATTATGATGTCTAATCTTATAAATAATAAGTGGTATCAAACTTTTATCAGATGCGTACAGAGCTCATTAAAAGTTGATATTCAAATTATAAAACCAACTGAAGAGCAAAGACATTGTTTAAAATTTCCTTTTGAATTTGAGATTCATAATAGATGAGATTATTTATAAATAGATTAGAATTTACAAATTCACATAAATATGTCCAGTTGAATTTTACCCAAAAATGGTGAAACCTGGAAATAAGTACACCCTTAACAAACTTGGTACCAAACAAAGCCCAATTTCATGTAAAATAACAGAAAAAAAAGGAAGACATGAACCTTTGGGGAAATGATTTTTATTAGCACAAATGTAAAGGGTGGTATTTAAGCAAAAAAATAGCTATAGAATGGTTGTCTCAATGGTTGTCTCAATGGTAAATGGCTCTAAAATGGGCAAATTCAGGAATTCATTTGAATTTTTGAGATATTTTTCCATTTTAACACCTTACACATTTCAGTATTTGTTCATGTTTGTGGAAGAGTGTGTCATATTGTATATGGATGAATAGTTTCAATTTGGGAGTTAATCCAGGAATTTCTTGTTGATTGGGAGATTTTTTATCTTTTCAAAAATATATTTCTGTATTTGCCCCTATCTGTCCATACAATATCTCCAAAAGTTCAGAATAAATTTAATGAAGTATTGTGAAATGGTTAGTCTCTGGGTTAGGAAGAAGTAATTGAATTTTGGAGTGGATCTTAGAATTTCTTTTTGATTGAAATATTCTTCCTTTTTAATATTTTATACATTTCTCTATTTGCTCCTGTCTTTCTACACAATATCTCCAGAAGTTCTGAATGAATTTCAATTAAATTCCATGGAGGGGTAAGGGACATAGTATGTAAGATCTCTCTATTTACCCCTGTCTATCCATACGATATCTTGAAAAGTTCTCAATGGATGTCAATGAAAAATCATGGGAAGGTGAACCACAGAGAAAAGAAGTGATCAAATTCGTGGATGAATCTAGGAATTTTTTAATTAAAAGATATATTTCAAGTTTTATTCATAAATTTCTGTATTTCCAGCTGTCTCTTTATATGATATTCCCAAATGTTCTCGATTAATCCTTATGACATTTCATGGAAATGTAAGCTAGATTGTTTGAAAGAAGTGATTAAGTTCTGGTGAGGATCCCGGAACATGTTTTTGATTGAGAGATATCTATCTATTTATTTATTTTTTTCATTGTGCATTTCTTTATTTGTTCTTGTCTGTCTAAGCAATATCTCCAAAAGTTTTCAATAAATTTCAATAAAAATTTATAGAAGAGTGGGCAATAGGCCATGAGATAAGTGATTAAATTTTTGGATGGATCCATTCACAATGACTAATTAGAAGAAATGTACATTTACGGTTGTCCATTTTGAATTTCATTGAAGTTCATAGGAAAATTGGTAACAATTTTTGTCCTTGTGTGGATGGTTTTCAGATATGATTCAATCCTGTTGCCAAAATTCCACGTAATAAAAAATGTTAACTTCCACTTACCAATTTGAAATTTGTCAATTTGGCCCTACATGGCCCATGGATTATAAGTTTCGACAATGAAACATCTGCTAAAAGTCATTCAATATTGAATATTCATTGTAGTCTACTTATATTTTATATTGGTGAAGTTTGAGCCACTACAGTGGCAATATTTGTATCATAATTGACAATTTTTGACTGAATATCTCCAAAAGTTCTCGATTAATAACTTTTAACTGACTGAAAATACTAGAAATACCACAATTCTGAATATGCAGTAAAAATTCTCCCAAACATTCAAGTCTTGTTTTTTTTTCCTGTTATTTTCCATGAAATGGTGCAATTTTTTGTGCAGAAATCACTAATGGTGTACTTACTTGCAGGTCCAACTCTAATTTGACTGGACTAATAAGGATTTAGTACCACTTATATATTCTTACTTTTATATTTTTATTTTTAAAATGAAAATTTGAAAATATAATGATGTTCTATTTATGTTGTATTTTCTTTCATGTAATTATTGCAGTGAATCATTATCAGATCTATTTACATACTCTTCACAGGTTTGGGGCACTTCAGACCCGGTAATTTCTTTTATAAATATTTTTTCTTTGCAAATGTTTTTTTCCTTTCTCTTTTTCCTAAATTAAAAAAAAATCTGCTTGTTACCTACAAAAACTCTTTTATCCCACTTCCTTTACTAATTTTAAGGATCTACTTGGCTTTCATCAACAATTTATGTACCTATCTTTGAATATGTGCATAGAGGTGTAGTTGAGGTGATGGGCATTTGGAACCCCCAGGTCCCTAATAGCTTCATGAATAGTAGATCGCATACTGCATATCCACTGAGATTTATGCAATAACAAAGGTATATTTTTGAGTACTTACATGAATTGAATGAATAATAATTCAGTACATGTGGGTGTTTTTCAACCAATTGAATGATAATGCATGCCTATTTATGGCAAATTTTCCTTCATCAAATCTCACAAAACGTTGGAGGTGGGCTCTCTAGGAACCTAACCCTCTGGGTACCAAATTTCTGGCTACAAACCTGTATATGCTGAAAAGGGAAGATACTGCACTGCATATTTGAGACTCGTGTGATCATCAGAGTTTGACCATGTAAAATATTTAAAAACAACACATTTGTGTGAGTACTGCCAGCTGCAGGCTCTGCATACCAGAAACCAGCAAGCTTCAGAAGAGAATAGGCTCCAATACAGTGCAATTCTTCTCCCGATGGATTCACCCCCACCCTACACACACACACACACTGATGTGAAGCCCCACCTGCTGGTGCAAATGATTGGTGATTATAAAGTATTGATGGCTTATTGACTTGTTACTTTGCCGCCCAGTTTTCATCAACCCTCTTTAGCCTGATCAAATGGCTTGCCGTCTTGACTGTTGCTTTTATACTTTTCAAGATATTATTTGCTTGATGTTGTCACAGGCCCATTGCTCAAGATTGTGGATCCTTAATAGTGTGAAATTTTTAGAAATAAAATGTAGGTTTTAAACATATTTTCTGAATAAGCATATATATTTAATGTTTGATTTAAAAATAAGTTATATTGTTTTAATATATAAGGATTTATACACCTTATCAAGTATCAACTGTACTAGCAATAGCATCAGCTATTTGAAAAAAAGAGAAATAATGCATGATGAATTATTTTTTTACTTAAATTCTGATTTTTATTCAATTCCCAATTAAAACATCTTTTAAAATTAGTCAGAGATGGATTTACAAAAAATAAAATGGATATTTTTTTAAGATTATTTTTATCATTCTAGTACCAATTAGAAGTCATTGATTACATCGGGCTACACAATTTTTGTTCCTGGGTAGTTAGTGTTTTTCTGATTACTCATGTGTAAAATGTATGAAAAATGGTTATTATCATTCCCTTCAAAATTTGCTTTTGTGACAGTGATGTTTATGTGTAATTGTTTTTCTCATTTCATGTAATTAGAAATGTGCAAATTTATCCATTGTCTTATTGAAAATAAGTAGATTTCAATTTATCACTGTCTTGGTCGCAAAAGCTAAGTTTGAAGAGAATAATTGACATTTTTCTATACTTTTTAGACATAATCAATCTGAAAATAACACTCATTACCGAGGAACAAAAAAAAGAGAATTGAAAAAAGTTGCACAGTGTTATCACATCTTTTTTTTTTTTTCGTTAGAGGTTGTTACACCACACTTTTTATATAAGTACCAAGTACAATCATTCATTTTTCATGGATCCTCTTGAGATATGTAAATGAAACAAATTGTGATTTTTATTCAGAATATTTTCATCTAAAGTTTTTGAAGCACAAGAATGAATGTAAAAAGAATCTACCTGAGAAAATCATAAAATTGTTTCAATTACGTATAAAAATTAGGAGCTATACATATAAATTTGTTATACTAAAAGTTGTTTGAACTCATGAACTAATTTTATTTTCTTTTTGCTGCTTTTTTGTTACCGCAATGTCTTGGCTGATTCTTTCTACAGCCTTCATTCAGGTGTTCAATCTGTAAGGAAAGAAAGGGGTCTTTTTTCCAGAAATGATACCAAACAGAAAGGGATGGTGATGAATATATTGATCTGATGGTTCCATACTTAGCAACCCATGTAACACAGGTGATTTCATATTTTTATATGCTGGGTTGCTATCAAATCATGGTCTTTGTAGGCTACAGTCCTGCACTCAAGTTCTGGAAATCTCTATCTATAATTCTTGTTTTAAATTTTCAGAGGACAGTTTCAGATGTGAAATTCAATAAATAACCAGTGATAAATTTTTATCTGAATTTTTGAGAAGATAGATCAGCATCATACAGTGATCTTCTTGGACTATTGTCTTCATCTAGACTGTTTTTTTGGGGGATTTTTTTTGTTTTTTTTGTGGTTATTTTGGGGTTTTTTTGTACACATTCATCTTGGTTGTTTTTTTCTTGGTTTAGGCCATTGTATCCTTTGACCTTCCTCAGGTATATGTCTTGATTGAGAACACTGTTGGAATGTCATGTTGGCAACCCCATTTGATGTGTAAAATGTAGACTATCCTCATTCCACCGTCTATGTCTGGATGGGGTCTGGTATTCTGATAATGTTCTTGATCAGGACATACCCCCGAGGGATGACCAAAACATTATGAACAAAAAACAACCCAGATGAGGACAATAGTCTTAAAAGATATATGTACAGTCAGTGTTGTAGCTGATGAAAATGAATTAGTACGGAACAAAACCATTATTTTGAAATCCTAATTAAAATCTTTCCTTTGTAGATATTTACACAGCTAAGCTTATTTAAATGGTAGAGCATCTTGTGAGGATTGAACTCATTTGTAATGACATGCATGACTGACCTGCTAATTATAACTCTTGAACAGGCATTCAAATATTTACTCATATTTCTAAAAGTTACTAAAAACTGGTTTCTTTTTTTCTTTTTATTTATCTGGCTTGTAAAATCTTTTTTCTTTATTACCCATAATTCTTTTTTTCTTTCAAAAGAATTAGAAACCGTCAACCAAAACTATCTTTATAGTCAACATAGGTTTCTTCAGGTTTCAAATGATTCTGCTTGCCTTGCTATCTGTTGCACGTTCAGACCACATCGATGGAATTAGTGGGCTGAAAATTTAACAATTACACCATATTATATCTAGAAAAAACTTTCCTTTTTAAAGAATGAAATTCATCCCCAAAATTAGTTCTTGGAGGGGGGGATTTATAATGTGATTTTACGCTTAATTGGACCCTTAGTTTGTGTCCAGCAGCATTTATGCTTGTTTTTTTTTTTAATTCTGATTTTTTAGTCATGCAACAAAAGGCAAGAGATATAAATCATTCATTGATCGGACATTTTTCCAATTTTTCAATCGATCACTCATAACACGGCATGCTGCCAAAAGATATTGGTCACTAGACGGTTTCTATTTTGTGATTAACCTGACCTTTTTGCTTTTCTTTTTACATCTTTGCTAGTTATTGATTCTCTAGAACCTTTTCCCTTGCTGTGTATGCTTTTCTTTTGGTACAAGAATTTCCGCATTCATTTCCTTTCATGAATTTTGCCTTTACTCTTTCAAGTAAAGGAAGCTTATTCTCTGAATAATTTTATCCAATAGTCCTTGGCTTTTTATTTCTGGCTTTCTCAATACTTTCTTATTTTATCCTTTTCTTAAATAATACTGAATGTATAATACATTAGATCACTTCAATGACTGAGATTTATTTATATGTAAATATGCTTATCATCTGCATAAAGCTTTCTTTTTTTTTTTTTTCTCATAGAAAAACTACCTATGAATCATATTTTATTTGTTAAATTTCTTGAATTATGATTTTTTTTAGATAATATTTATATCTAAAAATTGAATGTAAATAATGAATGTATACTCTATTTAAAACTTATTTTGTGATATGTAAAACCTATCACCCAACTGAGAATGTATATACCGTATATTTCGGTGGATGAAGTGACCTTCAGATGAGCTGAGACCCCAATTTCAGTTTGAATTTCATGGTTTTTAGCTCATATTAAAATTCCAAAAGTACAAAACCATCTGTGCTGAAGTTTAGGTCAGTGAGTACCAAACATCCATTATGATGATATACCAATCATCATCGTGTGGTACTATTAACCGCATGGCAGATAACGTATTCATGTCACTTATTCTCTTCAGGATTTTATGATTTTGAGCATGTTGTTCATTTGGGCTTGGTTCTTACATTTTGACCAGAGGAGTACGTTGTCACACCATTTCAGTTTTTGCTATTTGCATTGGCCAGGTACATAACCTTCTTGACACAGTTAGATATATCAGTACAATGAATTAAATACCTTGAATGTATTACTAATTTGTGATGAAGGAATGCTTTTGAAGACCAACAATGACCAACAGAAAAGCAGTGTTTGATGTAGCCAGCATGGGCGCATTTTCTCTTCTCCAGCACTTGGGCACCATCTCCAGTAAGCTGCCCAACATTATTGGTAATACTAATGCTGAGCCCGTGTATGAATTTTGATGTTTTAATATACCGATATCTTGAAATATATGGGGTCTGGGTAGGTTATAAAACCAATCTAATGGTACTTTAACTAAAATTTTGAAGTCACTGTTTTTGCATAGCCTAAAATTTCCATCTATATAAGTTGCAAAATTAGAACACCCGAATTGATGTACATACTTGAGTTTACAGTTTTTATCTAAATGTATGTATATATGTATGTATAAAGATGTGATGATCTAAGTTTAGATGATTGTTTAGGGCTACTAATCATATTAGCCCCTTAAAATATCAAATTACCAGAATTGATCTAAGGAGATAAATCCTGGTCACTGCTTAAGCACAAACAAATAGGTCAACAACAGTGATAAGTTTTAATTCAGGAGTGAATTAAAATAAAAGAGGACAGGTTTCTGCCGACACTGATATGTTGGAGGAATCTACCAGGATAAAGGATGTAGAGATAAGAAGAATGAAGGGAAAGGAATGTCACTAATTAAATGTGAGATAGTCTGTAGAATGTCTATCAGTTAGGTCATTCTAGTTGTAGCCACTATGAAGTTATCTTTAGAGGTCCGACCTAACTACGATGAAAGTGCTTAACTCAGATAGGATGTGTTCGTTGGTATGAGTATGTGATGATGCGTGTTTAAAAAGTAAGTTTGTGTAAAAACTATATTAACTATCCTAACTAAATAAAGAGAGAAGAGAAGAGAATGAGCTTACTTTAAGGCCGTCAGAACAGAGAGTTTACTGCCACAGTTTAAATACCGTAAAGATAATGATTAGTTATCTTATTGGTAAATCTGTGTGACGTCAAAGAGGAAGCAACAAGGAATTTACCATTTCTACAGAGATGTAGGGGATAGCAAGTAGATCCCTGCCAAGGGCAGATAAGTCCGTGTATGTATGATTTTCTTTGTCTGGAAAAGGTGGGCTCTACAAGTGGTTAGTATTTATTTGACTCAGTAAAGCTTTTATTGGAGCTGAGGCTACCACTTTTTCAGAGGTGTTGGGGGGTCAGAATATATTCAGAATATATTTCAGCTGTAACCCTATTACCAGCAAATAATAATACCATCTTTTTATTTTTATTTTTTTACATTAAGTTGGGATTAAATAAAACTATTATACAGCACTATTATTCTTTATTGACTATAAGGTTCCAATTTTCAGACACCCTCATCCTAGGTGAGAAAGCCTGATCCAGAACAGGGGCAAATGCCATGTTTGCACGCCTGTAGCAAATGCTCATGAGCTGAGGCATTATCATATAAATCTCCCCAGACATGGACTTGGCCATTTGAAAACTACTACGGGTAATTTTCAATTGTGACTATATGTCTTGAAAGATAAATTGCTACCTATTTATTCATCAAGCATTCCCCTGAACTGAATGTTCTTGGGCTGACTCCATGGAAATAGATGTGTTAAATATCTTTGGCACATACATCTTGAAAAAAAAACTTGATTTTGAAATGTAGCAAAAAGTATTGGCAAACCACTGTTGTGAAATTAGCTAAAGAAAAGTTTGCGTAATACAAAAGTTTAGTCTAATATAGTATTACCTCTTATAATGATAGTCTTATAACAAAATTTCACTCATCGAAAGGTCTCAGTTGCTAAAATACAAATCTCTTAGCAAAATATTTTCAGTTTGCAAGAAAAAAAACTATGAATTTTCATCCATGAGAGGTCCCCAATTGCTAACATTATATCTCTTAGCGATGAAATATTTGGAGACCACATGAACCTGAAAACATAAACTAAGAAGATGCTTGTGTATTCTCACACAGCTTAGCTTCTATCCCACCAATTATGTCTCTTCATGAAACATGTTGCATTACTACTTTCATTATCTCATAAGCTATTGCAGATTATTTTTTGCAATAATTATTAAACCATGCATCCTGAGAGATCTTCTCTAGCAGATGGTCCACCAAAGATATCTAGAAATACAATTACTATTAAAATTAAACGCGACATTGTGCATAAAAGAGAATCTGATATCTCTTCAATGAAACTTAGTCTAGATTGAGGCATTGCTATGAGCACCAGTTACGATATTCTAAAGAATTTTTCATTATATTATTTACATGTTGATTAAAATTTGTACTATATTCCCAAAGTTATTATTGAAGTTTATTGGTCCAATATTTTTATTTGGAACAAATTATTGAAATCCCTTGGGTTTAATTCTTCACTTAACAGATTTTCATTTTACTAGACATTTTGTGAAACAGATAAAGTGAGGTATCACTGTATTTTACATTCATATGCTGTAACATTTTGCTTGCACTTTATTTGATGTTCCCAAGTAGTTTTATCTCAGTTGCCTTTCAGTGAGAGCTTATCAGCATGTTCTTTAGATGAGAGATAGGTATGAACAAAAATTTTCATCTGGAATCAAGACCTGATTCTAAAAACTTGATTAAAATTCAAAAAACAAACTTTTTTCTTTCTTTTTTTTTTACTAGAAAGAAAAAAGCCAAGACATTTCTCTAAAGAAAAAAGAAACATTTTCATTAACTATAACAAAGAATCAAACTGTGATAAACTCTATGCGTGCTTACGCTGGCTATATTCATGACTATGAATAATTTAATTATTCGATAAAGATTATTTGTGGAAAAACATTTTCGTCATTGCTCTACTCTCTTAAATCCCGAAGTAAGAATTCCGTTCAGACAGTTTCAGAATTTTTTTTTTGAAAAGGCAAACTTGATTAATTTCTCAAGGGATTTATTTGTAAGATGTGTAAAGAAATCAATGATAGCACCAATGTATGGACAGAATAAATCATCAAATTAATAAAATGGGGTGGTAGACACAAGGAAAAAATTTCTTCTCAGAAATTTGGAATGGAAAATGCTTCAAAATTTCTCCTTTAATGAATAAGTAACAAAAATTTCATAAAATTTGAATAATACACTGATTTTTTAAAACAGAGGTGTTCTGCCTCAAAATCTTTGGAAGATTTCCTAAATGCAAAATATTACTCAATTTAAAAAAAATTTTTTTCTTACATATATATAACCAACTTTCCACAGCGTCAATTTTTTAGAAAATTTCCAGTTCTATTGAGTCAAGTCACAAAGTTTATACCAGGTTTCTCTCCAATCTTTCTTCTGGATAAAAACACAATTATTTCAACTGTAAAATTCTTTATACAAGTTTGGGGCATTTCTTCTTTGGTGTTGACTTTTTGCTCATCATAATGAAAGAGAATTCAGTTCTCGTTATTCAGCTTTTTTATTTACATAGTCTTTAATATTATGTCTTCTTTGCCTTTAAGAGTGCATTATAAGCAATACAGATTGTCAGTTGCCACATCTTGCATTTGCATCATTTTTAATAACATTGTCATGTGACATCATTAAATAGATCATCTGATTATCTAGATATACATTATTATTTTCTGACTATCTCTTGACTCATTTCATAGTGTAACCTAGTGCTTTATCTTAAAGTAAAGATAACTGAAAAGAAACATGAACAGTTATAAAATTATTGTATGATAATTGATACTAGCTGAAACCCTATCCTATCAGATGGTTTTCAACTTTTAAATGTATATAGCATAGTGCTACAACTTGTGAGACAACTGACTGAAAAATAAATAAGTAAATAGATCCCCTCTTCTTCTTCCCTCCATGTACATCTCTTCAAAGCTCCTTATCAAACTACCAAAACATTCACTTCATACATCAGTTTGTTTTATACGGGCAGCCAGCCAAAACAACACTGTAAATACTATAGATCTATTTATGTCTTGGGGCCATTGTTGAAGGTCACCATTTAGAGATACCATTGTATCAATATAGATTGAAAAGTCGCCAGTTATATGTGGTTCCTATAATAAATGAGGGAGAGTAATGATGTACTTGGAGCTCTGTGTAATGACGAGATCGTGTAGTTGTGGTGGACAAAGAATTTTGTCTCCACGTGTTTGGTTTTTCCTGATGCACATCGATGTCACTGGACATATTGAAGGAAGAAGGCAGATGATAGTCGCCATGACTGAATGGAGAATATGCACGCCACGTGTGAGTGTGGGTGCAGATATTAAACAAAGTTTGTAATTGTAATAATGACTTGTACAAATGTTTAGACAAATAAAGAGACATTCATAACAGTGCAAGACTGAAAAGGAAATACATGTAAAGAAACATTAATATGATCAATCATTAAGAGAAGAGGCGTATTCAGTTTTGATAGTCTTTCCTATACATTAAAATGAAATATCGGAGAGAATGATTAGTTACAGAAACAAATGCCATAACGGGTCCAATGTTGTTGAGTTTATCCATCACTTGGAGCCTGATTAGTAGTGCCTATTATAAGGAGTGGTATGTTTGACTAAGCTAGATTATTGAGATGTGGTTGGTTTTGATTAGGTGCAAGAAGGAGCTAAAATGGGTGAAATGATAAGTGCAGTGTTTGCGTTGTCACTAAAAATGAGATAAGTGAAATATTTGCAGTGCTTGCAATGAAGCTTGTGTGGATTCTCATATCAATGAAGATTAGTAACAAAAGACAATATATATATATATATATATATATATATATATAATATATATAATATATATAATATATATAATATATATATATATATATATATATATATATTATATATGTAGTCACAGTCAAAACATGGAAACTATGCCAGCTGTGACTTTAGAGAGAAGAAAAGGAAGAGAGGAGTAACCGACTTGTAAAGACAGGGCGATAGAGCAAGTGAATACGTGCGTTCAGGGCTTTTCTAGGGAGTCTACAGAGTAAGTAAAGTTTTGTATATTGCGTTAGATTTAGGGTTTCGTAGCTAAAGCTAATATTGAATTATTTCCCTTATCAATTTCGACTAGAAATAAAGAAGCACCTTTCATTTCTACCTCTTATTAAGTTTCATTATTTTGCAGTATGAAACAAATATTTTTAGGCAATAAACCCAAATTGATAAGTAGAAGCCAGAAAAAGTATAAAAAGTCACTTCGGGTCAACTAAATATGAATCGAATAATTTCTATAAATTCTTTTGAAGAATTTTAAAAAATTTTAAAAACATAACGCTCTTTTGAAAGATGTCTTGAGTTGAAAATGTAACTCCTTAACATTGGAAGAAAAAGTGAGCAAAAAGGAAAGGTAGTTTAATAACGGGTAAAAAGATACAGACAGACAGAAAGAAAGGAAGCAAATTAAATTGTTATGACAACAGAGTAGTGTGGAAGACAGAAGTGGAAAAGAAAAGCAGTCTACTTATTCACCTTTTCTTTCTTCGTTCATAGTATTGAGACAGTTATGTCTATGATGTATCATTAGGCTTGTCTCTTTATTTTCACCTTTTATCTTCCTTTCTCCCATCTATTCCACTCTTTCTTTCTTTCATAATGATGATTGATTCAATTATTAGTGTAAAAAGATCATAACTGTTACCAATGTAGTTGATATCTAGGAGAGATTAGTCTGTACTCTCCTGTATTACTGATATTAGACTTGCCTATAATATTTTTCTGTATTACTATTATAATTACTTCTTCTGTTAGTTACCATATATGCCTTAATAAGCTTCTTTATAAATTGTGCGCATTGTAATGCTTTACTATAATGTTATCATGTCTTTTGTTATAGCATGGTCAACATTATAACACAGATGAATGGCTGACCCCAAAATATCAATTTATCTTGAAAATGGTTTGATCTAGTTCCAAAATCAACACCTCCATTATAACAGGGAAGGCCTGTATTAACAAATAAGTTCTAGTCAACTATGTAACGTAAGAAGTCTTACATTATTACTATACATTTATTGAAGCTTAATCAAATGACATGCTGAGTATTAGACAATGAAAATGGAGGTTTAAATTCTGGTTAGTAGTTAGTAGTTTTGTTTTGGCAAATTTCATTAACTTGAAAAGTCCCATTCAAAAACTTTCACCTGAATATAACTACATACCTATCAAACAAAAAAAAAACATGAAATAGATAGAGCCACTGTCAACCATTTTTATATTGAATTAGTTTTGTCACTATCCCCTTGGGAGGACATCAAGGAGAAAGAGTGTGAAAGTGTTAATCTTTCTCTCTCTAATTCATTTCATATGTACAAACTTAATCTCTAAAGAGAATTGATTCTGTAATTAGGGACACTTAACAGTCATCACCATTCGTTTTTTCTATAATTTGTAACTGTAACTGTTGTAATTATAATAAAAAGAATCTGATAAAAATGTATGGCCATTTTGGCTAAAGAGAACTGACTTGATTTTTAAACCTGTGAACAACAATTGCAAGGGTCTTTGTAGGCTCCAGTACCATACTCTAACCATTGAGCCATCTTGCTCTGTCTCTAATATTGGCTTTGATTTCAATTGAAGCTGAAGTTTATTATTTATTTTGTTTATTTGTTTATAGAGAAATGTTTGGTATCCTACTACAACTTAGTGCACCAAGACTTCATTAGTTGATAGTAAGAATAAATTCAAGTCAGTCTACCTAAAAAATATGTTTGTTTATGTGTTTCAGTTCTCCTGGCCATACTGTTTTATCTACAGACTTGGAAATTGGCATCAGTACTCAACTAAGCCCTTTCTAAAAATATTTCTTTTTATTTTTGGGAAAAGCTTTTTTGACCTTTTTGGGATCTTATTTCAACGGGTTTATCAATTATCATCTAGATTCTGGAGAATCTAGATGTTTCTTTACTCTATTCTAGTTATTTTACTGTGGAAAATTCCAGTGGTGTCATAAGTAGAATGTATTCAGATCATATTCATTTGATGGAATTTTTTTTACATGAGTTCAAATTTTGACACTAAAGTTGTCCAATTAATGACTGTGATGGCGAGTCATATTTGTGTTCATATAATTCACACAGGAAAATAAACAAGAATGCAACCCACAGTAAAAGGTTTATTGATCTTTTAATGGTTTTTGGCAACTATATTATTTGTATTTTTGTTACTATTATTTTCAGTGCTGCCTTCTTGATGTTATTAGACTATTTATATTACATTAAGAGGTAGTAAAGAGTTGAGACTCTTTACAAAAATAAATCTTAAACGGTTGTCTTCAGATGTACCTAAGTATTTTTTTATTAAAAAGATTTTTATTGATTAAAAAAAGGGTTGTAGCTTGCATTTTAGTGATTTAAAAATTCAATTTTCAAGTCCAAGCTTTATTATTTGTTTTTCTTAATAAAAAAAAAACGATTACATGAATATTTGAAATTATATCTAATATAAAATGTACGTGTATTGATATGGAAGTATTCAAGCACAAACATAGAAAATAAAATAAGAATTACATCTAATATGATATGTACATTTATTTGGACACAGATGTCTGCAATGCAAATAGACTGGATATATTATCCAGTCAACCTTTGCAGAGTATCCATATAAAATCATAATCAAGAAAACTATTTTAAAAAAATGTTAACACAAGTTTATTTATTTTGAAAATCCTAATTGAAACAGCATCCCCTTCATTCCTTTAAGGCTGGGCACTTCGTTGTCTAATTGACATACAAATCTTATGAGACATTGAGCAAATAAATTTAAACCTCACTGTAGCCTCTTTTTCAGAAATAGATCCTTACCTATACCTACAATAAATAGCACTGTATTGAAATGTAACCGATAAATTCACATACACGTGGATGTACTTTTGTAACACTATTCTTATATTTTGTTTTAGATGCCAGAAAACTATTTTTACTCTCAACTTATTCGGTATTCCTTTTATGTGTCCCAAGTAATGAATATTAGTTATTTACGAACAAAGAAAGAGTTTCCACCTTCCAATGCCAATTTTTAGATTTGCTAGCATCTATAGTGGCAATTGCTGTCACTGACTGACATAGTGAAATGTGTGTTATGCCCTGTGCTCGGTGTTATAAACCATGAATTACTTCCCTCGCTCAGTTTTGCCAATTCAAATCTTTTTCATCCTAATTTAGATATTTTTGGTTGCATTTAAATGTTAGAAACTGCTACTTACATGATTTTGATGAAATAAGTAATTCAGTTTATTATGATAAGATAAGTGATATTTTAATAAAATGAATTTTGATGATTAAAATAACATTTAACTTTTTGATAAAAATGTAATATATTATCTAGATTCAAGATATATATCTGGAGAATCTAGATGTTTCTAGGTGTTTTTAAGATGTGTTTTGACTCAATTTTAGATGCGGACTTGAAAATGATGTTGGCAACACTGCCCTTGTTCTTCAGAGAAGAAAAGAATCAACAGATCTATGATCTGACTTTCATGCTTGAATGATGGATTGATAGCTCTAAGTTAGACCTAATTTTTTTATATTTGATGAGTGTGGCATGTAACTGTAATTTATAGCTTCATAACTTACACAAGATCTTTCTCCAGTGCATCAGGCAAATCGATTTGGATAGCTATAATTGATTGAAGTTATGAACTGGGGTGGGATGGGTCATGATATCTATGTGTGAGGTTCACTCCTTTCTCTGCCTTTAGGCCAGGGTCAGTAGATTATTCTGACCTTGGATGGGATGCAGCATTAGGAAGGTGGGCCTGGAGATTCTGCCAGAGCAGCACCTCCCCTTTTCTTTATGAGGCGAGGGTTGATAGTAGTCTTGTTGCTCTTGTGACACTGGGCAATTTTTGTTCTTGCCCTTGTGTGTGTGGGCCCTTACATTGAACCGACCTCGTGTCACAATCTGCTCTTCAGGAGAGGGGCAGGCAGATAAATCTCATCTTTTCAAAAAGAGGGAAAAATTGGGAATTCAAATGAAGAAAAAATACTTGATTCCATTGACCAGTTTGGTGCTTGAAAAATTACTTGTGCTCAAGTACTATAAGCACTGGGTAAAGTGAGTGATTCTACTTTGAGTACTTGTCACCTCTTGGTCCATTTTACAAACCGCAAACAGCCAGAGTAAGTAGTAATGTGATATATAGAGTCCAAGCAGGAATGGCTAAAACTAGCTAGCTTAAAAGTAAGACTTACTTAACTAAGTAATATAAGATGACTTTTAAACTCCGGTTCAAGTAGAAAGCTCTGTGGTTATGATAATCTTCAAATTTATGTAGATTTGGTAAAAACTTGTTTATCAGCACAGCAGTGCAAGAGAAAACTCACGACTGAGAATTCAGAAATGACTATTTTCAAACTCTGATCCAAGTTGGAGGTGAGAGTTGATTTTGTTTTTTTTTAACGTAACAACAGCAACAACAACTACTATCCTAATTTAGGGGAGTGAACTCATCACTGTTTGTCTGCCCTGTCAGGTTATATCAAACCGATAAATAAAATTACCATTTTCCTACTGTGATTTGAAATCATTTAAGTGATAAGTGGCTTTTTTTACTGACTGAGCTAAACTGACAAGTCTTATATATCTATAAAAAAATCATATATGATACAAAAGTTGCAGTGATCAACTTCAATTAGAGTAGAATTTAGAGTAGATATTGATCCTGCTACAGCCAGGCATGTTTTCCTTTAATTGTTGGATTTGAGCTTTCAAAAGCTGTGGTATATGTCTTAATATCCAAATGAAAATATTACTTATGCTCTATCTTTTAGTGAAATGGCACTATTTTTTTTTTTTTTTTTTTGTAAAATATCACTATTTGTGTAAAATACTTTTTGAAAAAAAATGTGAAATTTTATTTTGAAAGAAAAATATCTTATGTGTTGATCAGGAACATATAAAGTACCCTGTGGACTGAAGATGAATCTGTGAAATCATTTTTAACAATTGTTAATTGTTTACTTTATGCCTTATATATCAGTTAACATCGTCCAACATAACCACAACTTTTGACTACAATATATAAAGCATTGATTTCCCAGATGAAGTCAACATTTTAATACCATGAAGGTGAAAAGATCTAGGAGGATAATACTTCTCCAGATTTTATGAATTTATCTCTCTGAACTGACGTCAATATTGAAAATAATTCAGTTGAAACTAACATTTTTTTTTTTTTTTCTAAGAATTCGCAGGTTTTGAGAAACAAGAACATAATATCTTGAATTTTTTAAAGATTTATTTCCATTAAATGAAAACAATATTCATTTTACTTTCAAACAATTACAGATTATTTTGTCTGTTTTTGAATTTTCAAAAAAAAAAAAAAAATTGTGAGTCTGTGGAGACTTGATAAATCAAAATTTCTTTGGAAAACTTAACAAATTTATTTCTCCAAGTATAGCTGTATCATAGTACATCCCACTTACAACTTGCAGATGATTGACATATCTCTTTTTCTTATTTATCTTGAATTTTTTTTCTCAACAGTTGAGTAAGAAATCTCTTCTTGCACTGTCTGCTGAAAGTGATGGGACCGCTTCAACCTCTGAAAGCCAGACTAGTGCACAAACACAAGCATCAAATCAAAGAACAAGGTTTTGGTCTTTGGCAGCTCTTCAATCAGAAATTCTTAACATTCTTAATAGTCATAAGCAGCAAAGAGCTCCAGGTAAGCCATTCATTCTGATTACTTTGTTCTTGTCTCCCTTGAATGTGATTTTGTTCGACTTTCAAATTCATATTTAAAAAAAAAAATTCTAAATCACTTCTGATCAAAGTTACTTCCCTTGCACTTTTCGGTAATTTGATTTGAATAAAAATCAATTCCCAAAAGAGTTCCATTTAAAAAAAAAATTCTATTTATTGAAGAGTTTTCCTGTTTTTAGGAGCGATATAAAGCAGTTAATGAATTTAAACGATAAAATCCTCCCAGCTGTTTTGGCATTCAGTGTTCTGTTGCTTGGATTTCTATGGAATCTCATAGAAACAAGCATCAACGAGTCAATTGCTGTTTAGCAGTGATATTTATTCATGGATTATTTTTTTTGTTCTACTTATGTATTCGTCTTTGTCTGAGAATTGTAAGATGGTCTAGTTTTCATGCAAATGTGTATTGCTATATAATAGTCTCCAATTTTCCCAACTCAACTGGCCTCAAACTCTTAAAAAGTCGTCAAAGGTAATAAAAGAAAATTTATATAATTATTGTGATTACTTGTTGTTGTTATTATTAATACCATTATCCAGTAATTTTAGGATTGTTGCTGATAGTAAATTTTGTTTCATTGCTAAATGTTTTCTCTTTAAGACAGTATTAAATATGCTCCAATATTTCCAGCAGTTTCATTTCACATTTATATTCCCTGTTATAAAAAATATCCGCCCAGCTAAAAAAAAAAAAAGATTCCCAAATTAATCTAGTTTGCTACTCCTAAATAATGAAGGAATTGCTTGATGAGGAGTGTGGGCTAAAATGAAACATATTTAATGCTGAGAGGTCAACATGAAAAGAAAAAGCTTAAATATTATTATCATCAGTTCCACCCTTTGGAACTAGTTTTTTACTTCCCTAACTGCTGACCTCAAACTCTTAGAAAGTCTCCAAAGGTGATAAAGAAAATTTATATAATAGTTGCGATTACTTGTTGACGTCTCCACTTCCATGGAGTTGATGCGGACATGGATTCCAAGGTGCTACACTGTCGAGTTACTACTCTGAGGGAGTAGCTGACCTATAGTCAGTGCACATCTGCTTTGTTGGAGCATCTGGGTTCTTCACTTAAAGTTTCAGGCAGCTATACTATCCGGACTTAAAAACTGCAGACAGCTGTACTATCTGGAGGCTTTGTGCTTGAAGTTGCAGACAGCTGTACTGACCTGATTCTCCTTCAAAGGGATGGTAGAACTTCTTATTGTCAGCTTGGCATCTACCAACTGTAGATTGCTCATGTTCTGTGGTTCAACCATGGGTCAGCCTTGCTGTCGGAATACTCTCGCAACCAGACAGCAGATCCCTAGCTTATATCTGCCAGGAGAAGGACATTTCTATCAAACCTACAACCTTAGAGTCATGCTCCTATCTGTGCTAGCTTGGTAGACTATAGGATGCAAATTCTTGGTTTAAAGGGTAGTATTGGCCCTGAAAGAGAGATTTTATTTGAATTTAAGAAATGAACTCATACAGATTTGAACTGGTGAAAATTCATACTTGATCATCATAATTATAATACATCTTAGTGGTGCTAATTGATCCAGTTATTGTCTCAGAAAATAAAATTGGTGCAATATATGCAAATTCTGATCTGAGCCTCTTTGACGCTAATGCCCTTGAGTGTAGAATCAATCCAATCCAATCCTATTCATCTCTCATGCTATTCTTAGAAATATGTACTGATTTTCTTATAGATGATCCTTTATTGGAGATTTTTAGCCATAGTTGGGAGGAGAAAAGATGGATTCCGGCTTCTTCTAAGGGCATTAGTGTGAAGTGAAGAGCCTTGGCTGGAATTCGGTCTTGGCATGCCATTTCTGTTTTCCATGCTGGTAACTGTTTTGCCACAATCTTCAAAAACAAGAAAATTCCATTAGTCTTTAAAAGAAGAGTATACAACCAATGCATTCTCCTGATAGTCACCTATGAAGCTGAGACTGACCCTCAAACTGAGAACTATGCAGCATGAACATAAAAGAATCATGCTCAACCTCACATGGAGAGATTAAAAGATAGCACAATTTATAAGGGAAAAAACAGGAGTCTGAGATGTCATAGAATCCATCAGAAAACTCAAATGGCAATGGGCTGGTCATGTTGCAAGAATGGTAGACAACCAATAGACATCATGATTCACAACATAGATTCCGAGAGATCATATGTGAAACTGAGGCTGGCAGAATACAAGATGGTGTGACAACTAGACAAGTTCAGAAAGTACTGGCTCTACGGTGTCCATGATAGAGTGGTCTAGTGAATCCTGCAGAAGGTCTATGTCCAATGACAAACGATGAAGGACTGATGATGATGATGATGATGAATGACTAAAACTGAAACCCTCTAGCTTTGTACCATGCTATATCACCCTGGGACCTTTTTTTCAATTCAGAAAGTTGGATAGATAACAGAGCTGTCATCTCTTGTAGAATACGATGGTAAAGTCGGAAGATGCAGTCAGTGTTGTTTGGTGAAGTTTGAAAAGGAAATATACAAAGAAGCCAACAAAGAAGATTTTACTGAAAGAAATGTTACTCTATACAAAGAAACGTTATAGAACTAAAAAGGGTACGGTGGAGACTTGATATCAATGGCCCAGGTTTCTCTGAGGAAATCAAAAGAATGAGCTTTATATAAAAATCCTTGTGAAGTTTTCACCACTTATTTTTTTGTAAGGGTGCCTTATTTAGAAGTTTTTCATACTTTGTGCTTCTGTTGAAGTTTTAGAGGACAATTAGAGGATTGCACTGATGAGTTTTCGTATTAAAATAACATCCAAACTATTTTGGGGAATTGTTATATAGAACAGAGATCAAATGTGTATGGTCACTTACTGATTTTTCATAGAAAGTTCAATTGTAAAAAAAATTGTCAACATGATTTTTGATGGATTTTTTACAAAGTTTTCATTGTTTATTAAAACCATGAAAACCATCAATGTGTCACAAGTCTTGAGCAAGGCAGATAGATTTTTATTAAGATATTAAGGGAAAATCAATAACCAAATCTATTCAGCCACTATAAAAGTTAGGCATTCACATTAGATCTTTGATTATTTATCTGGTATTTTGGGGGCTGATTTGAAAACCTAAAAAGTATTAAATGTTTTATTCTTCTGCTTGTACTGTTAAGATGATGAACAAAGCTTAACTTTCTGATCAAACATTTTCAAATACTTCATGATTTGAGCTTACCGAAAAGTAAACTAAAGTTTTCATGGTCTCATATCAGTGATAACTATAAGTCTCCAACATTCAAAAGTCTCCAGCATTGTCTTTTACACATTGTTAGGGAAATCCTAGAAGTTTCTTTGAAGTTTATTCAGCTCTTTATTACCAATCAGTTGTGGTACATCGTTTACAAGCCCTAGGAAAAATTCAAAAGCTAGGAAAATGCAGAATGAGCTTAAAGCAGCTTTTAGTGTCATTTTATTGAAATGTTTTGAAGTGAAAGTTGGGGTCAAGATTTCTCAAAAAAAGAAAATGAAAGTGCTATGGATAGAAAACAAAAAAAATTATTTGCAAAAAAACTTTTTGTATTTACTTTCAAGAATCTTGGTTTTTATTGTCTAATACTAAAATAGGCTGTCATATTTGCTCAGCTCTTTAGTAGGGGGAGGAGAACTTCAATTTACCATGAAAACATACTGGTAAAATAGCCATGCTTGCATAGGCAGACGCAAAGTAAGGGTTGTAGCAGATATTTCCATTGTAAATTGAAGATTGGGTATTGTAAAAACGGACACAAATTATATTATACATAAATTGTAATTCGATCACCCACTCTTGAGTGAATTCACTCTCTTCCTCAATAAAAGATACTTTTTCTAAAGAATGAAAAATTTCCGAAAGAAATGAAAGTCAAATTCAGTCAAAGCAGTTCAAAATATTTTTTTTCATAATTTTTTACTCAAGATCAATAAACCGAATCTTAACCTTCATTTCTTATCCGAGATGGGATACTCACTATAATGACTCAGTAAATCTCTTTATTTCATAATACCATATCCATCTCCTCCCTTGGATGATTCACAGTGTATCTTCCTACTTTTAAACTTCAGTTCTACTTTTTTTTTTCTTTTTCTGATTAGTCCTAGTTTTTCAACTCAGTACATCTGACCATTGCTGTCTTGAAATTGCCAGCCTCATTTTTTTCTTTGTCATCCTATCTCTTTCTGTTCTTTCATAAAGCAAACATTATTTTGGCTATTGATTTTCTGACTGCAATAAAATAGCTTTACTCCTACTTTTTAGTGAGTGATGTGCAACCCATATCCCATCTATCCTTGCCAAATCCACATTTCTTTCTGTCTTATCTCTCTGCTATGTTTGGTCCACATGAATTAACCATCTGTCACTGATGTGTACACCATTGTCTCAGGCTTGCTGGATTCTTGCCAACCTAGGATGGTTTTGTTTGCTATAGTGTGACTGTATAGGAGTTTAGTCATTCATTTCTTGGCGCTTGCAGCCAGACCATTCAGTGTGTTTGGGGGAGAGGGGTGTGCTCCGGCTTGTCTAGTTGAGCATAGTGCAGAGATGCTTATGGCACCAGGTTTTCGCAGAGAGTCACTCATCTAGGTACTGACCAGGCTCTATGTTGCTTAAATTTGGTGTATTGTTAGAGAACTGGTGTGTCTAACTTAATTTTGCCATAATACTGCATTGAATGGAGTGAATACAATAAATTTTGAAATTAGATGTCTTCAGATTTTGTGAAGTTCGTTATTATGATTATATCTTAATCCTAATTATCTACAATTCTCATTGTATGCGCATTTATAGAGATAGAAAAATTACTTATTTATGCTATCTTTATAAACAATGTCTACAGTAATGGGAATCTGTTTATTACAATTATTAGATTTGCTGAACTGAAACTATTTTATACATAGCCGCAACTATTTGCTTTTTGTTCATTCCTGAAGACTCCTTGTGGAGGATTGTGGTTTAATCTTTTATGGTTTAAATTTCTGTCTTGTTGGTTAATTTCCTATTTTATTTTATGATTAAGACAAGTGTTTGGTTGAATATCTTTTTAATGTTTAAAAATAAATTTAGATTTATGTCTGCACCTTACCCTTATTTCTGATTTAGAGTTCAATAATTTGTTTTTTTCAGGAAATGTTATATTGAATTTCTCTTCAAGCCATAGAAGGCATTTTGAGTAAAAGCTTTTATGAGTAATTGTTTCTTCTATTAATTTCCATTTAATTATTGGTGCTTCCCCTACATCTTTGAGCTTCCAGTAGTACTAGAGAGAGAAAAGTCATTTCTATAATTTGTATATGCAATGATATTGCATGATTAACTTGCCTAGTTTTAAAGGGTGGCTTGTGCGATGCTAAAATAAAATTCAGTTTTGTTTTGATTTCCAAGGTGGAAATCTGTGCCCTGTATACTACTTTGGATTTTAAAGACTCATTTCTGACTTAATTTTATTAATATTAATTGAAGGGATTTTTTTTCTTAAAGAGAGTCATGAGCATCATTATCACATGCACTTTAATCATTGTTATCATTGAATTATTAAGCTTGCTCAGACTTGGTTGAGTAAATAAATTGATTTTATATCAGAAAAATAAGTTAGATATATTTCTCAATACATTTTTTAGACTTATCCTTCTACAAAGTGATATCTCTGGAGAAATTTCCAAGCCATACTGATTCTGATTTAAACTATGAATAGTGTCTCCAGTAACTAAGTCCAAACTTAAATAATTTTTGTTGTCAGTGAACACAAGGTAATTGAATCCTTGTTTTTTTTTTTGGGGGGGGGGTTAATATTCCTTCAATCCAATTGAGTATTAAACTCCTATACAGATGATATTTTGGAAAAAAAAAAAATCCCACCTTGAAAAAATTAGGAAGTTTTGTGGTTGTAAAATGTTTCACTAACTCGTGAAAAGTTATTCAAAAGAAAAAGAAATTCATACCCCAAAAATCCTTCAATCAGCAACTTCTCTTAATTTTTACTATTCATGTAGTTGAAATTCTTTGCATCTCGGTTATCTTGCTTGAACTATTTTTACTCTTTTGATTTTAACTCGATCTATTCTAGTGGATATAAGGGCAATACCTTTTTATATTCTAGAAACCGTTCTGATTTCCTGTTGGGGCCATAGATCCTATTTAGGCTATTTGTGGGAACTAACTGAAAATCCAGATTGTAGGGCAGATTTCTCAACTAGTTATTATAATCTTGCAATTGTAGTGCAATGGTTTCATGTTCTGCACTAGGGAATGGAGTTTGCCATTTATTTGATGTATGCTGCTGTTTGATTTTCCCTGGACATTCAATGTTAAAAAAGCATTGAATATTTTGAATTATGAGTTTTTAGCTCTCTTTGTCATGAATCATGAACTAAATTAGTCTTGTATATTTTCTTTTATTTTCAAATATTGATTTTGTGCCTGACTTTGTGTTCCTTTTGTTCCTGATAATTACAAGTGTATACATTTCATTTCCTTGCTTTCTATGTCCATTTTAATGTTGGCCTATATCTCCAAAGGCTTAATTTTTTGTTCATGATGTGCAGTAAATTGATATTTATGTGTTTTCATTCAGTCAATATTTCACTGTATTTTCAAAAGACTGAAATCAAGATTTCATCTATGTAGCTGGGAGTAACTATTGTAATAATCTCAACAGCAATATATTATGTCATCACAAAGAAAGAAAATAAGTTTTTAAAAAATATTATGGTATTACTTAGGGATAATATAAATATTAATGATAAACAAAGTTATCTTGCACTGCAATATCGATTTCATCCTGTGTAAATCTCGAGGTGTTAAAACTCATAAAGCAATATTTTCCTCTGTAATTTTCGTCTGTGGCATTTCTTAAGTGCTTGGGTAAAAAATTTTAACTCTTTTAGTTATTCCCCTTGATTTGAGATTTGAATTTTTTAATATGAATTCAAAAGTTAATATCTAGTTGAAATTTGAAAATAATCATGAAGATTCCAGCAAATTTAAACACTGGAAAATAAAATCTTCTGCGGTAATAATTTTTCTTTTTTGTTTCCATCTTGAAAAAAAACCCATTGAAATACCATGTATGCTAGACTATGAAATGAATGGTTTACAGAGGCATTAGTAGGATCACTGCTCATCCAATCAACAGTCCTTATCAAGCTTTGATAGACAGATCCATAGTCATAATACCAGTGCATTGGACAAATTGTAATATCTACCTAGATTTTTAAAAATGTCTATCATCTATATTTGCAGATACGGTAAACTGATGGTTATCACCGCTTCTTCTTTAACTCTTAAATTAATATAAATTTGGCTGTTAATATCAAAGGGAGTATCTACTAATTTAAGTTACCCCCCTTTAAACATATACACTATACACTGAATTACTGCATTCTTTGGCATTTTTTTTTCATTTAAAATGTTTATAATGTTTTTTTTAGGTAAAAACGAAAAAATTTTGTGAATTTTTTTTAAAGCAATTTGACACATTCATTTTTTAATGTTGAGGTTTTTATGATACAAGCATGGCAGCCATGAAATGTTTTTATTTAGTATGATGAAAATTGAAAACCCACTGTATTCTAAATACAGTTAAATATATTGATGTTCAAACCAATATACGTTGGTCTATAAAATGCATAATTGGCCAACCCCACCCAGTCTGCGCTGATGGAGGATTACCACTTACTATCACAAAATTTTTTTAAATGCCAACAAGCCCATGTTTGGTACTAGCTGTAAAATAATGAATAAGACTTTAAAACAGTCATTACTACACCATAATTTTCAAAAAATTGTTTTTTCCCCCTTCATTTTCCTGAATCTTGTTTGACAGTTGGCTTTTTTGCCGCATTTCCATTGGCTGAAAAATCATTTGCCTCGATCATCACATCACTGTATAGTGAATTACCTGGAAACAAATTTAGCGTTCTCTTCAATGTTCCATTGAATTTCAGAAAATACCGGTTGACTTTTATTTTCTATAATTAGTGTGATTGGGTTATGAAACCCTATTTTAACAATTTATGGAAAACAGCATCTGTTGTGAAATTTGTATTATATGTTCTATATATTTATGATAAGATTTAGTATTTGAAGTATGAAGGGAAAAAAATGTTGACGATTTCTTGATTAAGTTTACAAATAACGAAAAAATGACAAGAAATAAGAAAGTTCATCAAGGAAAAATGAGTTAATACATTAGTTGTATTGTTACTATCTCACTTTGAGAATTTTTGCCAATGGCTAAACCATATAATATATAATGAGTTTACACATATGATTGTTATTAAAATCAAACAAAGAGAAATAAGAGAATTCAACAAGGACTAGCAAGTAAATATGTAAATTATTGTTACTGCTTCAGTTACATTTTCTCCTAGTTTTAACAAACAATTGAACAAATGATTTTTTTTCCTTCATAAATCTTATACACACTATTTCAAGTACTAAATCTTATCTTATTTCTGGTTAATTCGCAATACAGTAATGTGATTTTTAAGGGAAATAACCTTTCAGCCAATGGGAATGCGGCAAAAAAGCCTGCAGTCAAAAGAGATTCATGAAAATGAATATCATTGGTTGATGTTATTTCATCTACCTGACAAATGAAAGAGGGATATTTATTGGAGCCTAGTAGCGGGCTTACAAGAATCAGTCCACTTTAAGAAAAAGGAGTAGAGAATAGTACACTTTGCTTTGACTTAATTCACAGGCAATATTTCCCCCCTAATTTGTGACTAATTTTATGCAGGTGTAGGGATGTTTTGACCATAATTTATTCAGTACCTTTCCTTGTTTGTTCATGAAATATATTTGTACTCACATAGTACCCATGAAAAATGATGGGATTAATTATATATATATATAATTATACAAAAATATTTTCTAAAATAAATGTATTTATCCTTTTATGTACTAGTCATACTTTTACATATCACATATTTTTGATTAATTTGAGACCTGCATGTGGTAGTACTTGAATGTCAAATTTTTATTTTTCAACAAAAATTATTGTACACCCAAATGATTCTCTATCAGTCAATGTTAATTGTCTTGATATGACTTTCAAGTATGAATAAGAGAATTCAATTATGAAAAATTTTTTAAATCAGGACCGAAATGGTTATTGCAACAAAAAAATACATATCTCAAATGAAATTTATTTTCATGGCGATCTGCACAACTCTTTATATTTTTAATAATTTTATAACAATATAGGCAATGGAATAAGGTAAAAAATCAAATTTCTTTCGCAATTTAGAAAAAACATCAGTTTTATTTATGAAAAATCAGAAATTTTTTCTGTGCTACTACTAAGATATAAGCAACAGCAGTAATAGTGATGTAAACATGAACACAAGCGTTGGTTTACCCACTTCTCTTTCTGTTTGCTTTAGCATGATGGAAACTAACAAACAAAATATGTGACATTGACTTTTATATAAAAAGATTCATCCATACGAGCCTGAATTACACCAAGTAATCTTGCCTAGCTCTAATTTTTTTTGACACTGATGAAAGAGATGAGCCTTATTAATGTTTTTTAAGGAAATTGCCCCCCCCCCAACCGACTATCCTAAAATGTAAGAGATGATCGCATAAGCCTTCAGGTCCCACTGTCCCACAATCTTCACAAATCAGAATTCTCATTTAAATAGATGCTGTGGTTTGGTTCAGCTTGTTTTCTCTGTGAATAAATTTACTTATTCTTACATTAAAAATTACTCATAACTCTAGTCATCGAGAATTGGCTCAACAATGGAAGCCATGAGGATATTTGCAGAGTTGTAGTGCTGACTAAATGCTTGCCATTTCTGGTATCATCTCTCGATAAACAGACAGTTTGCATCTAATAACTTGGTTTTGAAAGTTGAAAACAGTAACATTTCTCAATAAGCATCAAATTCTTTTGCAATTAACATAACAAGAAATGCATTTAGTCATGATCTGTGATTCTGAATGCTAAATTTTTTGATAATGTTAATTTTAAGAATGAATTTGTTAAAGGGAAAAAAATAAACAAATTTTTCAATCCTTCTAAAATCATATTCTGAATCAATCAAGGATATTGGAAAAGTAAACTCTCATCACTGTTTGGAAGAGTTGCCAAACTAGTAAAATAAAAACAGATTTTGTGCTTGGATATATTGTTTAATTAATGGTGCTGGGTGTACTGTAAAAAATAAAGTTCTTGCAAAATAAGTTTTCATTATTCTAAAATCTTTTGATGACAATATAAAGATTAATTTCGAAAATGATTTCAACAATTTAATTAACACCAAGAAGTAATTAGTTTTCCCCAAATGTCAACTCGACAAATTTTTTTTAACTTTTCAAATTGTAATTTCATGAGCACCCCCACTTTTTTTTTTTAAAGGGATAAGCTTGGACCTGGACTCCAGGCTGCTATACCGTCAGGTTACTACCCTGATGGGGAGCAGACCCCTATAGTCTGCTATTTTGGAGCATCTTGGATCTCTGCCCTATGTTGCAGGTAGCTGTAGTATTCAGTGTACCTAAAAATACAGAGCTGGACTATCTGGAGGCTCTGTGCTTAAAGTGAATAACAGCTGTATTGTCCTGATCTTCCTCTAAAGGGACAGTAGAACTCTATAGCCAGCACAGTGTCTACCAACTGCGGACTATTCATGTACTGTGGTCTAACCACAGGTCATCCTTACTGTTGGAATATGCCCGCAAAGGGGTGGCAGACCCTTGTAGCTAGATAGCTAGCTACCATCTGTCAGGGGAAGGATACTCCTATCAAATCTACGGCCTTGGAATCCAACTCCCATCTGTGCCACCTCTATGGACCATAGGAAGCTAACCCTTGGTTTAAAAGGTGGGTTTGGCCCTGGGCAAACTGGTCTCACCATAAAAATCCATTGCTCTGGCTGGAGAGATATTCAGGCCTGCTATTTAAGGTCTTACTGCAGTGGATATCACCCCCCCCCCCCAATTTTGTCTGTGAAGCCAAGCCAAGTCATTCATTCATAATTGATGATTAGAAGTCATCAACCAAAACTGTCAAAATAGGTTTCTTCAGTTTTCAAGCTGCTCTGGGTGGCTATAAATATATCATTCTTACTGGCCACATCAGTGGAAGTAAAAGGCTGAAATTTTCAATGTTTACTCTGTGATACATTAATAAAAAATGTTGTTTCTTTTATTTTTTTAAAAATTCCCCCTTAAATAGGTTTTTAGCGAGGGATTAAATTTGCAATGTAAGTTTATGCCAAATTGATCCCTTAGATTGTATCTGGCAGCATTCACATTTGTTTTTAGAAAATTCAGGTTTTTTTTAGTGATCACTACTTAACAAAAGGCGAGTAGTAACATATCCATTTATCAACCCTTTTTCTTATTTTTCAATAAATCAGCCCCAACACAGTATCTGCCAGAAGATGTTGCTCATCTGATAGTTTCTATTGAGTGACTAACCAGACCTGTTGTATTTTTTATCTAGATAAGAACTTTCATAGATGTATTATTTGTTGTTTATTTTTGTTGTTAAGTTTTATTTACTTGCAATTTAATAAGTAGGAATTTTTCAATGTTCTATTTTTGTAACTAAAAAAGTATTTGAAATATCTCTTATTACTTTATAGAAAATAATTTAAATTTTGAATCTAATCTTTTTTTATACTTTCAAAATTGATGTATAGTTTTCTATTGCAAAATCTGAAACCAGCTTTTTAAGAATTTTTATATGATTTGAATGTGTATATTTTGAATTTATTTAGTGTTGTTCTTTGTAGACCATTTGCTGATATAGAATTTTTTAACTGGTTTAATATGAGATTTTATTTTTCAGTGTCACTCTCAATTTCTCCTTCAGTCAGGCGACGTGTTTTGACTCGTAAGAACAACTTCACTGTTGTGTAGAACCCTTTAGCTTTAGTTTTAACCCATTTTTATAACGCAACGTAGACCAAAAAGCTTGTTTGGCAGCAGAGAAAATTGTATAGATATGCTTTAATGAATTTGTACAGCTTGCAGGGTGAATTTTTGTGTGTGTTTGTATCATATTGTGAATATGCTTTTTTAAAGTTTTAACAATATTCATTCTTGTAAGAGTTAGAAAGAAGGTAAGGTAAAAAAAATGATATATTGTAACTCATTATTATTAATTTTTTGACTACTATTTACCTTCTTATTAATTTTAGTTATTTTTTTACCACAACTTGACCCAGGCTGTCAATCTACAACAGTGAATAAACAGCATGGATTCAAAATGAAAAATAAGCAAACATGGTATCAGAGATATCAGGATAGAGAGTAGGTTTAATGGTTGGATTTGGACTTCTGTAAGCTGTTGAAGTTCCAAGTTGGTATTGCAGCTGATGTATTGAACCAAACTTCTCAGTGGCTTGATGAACATGAGTCATTATCTCACTTTTTCCTGATCCATGCTGTTTACTCACTATGTATATTGACTGCCTGAGTTAAGTTGCAATAAAAAAAAAAACTAAAATTAAGATGATGGTAAGTAGTAGTCAAAAAAGTTAAAAATAAAAAACCCCAACAAATATTGATATTGAGATGATATTTCATCGCAGAGAATTTTGCATAAAATGTTTAGCAAAAGTTGTTTCACCAGTATACAACAAATCTTTTACTGAGGTTTTCAGCTTTTCCGGCTCAATTTTTCTTATCTGTTTTCTCTACCTTCAAAAAGATTGACAACCCCAGAAATATCCAAAAAGTAATATTCACAGTATGTCACATAGTAATAATGATGTTTCAAAATAATAAATCCTATTGCATTTTTGAATAAGGCAATCATCCATAATTTTGTTTGGACAATCGGATCTTGTCTTTGCATCCTTGATGTTGTCAATACGTTTTAGCCAATCCATCCTTCAGCCCTTGTCAGGAGTATAATCCAAAAAGAGGCAAAGTGTTTTTTCTCTGCCAAGGTTTGCCTCTTTTTTTGAATTATAGATCTGATCAGGGCTGGAAATGGCCAAAACATTGCGGTGACAATAGCAAAAGAGTAAATAAGAGGTCAATTGTTCCAACAAAATTTGGAATGTTAAAGACTATTCTTAAAGTTATAGACAAAGCAATCATCAGTTAGATGAATATTCTCCTCTTAAGTTTCAACCAGATTCATCTCATTTTGTCTTCAATTACCAAGGAAAGTTTTGAAAGTCTGTTACTAAATTATTAGCAAAACTGAATATGAACCGTTTTTGATACAATACAATGTTTCTCCAGAGGCTCAACTGGAGATTTAGGGGTCCTATTGAAAGGTTGACTTGGAGAGGCCTTCCTCCGACATTTAGTGAAATTTGTTATTATATAATGTTAGTAAAAATGCAGTAGGTGGAATACTATTCATAAAACTTTGGGGGGCTCCCTCCATTCGGGGGACCAGGGTAGAATTTCATATTATTCCCACCCTTTCCTCAGCTACACACCTGTGTTTATCATTTCCATTGCCTTCCCAATTTTCCAAAGATGGTGCTTGTATGGATAATTTGTACATTATGTAATGTGTTTTAAAGTCAGAGTGGCATAATGATTATCAGCTCCCACCAATACCCTTGGAAAAGGTATGGATTCATCTCTCCTACCCCCAGCTCTGCGTATTTAGATGCTAGTAAGACTTCTATTTAGTCAACTGGTCTGGAGAAGAAAATAAAAAAGAAGATAAGCTTGATCTCTGAACTACACTAAATACCTGCACTAATGGGTGGAATGAATCGTTATCCAAAAAAGGAATCTATAGAATAGAAAGATGGAAATCAGATAGCATTTGATTTGAAAAAATACAGGAATCACTGAGAGAAAACAAATGTATATACTTCAATTTAAATTATATTGTTATTGTTTTGAATGAATTGTTAACTTTTTTATTTTATTTTTTATTTGTGTGCTGTTTTCAATATTGATTGGACAAGGATGTGAAATTTTACCATCTGTATGACAAAACTTTTTGGTGATAGGGTATATAGAAAATAATTTATGTTGTTTTTTTTTTTTTTCCCCAGAGCATTTACGAACGTCTGTTAGGGCAGATATTTCAGCTAGTATACTCACTTTATTCATATCAATCCAATATCCAATTTATTCATATCTATCTGTTTATTGAAATATGATTGAATATTTGAATAATTCAAATATTTGAAGAATCTGTGTATTTATTTTATAAAAATTCAATACATAACATCTATGAAAATGTGACTATCAAAAAAATTTTATTGCTAATTTTTAAACTCGTAATGTTAATATTAAGATATACATAAAAAAAAGTGATAAGATTTGTTTCATTCTAATGTATTAGATTATTTTAAAAGATATTTTTCTTTGAAGAAATATTATCATTATTGACTGTTCCCATTTCTAACATTTTGTACGTTTTCTATATAAATATCTTTTCGTGAAAAGCAGTTTCATTTAAAGCAGAAATCGCTATCAATTTATCTTGAGAGCTAAAGAAAGATAGAGAAACTAAGTAATCAGATAAACACAGCTCTTACACTTTGATAGAGAGGAGTAAGAGCAGAAGAGGAGTACAGTAAGAGGGAGATTTTCAGTAGCCCTGTGTGCAGGTAACATTCTGAGAAATATTTGAGAGAAAGAGAAAATCACTCCAAACTAACATGTTCTTCCTCTTACTCTCTCACTCTTTGTAGAAATGATACAAAGCACTACCCCCTAAAAAAGCCAGTAATATTTTACTGCTCTTTGGCACCAATTGTGTTTGTTTCAATAAAGATTTCTACTGTTAATCAATTACCCCTCCCCTTCCCTGCCTCTGAGGGGAAGATTTTGGGGAGTGATTTTCAAAATCTAACTTGTTAAAAACCAGCCATGGGCCCCAAGCAGTACCCACAAAAAATTTCATATGTTTATGTTGTGTGGTTTTTGCAGTAGGCTGTCATATACAAACAGATGGATGAAGATTTGGTGAATTGAAACTTTCCACCACCATTTATTTAAAACAGGGATATTCAACCTTTTTCACTCACCGCCCACTTTGGCATATTTTAAAGAAATTAAAACATGCTACTGTCTGTCTAACATGAAAATTAGTTTTCTTCAAAAACAAACTACCACCCTCTTGAAATTGCAAATAGCTCTTTGGTGGGCTGTACCATCCACATTGTAGACACCTGTGACTAGAATAACGAAACAGAAAGCTGATAACGAGTGAAGACAATCAGAGATGAAATCATTTGAAATTCAAAGATTAAAGAGTGAAGATTAGAGTTTAGAATCTGAAAAAAAATTACCTAACTGATATATCTGCTGCCTTTATCATATTGAAAAATAAGTAACTATCTTTGAGTAGCTTAGTTCTTTTTGTTGTATTAGATTAGAAATATTTTGCTTATTTTGTTTTTATATTTCATAGTTACATTAAATTTTATACATAAGAATACATTAAAATTGCGTGCATAAAAATTATAACATGCATACATGAGTATATGTGTGTGTGTGGTGTGTGTGTGTGTGTGCAGGATAGTCTATTTTTCCTTTGAATATTGCTTTTTTTGTATATATACGTGTGAGTCTGTGTATGTGTATACACGTGCACGCACACACACACACATATATATATATATATGTATATATAGAAAGAGAGAGAGAGCAAGAAATATTACATCAATAGTTATATCTGTCAACATATTTCATTGTGTACAAAAATGGATCTATGTGTATTTTGTCATTTCTTTAATAATGATACATAGTATCATTTCTGTGTACTCATTAATAATATAAACAGAAAGAAGAAAGTTTCTGTATTCTTAGGAAAAGAAGTTAAACAAATTATTATCAAAAGAAAAAGGTTCTGTCAAGAAAATTTTTCCATTACTTTAAAAAATATTTTGCTAATAAAAAAGAAGTTTTCAAGTTCCTTTTCTACATAACTCCTAGGCTTGGGAACAAAGAAATCTGCTTCTTCTATCATTGAATGCATCCTCATGTTGATCATCTCACTAAAATGGTATCATATATCAAGAAAAAACATTAACCCTTTAATTCATGTATAAAAATTTAAATGGTAATATTAAGGGAAGTAAATACTGAACAAAATTAGTCCCCTCTCATCTTTAGGTAAAATTTTAATTTATTTATAGTCCCAATAATTTCAACAAAATTTCTCTGTCTCAGAAGAGTTACACTATCTATTCTGACTGATATTAAGTTGATATGCTATCTTTTGAATATGGTTCATGATCAATGTTGCTTCTGATTTTTAGTAGTCAGAATGCACAAAAATTTTATGCTGTGCAAATTTTTTCCTGGGACAAAAGTATGTATGCACTGAATGTTGGTGCAAATCGTTTCAAGGTATTTGAAAGACCAACTTACTACTTGACTGAAACTGATAAGAGATTATTCTCAATAATTATATTATAATACTACTATACTTATAATTATTAATCATTACATAATTTTGGCAACCAATCTTTTGTGTACATAGAAATTCCCTTTGTGCATTGGTTGCCAAATGTGTACGTGTGTGCATATGTACAGCTTATAGAGAACTATGTTCATGAGACAAAACTTTCCAGCCAAGACATTGCTGAACCTATTTCTTTTTTATAGCTGGTCAATAAACAACAGGAATAAATACAAAGGTATTTTTTTTTAGTGTGCAAAGCTGGCCCGTCACCCAGGGTACCAAATGTCATGTATCTGAGGCAATGAGATTTTCCAAATACAAGTGGAAAAATAGGAAAATGAATAAATTAAGCAAAATGAATACAGTCAAAATAAGAAAATTCTCTGATGTTAAGTCAGATTTTTCAGGAATATCTAAGAGTTAAATACTTTGTTATGGTGAAACTAAGACAACCAATTGGCAAAGGATATTTTCATGACTGAAGACAGGCTCAGTCAGGCTAACAGAAATAAATAATACTATACTTTAAAGGGTGCCAAAGTTCAGCTCGCCTGGGGTGCCAGAAACCCTAAGGGCCTGCTCTGTTCATGTGTATATATGCACACTAACAGAAACTATGAATATAAGAGTAATAATCTTTGATATACAGCAACATGCTATATTGTTTTGTCGATGAACGGAAGATGTACTGAACTTAGCTAAACACAAAGCATACATTTACAGTAGAACAACAATTATCTGAATTTCAGATAATTCAAACAAGATTTCAAAGTCCCATGAATATTCAATATTATGTTTTTGTCCCAAATATATATCTGTTACAAAGATGGAGTTTATTGCTATTTCCATAACCAGTGAAGAGAGAGCAGTCAGTCTACTTGATGTTAGTCTGTTACTTTTAACAGTGTTAAAATAATTTTAACACATGAAAAATGAAGGATTCAAAGGCATAACGAAATCTGTGGTGTTGTCTTCATTCACTCTTCAACTTCATTCTGAATACAAATCTATTACAAGTGATGAAATTTATTTGCTGTTACCATGTCTATGAGGCAATCATTCCACTTGATTTTAATTGGTCACCTTAAACAGTGTTGATCTGATTCCATTTTTGATTGGATCAGTTATCCAAACTTATTATCTAAGCAAAGAACTCCCTGCCTGTATTTTTCGAATGACTGACGTTCCCCTGTATACAAAAATATTTCATGAAAAGCTAAGGTGTTAGAATGCCAAAATTTTTAAAAACATTGATGAAATATATATGCATACTAAGGAAGGGACAATTCAACAGTCATTATACAGGTATATCCTTCTTTTCAAAATTCACTTTTCCACTTTTACAAAAGAAGGGCAAAAAGTGGAAATAGCATTTAGCTATTCCTATTCCTCTCGTTACCCCAATCTCCAACGATTCAGCCTAACTTAGCATCATTGCCATTTTTCAGATCTGGGAATGCCCCCAAAAACTGGCAAGCTGGATATGGATTGGGAAAATGTTAGCATAAAATAAAAGGGAATGGAAGAGGATAGATGGAAGTAATCTGATGCTGTCACCAATTACCCATGACACCTTGAGTATTTGTGAAAGATGAAGCAAGAAATTAGAAAAAAAAAACAAAAAAACAATTAGAGAACTGTTTTCCGAGAAGTTTGCAGGATCTTTACAATGGGAAAAATCGAGACACTTTTGTCCCTACTCTGAGCAGAGACATTTTAAAAAATCCAAATAGAGAAAGAATTTTAACAATCTTATCATAACTTTGAAAATGGTGACTCACCATAATGCCAAGAGCTGGAGATACAGGTTTCCCTTGCAGCTAAGAAGTAGAGCGTTCCTATAAAAACGTTTGTAAGCTTAGATAGTATCAAGTGAAGAAGCAAGTATCATTAATTTGTATTGGAAAATTTCCTGAGTAATTGCTTGAATTCAAATTTCAAAACCTCCATTGTTTTGTTTTTTTTTATTGTAAAATCGTCAAAGGTACCTGCTAAGTTAGGATATATTTTATTAGATGAAATAAAATTACTGTTTATGTTTATAAATATTTTTTCAGCATTTGTTTTTTTATCAAAATATATTTCTCTGAGTCAGGATGAGTTAATCTTTCTAAACTTGAAAAATGGTTATCAATGTTTTTAGCATTCAATGATTCATGTAGACAACCAGAAAGTCAAGAACAATATAAACCTCTGATAAAAGCAGGAGGGTGCTGTGGCCAAAACATGATGAAAATACAGATTGGGATGCTAGTCTAAAAGAATCTGTGTGATAATTTCACTTCATCTAAGAAAGAAATCAAGCTGTAGCATATAAAAATGAGTGCTTGCATCTAGATCTAACCTTTATCACAAACAGAAAATTTAAAAGCTACTCCTGGAGATTCCCATTTCATATGAAGAAATGCTGATAGTAGTAGCCAGGTGTTGAACTGTAACCTACTAGATTAGTGGCTCATTGTTTAGTCCAGGGATAAATGTGATATTTATAAAATACTTTGTTTCGAATAATGGAAACTCTAAAATCAGACCAATACAGAGAAAGTTTTTTTAAAACTGCGAATGGATAACTCATGGCTAAAAACATGGGGGCAAACCAGGGCCACTGAGAGGAATTTCATAAAGCAATTTTTTCTTGCTGCCTACAATATAAACTGCATACACACTCCTCGTTTAACTACCCTGTTTTCATCTGCTTTTAGTGCACCATGCTATATTCATATTGGAAAATTATTAAAGATATCCAAGAATTTACTTGGCAAATACAATTGTAATGGATAATTGTAAATGAAAAAAAAATTAAAGATCACTGTTATGGACTGGGAAACCTAGACTTTTGGGTTTCCATCAAGTTTCTCTAATCAATTAACTATCTGAGAAGTTTGTATAATCAACATCATTTCAAAATCTTTCATGGGATATAGACCTTCCCCAAGATTTGCCAGATCTTTTGATCTTCTGAAATCACTATCTATAGTTTCGAGAAGGGTCATTAATATTCAAAGAGTTTTTTCAAATGATCAAACTCCTTGTTAGCGTTTTAAGCACAGTTTTGCCTGATTCGATCGATTTCTTATATCTTTTTTTTAATATATATCACGTTTGGATATTACACCTGAAGAAGGCTGGTGATTGAATAGACCGAAACTTTGTGTTTATAACTCTAACAACTAGGGAAAACTCTTTGAATCATCTGCACTTGTCAGCCGCAAATTTGCATATGATCTCTGAGGATCCATATTGTGAGTATCCAGCGGTTGTTGGACATTCTTGTTACATCGCCATTGGAGTTTTTTTCAATGTTTTTTTGATATCATATTTGATGTTAAGCATGATCCTCTCCTATGCACATTATTATTTATAAATTGCTGGTATGCCATTATAGGTTCTCCTTATTCACTTGCTGCTTTAATAAGTACATTGATGGCTAAAAACTTATTTCTTATGATTCTATTTGAATATTTCTGAATAATCTATCGTTATTTTTGTTTTTGACTAATGTTTCTAAATTTTTAAGATGTCGTCATCAAGCTTTTCTCATTCCTGGAGGAACAGCCCTCCTGCCTCCTATTCCACTGATGTTTTGTGACACTGTGCTATACTCCTCACGGGTGGCCTGTGAGTTTGCAAGAGGTCTCTGTTGGGACCCTTCCTTTAAATTGGTTGCCTCTCCATCCTAGAGTCTAGTTTACTCTGCTATTTTACCTATAGCTAGAGGGAGAAGAGATGAATTCATACTTTTTCCAAGGGCAGTGAATGTAAATAACCTCAGTAAGAGTTTGAATTTGGCCCACCAATTCTATTGTCTGCACCCTTAACTCTCACTGCTTACACCTACTTTTTTTATGTATTAGTTGATAAAATTCCATTGTATCTGATGGAAATAGCGAATCATTGTGAGTCTCAAGAATTGGAGCTTGAACAAAATTTATTCTCAGGGCTCAATTATAAATAGAATCTTTATAAAGTGAATGTATTATTGATTCTCCTCATCTATTATCACACATTTTCTGTCTTAATCCTTCTTTTTGAATTTTTTGTTGTTTTTTTGTTGTTTTTTTATCCAACCATTTTTTTTTTTTATTCCTATGGCAGCCCCGGTTTCAGAAAATAATCACTTAAGTCTCTTTTAAAAATGAATTAAAGCAAGCAGTGGAAAGTAGCAGATGGTCTACTAATCACCAAGCTGAATAGTTAAATTAAGTTCATATTGATGAGAACCCATAAATATTTCTTGGTTTATATATATCTATATAAGTCTGCAGCCAGCCCAATGAAGGGAAAAAGCATTTATCTCACAACAAATATTCATTTTCAACATAATCTTTCCTTGTGTGTGTGAGCTATCTTATTAAAGTGCGAGTTCTCTGGCCTAGAAGAATTAAGCTGTAGCTGGTTATTGAATTGATAGAAGCTAAGTGAATGAAATGATAATCTCCTTTATTCACTACTGCTTATCTTACTGGTTACATTTAGATGTCAGAAATTACTAAATTATAATAAAATAAGTACAGTTATCCCTTGCCAATGTGCTAAATCAGTTGATAATTTCTGCTGACCTATCCCCATCTCTTTCAATCCCCCAAAAATATAAATCTTCTACCATAAATCTCTTGATATACCAACACTTTACCATTCCCAAATTGTTAACTTATATATAAATAAATTGATAGAGTAAAAATTTAAAACTAAAATTGATTTCTTCTGGTAAAAGATCTGTTGATTATGGCAGAGTATTCTTTTAGTCAAAAATGTAAAAAAACAACCTTAATCTGTCCAGAAATCCTCTGTACATATGCAAAAGTATTTTTTTTTTTACAACTGACTTCATACTATTTTCTTACAGTTATAGCCAGAATTAAACTTTCAAAGATATCCAATCATTGCAATATATTTTAAATGCATGTTAAAAAATGTGCAGTATATAAAGAATATATAGTAGTGCAGTATATAAAGAATATATTCAGCTAACAAAGAAATACCATGAATTTAAAAAAACTTCAATGCAATGATTGTCGACAATTTTTTTTTCTTTTTATATTACTAGTTACCTTCATAACATTTTTGTTGTTTTTTTTTTTAAATTTTATCCGATTTAAGAAAGGTTGAGATAAAAAGCTACAAAAATATTAAAATGAATGTAAATAGCGTAAAAGTGCAAAAATTGTTATTGATTTTCGATAATTCATC
The DNA here is from genome assembly GCA_963457665.1 of Thysanoteuthis rhombus. Classification (NCBI taxonomy): domain Eukaryota; kingdom Metazoa; phylum Mollusca; class Cephalopoda; order Oegopsida; family Thysanoteuthidae; genus Thysanoteuthis; species Thysanoteuthis major. The sequence goes on along the minus strand of OY735204.1, from coordinate 49,269,205 downwards.
TACAAAAATAAATATATAAATTTATTTACAGTAGAGTGAATCAGAAAAAAACTTTGTCTGAAATACCGTTGAACTAACTGGTTTGCGATTACAAGCATTATACAAGTTCAAGTTTTTAAACCAGGTTTATATTGTTCACACAAATAGTTTTTAGTTGATGATTTCCTACAATTTCTTCTCCTTATTATTAACACAAAGATTACTATGTTGCATGTATGATTTCCTAAATTTTTAGTTTTGTTTATACTGCATAGCATATTCTCTATGATTTAGTTTTTTCTGCACGCCACAAAACTCCCCCGAATATTCCCATTAAATTATTCAAATCTTAACCACCGATAATCAAAACTGCAAATGGGAAACATGTGTATGGCAAGGGATAAATGCAATATTTTTATCTAATTTGTACCGAGGAAATAATTTTTTTATATTTTCAAAAATTTTTTTAATATTTTAATAAAATAAATGTAGAAGATTAAAGTTACATTCAATTTATTCTGTAATATATTTCCTAGTATTTAATTATATATCTCGAAAATCTAGATGTTTCTAGATGTTTCTTCACACAAGAAAAGATTATGCACAACTATGGTCTGACTTTCAGGTTTGTCTATTAATAATTCTTCTTGCCACTTTTTCCAAGAGTTGTTTGAACTATTGATCTCATTATTTTTGTTACCTTTGTTGTTACCATAATGTTTTGGCTGGAAAGAGGGGGTCCCTTTTGTCTTGGTTATGGAAACCAGACATGGTAGCCAGCAGAGAAAAAGAGACCACCCTCTTTTGGATTGTAGAATTGATCACCCTACTCAAAAAAGGTATATTTTCACTACTTTGTATTCAACTGCAGTAAACTAAAAATTACACATGATTAATCAGTCCTACCCACATTAGATTGGTTTGAATACTGTTGCTAGGTCTAGGTTATTCATGTGTTCTATCATTTATGTTTCTATATCCATGTATCTATGGATCAGGACTTTGCACTGTCTTAATTGTACATAGTAGAAAATTGAAATTTTGTAAACACACTCCTCTCGGTGAGTAGCTTTTTTAAAATCATAGTTCATACAATATTGGTAGAATTTTAATCTAGGTAACTCAAATTTACCATCACCACTGCTCAATTCACAAGGTCAAAAGAAGTATATTGTGAGGAGGGGGGTCATAATTTCCTTTGTTTTTTTTCAATTTTGTTTGGTAAGCAACTAATGATCTTAATTTTTCAATTGTAAAGCTTGTATTTTAACCTCAAAGCTAATATCTAACTCCATCTTAATTTTTCAGTCACTTTTTATTACAAGTTTACTCAGGCTGTCAAGCAATGATCAGAAATTGAGAATAAGCTTTAGGTTAGACTCAAACTTATGTCCCTTTATGCCAAAGGGATACTCTGCTGCTCTTACTGAGCTATGAAAACTAGATGGCTAGTAGGAGTCTAAATCAAACTTTTAAACTTTCTATCCCGTTATATGTGTATATGTATATATTTGAATCTGAAAATAACTTTTTTTTTTTTTTCACTATATTTTCTCAGTCTTCAATATTTATTTTCTGCTTTGCAGCAAATTCTTCCAAAAATGATGAATGGCTTATGGTGGACAATATTGGAGATATTCCTACAGTAACTGTCACTGATGCTTCAAAACCTTTTGAACCTACCAAAAGTTTTGACTCTGCTAAAAGCTCAGAATCTCTCAAGAGTGGAGACACAGTCAAAAGCAGTGAGACTCCAAAGACTCCTGATGCTACCAAATCTATAGACAGTGACAAAACACCTGACTCACCAAAACTAGTGGAAACTCCTACTAAGCTGCCTGATTCACCCAAACAAGTTGAAGGTAGCAAGATAGATACTTTAAAAAATCGTAACCAGGACAAAGGGAAAGGCCCATTTAAGTGGAAACTGAAAAAAACACCAAAAGGTTCTGAGTCCCCAAATTCTGGAGGTTATTCATGTGAGAAATGTCGTCAGGTGAGTACCAAAAATTCAGTTAGCACTATTCACGCTCTGTGTGTGTGTGTGTGTGTGTGAGAAAGAATGCGGATATGTCTACATGGACATTGATGATCGGCTCAAAATCCTGACTCTATTAGAAAAAATTCTTCAAAAGATATATTATTTTGAGCAAGAGACAAATGAAATATTTCTCAAAAAAGATCATCTTGCTACTATTTATTAGTGGAGTTTTTAAATTATTTCTTCGGAGAAAATCAGTTTCCAAAATGATTAAAAATTTGATAACTATGATTTTTTTCTTCTTGCATGTTTGTTCTGAATCTTTAAGGCTATTGATGAAATATTATATTTTTGATAGGAATTTACAATATTTTTTAAAACTTAAATATTACTTGGTTTATTTTACCAACCAGTTGCAAAATGAAAGTTTCTTAGCATTGAGCGCGTGTTAGATTTTATGTTGCAACCTAATCATGTGATGCTGTTTCTACCTACAACAGATTGCAAATTTACATGACTTATTTCCTTCCAGATTTTATCATCTTGAGCATGTGGAATATGTTGTCACACCATCTGTGTTTCATTTTCCTCTTCTGCATTGGCCTGCTCTACAACTGTCTAGACGCTGCTTTAATTCTTTATTCCTATTTTTGAAATTTAACAAAGCTATTCATTATTATCGTATTATCGAATTTGTTTTTCTCAACTCGCCCATCCAAATATCCAAAGAATTGGTCTGTAGTCTGATTAGTTCTTACATGATACTTTTTTGACCTTCTAAGGAGATGTTCTTTTTACATTTCTAGTATTTGCCTTGTTTACTCTTACTTTCGTTTGCTCTACAATTTTTATTGATCTTCCTGTGTCTACCAAAGTTTAAAATTAGCTCCTTTGTATAAAAGATGTTCTCTTTTTTTAAGCTAAATACATTGTCTATTTCTTGTATTCTTTACATAATGGAATCCAGGAAGTGTATCTAAATGAATGGTTTGGACAAAAGGGTTGCACTTATATTTTTGCTGCGATGTTAACTCTACTGAGGACTAGATTAAGCTTCTGTGAGTCCTGAAACATAAGTTGCGTAGGGGCCTCAAATTGAGAAAATACACATGAGTATTAAAACGCATACATTGATATTGCAGGGCCCATATGGTACATTAGATACATAGCTACACAGTTAATCCAGCACTGATTCTACTCTGTTTTCAAAATGTTGGAATATTTATTTCACCAATTCATTTATCAAACTCTGCTTGTCCAAGACGTGTAGAAATGCACTACTTTTTATAAATATCTATTTTTAAAAAGAAAGTGGAGGTTGAAGAAGGAAGGAATAAGGTTACTGAATTCCAATGAAAAGTTAACAAGTTCAAAAAGACAATCTTTTCTTTGTTTTACCAGAAAAACATTTTGAAAATGTAAACATGTGCACTGGTAAGCTAGCCAGAAGTCAATCTATTACTTCTTTTTCTTTCTTTTTTTTCTTCTCTTCTACCAATCTAACAACTTTTCTTCCTTCAATTCCGTGCTGATTTGAATGTTTAGTTTTCAGTTATCATTGTGAAATTAAAGTACTGCAATGGTTTATAACTTCTGCTGCCAATTTAACTTCTTTTACGATGACAACTAGCAAATTACTGCAAGATATTATCTTTGTTCATACGTGCGTTTTCATCAAACATGGCAAAAAGTACTCACTTTTGTATTTAAAAAATTAATAGCTCTGTTTTTTCATTGAGACACTCACAGATCCTTCCTTTCTCTGTCTCAAACTTTGAAATCCACTTCTGAATTACACTCTGCGACCAATGTTAATATCCATAGACTTCACTCAGCTTCATCATGCTGATAGTTTATAAATGGTATTAAGAAAGACCCTTCAAATATGAAGAGTTCCATTTATATTTATGATTCAACTTTCGCCAGTGTTCTACTTCCGGTCTTTAACCTGTATCTTAAAGGTCAACAATTGACATCAAAAATCTAAAACAGTGATGGATTATTCCAGATAATATTGAATTTATTCAATCCTTTTAATTTGAACTTAATTCTATTGTGCACTCTGTGTGTGTTTGTGTGTGTGATACCATCCTGTACTGATGTTATTTGAAAAAGCATGAACTCTGATTTCCCTGCACTTTGTTCCATTCATCATTATCAATCTTTTATTGTCCATCGTTGGACATGGACTTTCCCCACGGTCCGCCACCATCTTCTATCATGGGTATAGTGGAGCTAGTATTTTCTGAATTTGTCTAGTTCATCTCTCCATCTTGTATTTTGTCGGCTTCGGTTTTGAATGTGATCTTTGGGGATCCATGTTGTGAGTCGTGGTGTCCATCGGTTGTCTGCTATTCTTGAAACATGACCTACCCATATACTGTGCTGTCTTGTGATCTCTCCATGTGAGGTTGAGCACGATTCTCTCATGCGCACACTGCTTACTTCTCAGTTTGCGGGTCTGTCTCTGGGTTAAATTCCATGTTTCAGCTCTGTAAGTGACTATCGGCAGGATGCATTTGTAGTATACTCTTCTCTTTAGGATTATTAAGATCATCTTATTCTTTGATTTGAACTTGCTCTGCAAAAAGCTTGCTATCATAGAGTGATTCTTTGCTTGATTTCTTTTTTGTGGGTTTCATTGAGATTTGTTGTCCTAGGTAGATGTATTGTCTACTTTCCCCAGTTTTGCATCTTTGATTTTGACAGTTATGTTTTTATTCTCAGTGTGATTGTTGCACATAACTTCCGTTTTACTGAAATTCATGTGTAGGCCAACTTTCTTGCTTTCTTCATTTAGTTCATCTAGCATTAGTTAGAGGTCATGTAGGTTCTGTGAAAAGGACAATGTTGTTTGCAAAACTGAGGTTGCTCAGATATTTGCTGTCTTTTTTGATTCCTCTATTCTCCCCGTCCAGGTTTTGGAAGATCACCTTGAGGTAGGCTGTGAAGAGTTTGGGTGAGCTGGTACCATCATGCCATACTCTTTTTTGCTGCTAAAGAGTCTCCAAGCATTTTTATAGCCTGATAAAGGAGTTGCTGTGAATGTTTATATGTTGCAGTACTCTGATGTATACAGGGTCTACACCTTGTAGAGTGATGGCCTTCATGACCATGGGAATTTCCACAGAGTCGAATGCCTTCTTGAAGTCTATAAATGCTACAGCGAGTGGCATTCCGTTACCAGTCATCATTATGCATTGTCATCTCATCACCAGCACAATATAGTGGCTCATGCAAAGAAAAGATTGGCCCTGAACAAGAACCTGATCATAACCAAATTTTATGTATGTTCATCAATCCTTGTAGTAAATTTTCATTTTCTTTAGAAACAAAGGGGATGATTTGTTACCTTCCTTTGGAAGAATAAAGAAAAACCAGAAGTTCTACAAAATCAATATGTATTAGCAGTTAGTAGACTCAACAGTTGGTATCACGTATAGGATTATTATTCTTCGGTAGTGGCTTAACTAGGGCATCTTGAATAATTTTATCTATTTCATACAAATGCTTAGGTATGGAATGGACATTGATATGTGCAAGAATCAACAAGGTCTCATAACTTAAAAATTTCAGCAAGTACTCATAACTTGCAAATCTTTCCTTGATTATATTTCAACGAGTGAAAAAATCAATCACACAGAGATGCAATATTTGACTCCTTCAAAATTGAGAAATATCAATATCCTCAAGTAAGCACAATAATACCACCCTGATGAAGTCGGACATAATCTATTTTTACATGATAATAAACATGATAGTTAGCCATAATCTATATTTACATGATAATAAAGCAACAAAATACCACATACTGAACAAAGCACCTCAATTCATTGGAAAAAAACATGTAATGAATAAAACCGTGCAATACAATAAAAAAACTAACATTTTTTTTCACCAAGTTATTCAAGCAAAATTTTGCTCCAAAATCTGGGAATTTTCATTCAAAACTTCCAGCAGCCATCATATCTCTAAACAATAATTACAAAGTTTTGCAGGGTTAATTATTTTTCTTTTTCCGCTTTTATTCTTCGAAATAGTTGATATGTTGAATGAATAGTTGAGGCATTTTCATCATTGTGTGATCAAACAACAAGTATGGTTTGAGCAAAAAGCACCCCATCAACAGGTGATGGGTAAACAAGAAGTCAGTAAAGCAAGCATTATGAGAGATCTAGAAAGGGTATTATTAAGACAAAAGCAAGAGAAGTTTTGAAACATTTTTTCCCCGTGTTCGCTTCCCATATCCATGCCCAGAGTAAAACCAACCTCCTTAAAAACAAAATGTACATCCCACTTAGATTATCAAATACAAGGTACAAGAAAGGTCACATACTATCTCCCTCAAAGACAATGCCAGCTCCAACAAGAAATGTAACTTGGCAAACCAAAACATACCGACTAGATGTCAAGCCACTTCCTAAAAATAATAACCTTACCTGTACTTCTGATTACAGACTCTTAAGTTTGTTACCAACATTTTTCAAGGTAATCGGAAAATCAATAGCTAAACAAATGATTGATTACTTGGAAAAAACTTATTCTGACAATTTACAATTAGCTTATAAACATTTGCACAGTGCAATTACAGTTATTGATGATAAATATGAATGCCTAAAGAACTTGCTTTTCTTGTTTTGCTTGATTATTCTGAAGCCTTTGATTGTGCCAACCATAGATTGATACTTGCAGAACTTGAGGCTACTGGTTTTCGTTATGATTCACTCTAATGCATTTTATCTCACCTTAATGGTAGACACCAGAAGGTTACTACAAATAATGTTGAGTCTTGTTAGAGTGAGGTACTTAATGGTGTGCTTCAGGGATTGGTTTTGGAACCATTACTTTTTACTATTTTGGTTTCTGACCTCAGGCATATGATAAGGAGGGGTTGATATCACATTTATGCTGGTGATACCAAATTGTAGTCTTCTTGTGAGTATGAAAAATCCAACAACACATAAATGGTGATCTTAACAGAATCCAAAATATTCTGAAAACAATTGCTTGGTGTTGAATGCTGATAAAAGTAAATTTATTGTCATTGGGTCTCGTCTGAATCTTGAAAAATTGTACAGCATTCAGTTGAACCTAATTGTGATTGATAATCATTGAAAGAGTGCATGGAACCAAGAATCTTGGAATTATGTTTGATGAGGAATCAAATTGGATTCGACATGTCAACTTATTATTTGCTAAGGTGTATGGCAAGCTAAAAGAGGCATTTAGATTTAAGAATTTTTTAAATGAATCATTCAAACAAATGTTATCTAACCAAAACTTACATTCTTTCTCAATTCAATTATGGGGTTATCATATTAGAAAATTTAACTGAACAACTACAAAACATAATTCAACTTCAATAAGAAGAAATATGATCATTTAAGTGCCTTTTTGAAGAATAAAATTTTCAAGTGTGGATAACAGGAGGCTGCTTCACAGTTTCACCTTATTGTTTAATATAAAAAAATTACAAAGTACCTGTATATAGATTAGTATTAGAGCTCATTATGAAATTTGTGATCATTTCACAAGAAATCGCTTTGATATTTATCCTCCTTTTGCAAGTACCAAATCAAGAAATGTCCAATTTTATTTTCATATGTAAAAGAATTCAATGAAATTTCTGAGATAGTTAATACAAACAATATTTCTATGCACTCCTTTGGACAAAAATGCAAAAATTATTTATCATATTATCAGTAGATCGTCTGGATGGTTTTGGATGATTCATTCAAGTAATTATTGATTCTTCTTATTTTAGTTCCTTGAATTAAATTGTGTGTTTTATTCATGTCAGATCTTGATGTAATCGTTGTTAATTTTATGATTTAGTAGGTTAGTCTTATTACTGCTATCAAAGCTCTTGTCAAATGACACTTTACCACATACTGACACAGGTTGCCTTGATTCTTATTTTTTATTGTATTTTTTATTTCTTAATAATTCAGATTTTTGGTTTTTCAATTTACATGTATATTAATAACTATAACATTAAACATGTTGTCTTTTACTGTAATTATTTTTGGGGAGTTGGGTGGAAGAGTACCTTTGAGGTAAGACCACTCTCCTTACAATGCTTATATTACGTATATTCCATTGAAAAAAAAAAACAAGGAAAAAAACGAATGCTACAGGTTCTGCACTTTAAGGGGGACCTAGGGCCTCTAGGTAATTGCTTGCCACCTATCAATTCCAATATATTTTGTTTTCTTAAATCTTGATGTTCATGTATATATATATATATATATATATATATATATATATATATATATATATATATATATATATATATATATATATATATATATTGTTTATTTCCAAATTTGAGTGATTCGCTTATTTTGTCTTCTGTAGAATTATAGAACAGTTTACTTTTTAAGAAAATAAAACAAACTTGTGACAAATAGAAAATTATATCCATAGAACATTATATAGAGACATGCTTGTTCATAATGTAAATAATATCAGTACTTAAAAAAAACAAGTAAAGGCCAAATAATGTCTCTGCAAAAGGTTACTATGAATAGAAAGTAAACTACATGGTTGATTTGTGTGATTTAAATCACGTCTGAACACTTCCAAGACCAACTGGTGTTGGCATCTTATCACTCAAGTTCATAACAGCAGAAATATGTTGTGTAGGCCCAAGATTTCACCTTGGAACTTGAATAGCGTCTATGGTTTGACACCCACTTGAATTTTATTACACTGTGATATTACACTTTGGTTCATATAGTTAGTGATAAACTTCTTGTCTCCTGTACCCAATTTGAGAGCATTTGGATCAGCATGTGTAGGTCAAGTGGAAAGAGTTCAAAAGAAAAAGATGTAATAAAAATAGAGAACATGTGGAAAAAAAAACAAATTAAAAGATTTTATTAATGATAAAACATTATAGAGGACATGTAAAAATATTTGCATGAGTATTTCTCTGATAGCAATTAAAAGAGACTGTACAAATTTTGTATGTACGAATATAGGTTTACAGTACAAATTTCTTTTTATAAAAGAGATCAATTTGAATCAGTTGAAAGGTTCTTCAGATCAAAATGAAGGTTCTTTTGCAGAAACTGTCCAAAAGTTTGTGCAATTGTCTGGAAGTGATAATGTAGATGATTTTAGCATGTAAAAAGACATCAGAAAAAAGTCAAATGAATTTCCTGACACAAACCACATTGCCCCCCCCCCCCACTCCAATTTTTTGAATTGGTGTAAAAAAGCCCATCTGGCAATCCTGATCACCATCTAATTCTCTCTGATTTTGGCCACTTGTCACTTCTAGTTTTTCCAGGCCCTTCTAAATAAAGGCTATTTCCCACCTCATCCTTAGTGTCATATCAGACATAACAGGAACTGTTTTGACAATGCTAATTAATTGGAGTGTGATATCTACATGACTGATGATAGCAATGAACAGTGGAGATTTCAGATGTCTGGTATGCTTCTGGAAGTGCAAAACATAAAGGGAAGGAAGAAGATACCAACTTGTGGTATCAAAACATGTAAGTTGACAGAATATTTTGATTCTTGATGAGGGTGCTAAAATGGATGAAGCTGGAAATATAGGAACAACTAGTACTACTATGGCCGGAGGTATGCAGCAACTGCCAGCATCCAGTGAATGCCGAAGAACAAGTGAAAAGAACAAGTATTATAATAATATTGGTGAATGGCCAAACAGTCCAGATGATCAATGAAAAGGAACTTAGTGCTGTCAGAAATGTTATTTTACGCATCTTCATAAACCCACAAACAAGCAGTATGCAAAAAATCGGTTATGCCTTTTAGAAAGCAAAGGAATTCAGTTTCCCTTGCAAGTTTATGACTTCAAAATGTCAAGATAAGGTACAATTTTATTGTAGATGGGTAAAAACAAAGGTCTACACATCAATTCCCAACTTGCGAAAGAAATTGAGACTGAAAAAATAATAGCCTACTGGATTATATTATCTGTGAAATGAAGAATACGAGTATCTTTCTGTTTCATTGAATTTCACTCTATATATATATCTAATGTGATCCAGCTGATTCTGACTGTGCACTATGGTTGGCCATCTGGACCAGTTGAAAGATTTGAAGTTTTCAGATATGGAGGGTAATTGTGCTGAATGGCCCAATTTAAGTTCAGCTGACTTTCTAAAAGACTGCCATGGCCAAAGTTTCAATGCCAGCAGCGTAAGTGGCAAATATAGTGGTTCACTTGTATAGATTAAAAAGTTGAATGAGTTGGCTGATTACATTCTATGTTTTGCCCTTTTACTAAATTTAGTTGGAAAATGTGCTGCTGATTGTTGTCAAGAAGCACTCATTTTCTTTGAATTAGGATGTAGCCTGTAAATGTTTTTTCTCTCTCTACTGATTGATCTCCTTTCTACTGCATAATCTGATGATTGTTCTCATTTGCCCATTGTGAAAAGAATACCAGATACCAGGTGGTCAGCACATGCTTATTCTAAAAAAGCACTTTACACAGCTTTTCTGCAATAAAACAAGTCTTGGATAACCTTTCAAATAACAATTATCAGAGACTGTGTTGTGATACCATGATTTGTCAGAGGAGAGTCTACTTCTTGAATTAATTCTGCAAGGACTAGTGTGGACAATTGGATTTTTTAAGTCAGTTTGTACTGCTCGAGTCAAGATTTTGAATGAATGCTATTGTTACCATATAATGTTTTTTCTAAAAGATAATACTAAAATTTAAGTGGTTTGATAGACAATGCCAAAGGTCTAATCTTGCCTAAGCAGAAAAGGAATGCATTTTTTCTTGGAGATAAATCAGTCACGGGCCAAATTGATAGGCAAAGCTAGGTTTTATCTGACAAGGTATTCCGCTTAACTCAAGTACAGACATCTGGAATTTTTAAGAACACAGATCACTTCTGGGTGGGTTATCAAGAAATTTGGAATGATAATCTAGATTGCCAGTCGGATAAATTCTAGAACACTTAAGAAAAGCAGGAATAGATAAATTCATAAAATATGTTACCATCTGGTCAAGTCCATTTGGGCACTTAAATTTTCCATGGAAAATACTCTGATTTACAATATAAAGACAATTCGGTCAAGTCTAATGCATTTGTGATTTCTGATTTAGCTGATAAAAAAATTTCTAATAGCCGATTAAATCCAAGTTAGATAAAAGTAAATGTTCATGTTTCATTGATAATTGTTCTTGACTCATGTGTAGATCTGGTAAAATGTGGCTCAATGTAATGCAGTTTGAGCATGGACCCCTATTTTCAAAATGCTAAATTTGGCTCTCAAAATAATAGCTAAATACAAAAATAAAAAGACCATAAAGAAATGTTATACATTGGACCTATCAAAGTTAAATTTTGAGTATTTTGAGCCTTAAATGTGTCCTGTATATTTGCCTCAATAGCACCACAGAGTAGCCAATGTTATTTTATCCTTAGATTTTGTTTGATCTCAATCTTCTTAGCGATAGATGAGAGGGAAAAAGAGTGATTTTCGTTTGACTACTGAAATATTTTTATCTACTTCATCGCCTTTACCAATACCCTTGACTCTTTTTTTTTTTTCTCGCTTCCTCCTCTGTCATTTGTTGGCTCTTCATTTAAATTCACTGCAGACATATCTTAGTTTTATGAAAATGTAAATTTTTGGTGAGGTGCCATGATTTTAAAAAATTCTTGTATTTATTTCTGTTGTCCTGCCAGTCAGTCTAAAATAAGTTGAGGGGGTTCTGAACCCCTTATTCCCCTAGCTCTGCAAGTGTATCTTACGTATTCACAGTAAATTTTCCAAATAGATTACTAACTTTACACCTATTTTCACACACCATCAAGAAATGAGACTCAGTATGTTTTATGAGGAAAACTGGGATCAAGGTTTGGAAAATTCGTTACAATGCGGACTCACTCATAACGCAGTAGAAAATTAATACCAGCTTACTCAATGCTAGATTAACTAAATGGAGAAAGCAAGACGGTAGGTCTTCATATGAACTTCAGTTAAACAAATATCATGTACAAAAAACACGTTGAGGACAGACACTACTATCAAAATGAAAATGCAGAGCTGAAAAAAGTTAACCACTATATCTACTTTGGACAATAAATCTCCATGAAATCTTAAAAAGAAGAAAACAGGCAAAGAATAATTCTATGTTGGTAGGCTTACGGTAGAGCAAGCTTAACCTTCAAGAACAAGAAAATACCATTAGTCCTAAAAAGAAGAGTATACAATAAATGCATCCTCCCAATAGTCACCTATGGAGCTAAAATATGGAACCTAACCAAAAGATTAACCCTGTAACTGAGAACCATGCAACATGCAGAGGAGAGAATCATGCTCAACATCATAAGGAGAGATCACAAGACAGCATCATAAATATATGAGAAAAGACAAGAGTAGGAGATATAAAAACTCAAATGGCAATCGGCTGATCATGCTGAAAGAATTTTAGACAACCACTAAATGTCATGACTCACCATGTGGATCCCAAGAGATCATTTAAGATAGAGAGGTCTGGTGAACCTGGGGAAGGTCTTTTGGTTCTGTGATGGAAAACTGATGAACATTTTTAGCTGGAAAGGGAAATATTTAGCCACTTTTTTGCCATTTTAGATAACAATACTTAGCAACATTGTATATATTAATGCTGCTGTATGTGTTTTATTAATGTGTTGTAATTGTTTGTAAATTTGCTGCACCTCCTCCCCCAATGCTGTTTTTGTTGGCAAGTTTCTTCCCTTTTGAAATGGATTAGATTTTTATGTACAGTTGTATGTCCAATTTCTTTTCTTGATGGATTTTTTGTATTGATCTTATTTTCTTCCTACCTACTTGAATCCCTGCTGTTTATTTTCTTAACTTCCCTTCTTTTTTTTTTCTTTCAATCTTTAATTCATTCTCCCCCTCTTTCTGACCCATAGCGTAGGTTGATTTTAATTCCCCTGGTTTAGACATTCAAAATTGATATCTACATGTAAATGATATTATTATTGAAATATGAAACATATTTGTCTTATCTGACTGTATAGCAAATACAAGTGAAAAATTCAAGTGATTTGATATACGTGTGTTTTTGGGTTTGTTTTTTTTTTTCATTTAGGGCCCCTTGTTATGGATCTCAAATTAGCTTAATTTGGCCCTGGTCCAATGTATGTTATTCTTCGGTACATTACACAGTGATCTTGGTTTTGTATTTTTCCTTCAGTCAAAAGTATACTGAAGTTAGTAGTGGGATCTTTGGTTTTTGAATTCCAGTTAAGCACTTCATTGGAGAGGTATCATTCAAGGATGATCATAATAATAGTGTATATTTTAAATCAGTATCGATATCACAAAAAAGGTAGCATTTGATCCTTAACCCTTTAGGCTGTTATATCACTATGTTTAATTGCTTTTAGGAAGAATGATGATTGGTACATTTTAGTTAGCTTGGTCCCTTAGTTTGTGTCTGACTGTGTTCATGTTTGTTTTTTGGAAAATTTGGGCTTATTCATTCATCACTGCTTTTTCTAATTTTTTTAATTGATCAACCCTAACACAGCTTGTTGTGGAAAGATGTTGGTAACATGACTGTTTATATCAAGTGACTAACCAAACCTGCTTAACTGCTTTTAAGAAGAATGATGATAGGTACATTTTAACCAATAAGAGTAAATTTGACACATGTAAGGTTTGAACTTGGGGTTTATACTCTAACATATTAATACAAAGCAGATAATTAGGATTCAAAGAATAAAAAGTATATTCAAACAAAAATAAATCTTTTTTGAAAAAACTGAGTATCTATTTTGCTTCTGATTATTCTATTTTAATCATTTCAAGACTAACCTTCCGATGTGCTTAATACCTGAATTTAAAAAAAAACAAACTGTCTGAAATGTTGAAATTGAACATAAAATAAAATTAAAAATTGTTTTTCCTACTTTATACAGTTTGACATAGCAGTCAAGCATAAATCCATAATAAATATTTTAAAAAATTTGACAATTCGCTCATTTCTAGAATGGAAAAAAATGTGATTAGCAGATCATCTCGCTTGTTCGGTCGTGCAATTTCTAATATCATTTAATTTCTGCATGCATTTCTCACTTTGATAATGTCATTGTAAAAGCCAGGAAAATCCCATTTATTTTTTTTTTTTTTGTTACACACATGTCCCAGTAGACTTCTAAAAGAGATCTACTGGATATATATATATATATATATCCTAAGAGTCATAGAAACCTTGAGATGTATATGTCCCAGGAGTCTCAAAAGTGTTAAGTTCTGATTGTGCCTATTTTACACTTCACATCTTTGCCATAAATCTGTTTAGCTTTCAGCTCCAGTCCATTGATTAGGACTACTTTCTGTCTGTATTCCTTAGTTTCATAGATCTGCTGCAACAGAATCCATCATGCTATTCATCCAAAGCCTATTTTTATAAATATACTCTCTCTCACTGTTTGCACAATGAAAGACAGAAAGAAGCAATTGTGCCTTCCATCTCTTAGCAGTATGTTTTTTTTAAATTTACTTATTAGACACTGTCAACATAGTTCAGCATAGGTTTTTTAAGTTTTCAAGTTGGTCTGACTGGCTGTATGTATGGCATGTACAGGCCACACCAATAGAGCTAGAGGGATAAGAATTCAAACACTTACTCCTTATTAAGTCTAGGAAAAACATTTTTTTTTTTTTGAAGATCCACCCCCTCTACTAATTGGTTTTTAGTGGTGCTGTAAATTTACTATGTAATTCTAGCCTAAAGTGGTTGGGCAGTGTTTAGGCTTTTTTTTAAAGAAAATTGGACTTTATTTTAGTAATCAGCACTCAACAAAAGGTGTGTGAAGTAACTTATTCATTGATCACCTTTTTGAATAATTTTTCGATTGATCATCCCCAACATGACATGCTACCAGAAGACATTGGTCATGTGACACTTTCTATTGAGTGACCAACCAGACTTGTCTTTTATTGGTTTAGAAAGAATTTTTCAGCAGTGTAGCACCCCCTATACTTTTAGTTAGGAATTAAATACAGAAACCTTCTTTTAACTGAATATCAAAAACGTCACTACCTCCAACGACCCCTACAAAACCCCTGGATACTTATGGTCCAATGCTCATTGGCATCAGAGAATAACCCCCAAGTCCACACACACAACTTGACAGTTTGGCTTGTACACTGAACCTGGCCTCCACATATTTCTTGGTACGATCCAAGCCATACTGATTCACAAGCAGTTCAGACAACTCCACTTCGACTCCGACGCCAGCACTATCAAGGACAAGAAAGCCCCCACCTTTCGCTATATCTTCTGTTCTCATCTCTTTATGCGATCGATCAAATTTATGTTATTCTTATATGTACTTCATTTTCATCCGTGATTTGTCATTTATGTCCTTGTATTGAATGCATGTCTTATTTGTGTATTCAATTCCTCATCTATGTTCTTTTTACTTTGTTTCATCTCTGCATCCAAGTTCATTCTCAGCGCACATTCCCTTCGTACATCTCCCTTTCTCCTTACACATCTCCGGTGACACCGTGGCCTACAACCACAAAGAGGAGACAAAATCCCCCATCTCCAACAATCATCCTGCCATACATTTCTCAACTAAAGAAGTCACCTACAAAAACAGCATTAAAGATTTGTTAAAATGGATATCAAGCCAAAGTTATTAATTCTCTCTCAAGTACTTGTCTGACCATTCGGGAAAAAAGACTCTAGCTATGGTTAGAAGTCAGTTGTCTTTTTGCTCACTGAATGTCTAATAACAAACTCTAGCGAGCTAATGAATTCATTGAACCCTAGATTTCTGCTTCCTATTCCAGTCCTGTCTACTGAGCTATACTTTTTAGTACAGAATATGATAGAGACATATCCTTGGAGATGTTAGCTATTTGTCTCTAGTTTTTTGTTGTTCTTTATAAGTTTATTTGAAATACCAAATAAATAGTTTTATTGGATCGCTTGAACATCTTCCCTAGACTGGTTTAGCAGGAGGATGTTTAATTATAAAAACCAGGGGGTGCATGGCTGACAACAAATACCAAGTCATCATTCTTTTTCTGCTTGTGCAGAGCCCATAACCAACTATTCACTGGTTATAACAAAGTATGAAGCTAAGCGCAACAAGAGTGTTTAAATATCAAATTGGACTCAACATTTTACATATTAATAAGTGAGTGATGCATTCACTAACTTCGTCAATAAAATAAAGCATTTCTCCCCATTAGACTGCTTTGGGGGGGCAGTTTGATGTTCAAGGGGAAAGGATCTTTAGTAAATCTCTTATTCATAATTCATTTACTGTTTTTGTTTATCAAAGAAAAATTGATAATGCTTAGCATACTACATTGTCCATGTAAAAAAACAAAAAAAAAAAGATACCCACCTTTATACATCTTGCGTTTGAAGCCATTGTTTTTAAATTTAGTTATTACAAACTATTAACCAAAACTTTCAACCTAAGTTTTTCGGTTTTATGAGCTGGTCCAGCTGGCTTGTCATGTACGTATCACACATACAGGCTGCACAGATGGAGCTAGACGGCTGAAAATTTAAACATCTACTCATAATGTCTTGACAGAACATTCTTTTTTAAAAACCCTTCCTCCGAAATGAGTTTTATTTGGTTGATTCAATTTGAAATGTGAGTTTATGCTAAAACGATCCTTTGGTTTGTTTCTGACAGCATTCATTCTCGTCTTTTTTGAAAATTCAGATTTATTTTAGTGATCACTCCCTACAAAGTGTTAGAGAAGTAATTTATTCATTGATTACTCTTTTTCCCCCATTTTTTGATTACTCCTCCCCCTCAACATTGCATGCTACCAAAAGATGTTGGTCACATGATGGTTGCTATCGGTTGATAAACCAGACCTGTTTTTTTAATTTAATCATTTCAATTCATTTTAATTACTTCTTGGGTATTTGCTCATGTTTCACCGGAAGGAAATGAATTGTGATACTGAAAAATACAGTCAATCATTGCAACCCTTAGCCCCTACACCTGTACCATGGCTTCTGAGAAGGAAAGCTCAAATTTATCAACAAAAAAAAAAGAAGTTCAATTCATTGGTTACTGAAATGTTTTTGTCTAATTAATTTCATTTTTACAGTTGGTTAGCTGCCCAAGTCAAATATATTTCTTGGTGGTAGTGGGATGGGCAGGTCGAGTCACTGCCAAAACCCCCTCTAGTTTCCGCTTATATTTTGGTACAAAATTTTTGTGTTATAGTCCAAGGAATACAGTAATTAAAAGTGTAATATTTCTTCCTCTCCTGTCAAAGAATGTAATACTTGTTGTTGCTGAACAACATGTGTGTCTCCTTGGAGACATTTGCGTTTGCTCTTATTGCTTGTCCACAAAACTGATTTACACCTGTCTTCTCTCATGCTTGGAGAGGGTTTGTGGATGTAGTGCTTATGCATGCACACAAAGATTTCTCCAGCTATACTGTTGAAATGAGTAGTTTGAGGCATGTTTAAATGTCCGTATGTTTGGTTTAAAGTTCAGCATGTGCTGTCATTGTCAGACTCATCTTCAAGAGCAACATGTTAATTGTAAATATAACCAATTACAGCAATACCTTTAATACAGACATCTCACATCATAATGCAGTTGCTGTTATCCTTGGAAGCCAACAGCATGTTATATCCAAACTGTGATCAATTTAGCTGTTCGTGGGCTAAAGGAGAAGTGATAAAATTTTGAGGCAGATCCACAAATTAAAAACAGTACCCTGCCCTGCATCATAGCTATATATGATCTGTTTTTCATTCAGTTTTTAGTGACAATGGCATTAGCATAGGTATGTACTCTCAAAGTGCTTTCTAGTTGGAAGTTTTTTCATTATTTTTCTACCTGAGCCTTGAAGTCTCCCATAACGATGTTGAAGTATGTTTTGGTACCTTGGAGTATGGAGAATTTGTGTAGACTTCTCATGGAGCATAAGCTCACATTGCAGTTTCAGTTGTAATGTTTTGTAGGTGTGGAGTTGGAAGCCCCACACCCAAGATAGTCTTCTGTCCAGGGCTTAAGGGCACCAACTGCCCTGCTATTTGACTATAATTGGGGGGAAGAAGTGGATTCATGCTTTTCCAAAGGGCATTAACTTAAGTGAACATTAGTAGCAATGGTCGAAACCCAAACTCCTATAGTGGAAACTGTCTCTGTTGGAGTTTGAAGGAAAATAATAAGCATAAATCAATTTTTCTCTCCACAATTTGACCCAAATTCATTAATTTTTCTTCCATAATATACACAAGTAAATGTGGTAAATTGTTTCTATTTTCCTATTTAAGATCATCTCAAACTTTTGAATGACAATGTGTTTTGAGGAATTTTCAACCTTAATTTATCAAATGTTATATATATTCAGAAGGTTTTTAAAACTTCATTAATGCAATGTTATGTACATTTTGAAGAATTTTCAATTTCAATTTATCAAATATAGTATGAATTTTGAGGAATTTTTTACCTTAATTTTATTAAATGTAATATAATAATATTTTCATCTTGCTTAAATTAATCATGTCAGACTGTGTGTATAATGGAGATAAATATTGAATAAATTATCTAAAATCATCTAAAAAAAATACCAGCCCGAGATTTTGGCTCTGTTGGTCCCAAAATGACAATAGAGCCCTGCCAAAAGATGGTGCCTTGTGGTGTATCCTTGCAAAATTTCAAGGTTGAGAAGAATCTGTAGCCCACTTGTCTGGTTGGTTGAGCTGGCTATCTGTGGGGCTATGGTGATTTGATGATGACAATTCCTTGCCAAAAATTTACAAACTAAAGCATCACACTAGATTTCAACAATGGTCACTGAATTTCTAATCTGTATTGAGAATTATAGTAACTTTTACTTAATCCCGTATTATAAATATCTTCTTGAACAAAAAATTATTTGAGAATGTGAATAGCTTTCATAGTTATAAATAAAAATAAATCAAAAGCATATATCGAGAAAAGCTTTCAAATTACTTAACAAAATTTTGCTTTTCCTAAGTAAAACTAACAATGATACATGATCCTATGGGAAGAGTTCTTTTTATAATGTAGCATATGGTACATTCTCAGTTATAAGAAACAATTTGTGATGCCCCGTGTTATCACTGTCTTGCATCTCCTCAGTGAAGTTCTTGTGAATGTTTTGTAAATGCCTATGGTTTTTCTGGATGACACCAATATCTCGACAAGAGCATGAGATGATACTTGCATTACTGTTATCAAATTGGTAACTTATTTTTTGTGGTTGCAGTCCATTATTTTATTGCCCAATTGTATGATAACCCCACTTGTATATTTAAAGGAGGTTTTAATTCATCAATTGGGCTATTCTTGGTGTCAATGGTGAATGCATACATTGACTGAGTGCAAATTATAATTGGTAATCTGGTTCGTTTATGTTACTGTCATGTAAACAGTATGCCATATCTAACTACTGCAAAGCATGTAAATACCCAATGGTCTTAATTGATGCACTAAATAGATATCAATTTCACAGGTACAAAATTCCAAGACTCCGAATTGTGTATTAAAATCAGGAGCTTGAGAAAGGACCATAATTGTAAGCTTGTAAAAATGTTGATACTTAAATTACCTGCATTTAGTAAAAGTCAATTTTATAAATGGGGGCCAGTAGCACCACCCTAAGTAAGTCATACAGTATATTGCCCCATTAATTACACATGCTTGAGGTATCATTACCCATTTAGAGGAATTAGCATCAAGGTGCCTTGTTGATACTTATGTTACCACAATATAAGAAACTGCCAACTGCCAGTCCACCTGAACATGAAAATGATGCCTGACACCTATATATTAGCTGAATTCTGATTCCGCTTCAACTCATTGGGATACAACATCTTGAGATTATATGTAATATACCAATGACGTCACTCGGGATGATACTTATGTGTAATTTATTTAATCTACATATCAATATATAATTGAGAATTATTCTATAATTTGCTTTTTAATTTTTTGCAAGGACGACTATTCACATATGTACTAGTAATTCCATGATGCCAAATTTAAAAAAAAAATGTAGGAATTTCATCCATCTACTTAGTGATACTTACTTTACATTCATATGTAATGATATATTTGTTAACTGATGAGAATTTCAGAGTGAACAAACTACCAAAGTTATTTTTCCGTGCTTCAGAATAAGATATGGTGTCATTGTATCATTTGCAGACTTCAAAATGACAAACTATGATAGTTATTAAGATTAAATACTACACTTTAGTTATGTCCAATATTTTTGTTATGTTATTGACAATCGGTTTTATCTTACACATCATTATATCATTCAGTATCTTTCATTTCCCCCTCAGAAGAACATGATAACTGTACACTTCATTTGCACCATTTTGTAAAGCCTACTTTACACTGTAGGATAGCATACTGAGACATTTACTCTAAGTAACATAAGTATCAGGTGACACTGACCTCTATTTTTTTCATCTCAATATCTTTCCCAAAATACAAATTTATAATGTTTGAGAACAGAGTTGGTTTTATTTTGATATTTCATTCATTGTTTTTTTATATGGATGAATTCCCCCTCTCAAACAATTTTTGTTTCATTTAATGTTTTATTAAAAATAAAGTGGCAGGGGTTGTTCATAAAATATAAGTATGTGTTTTGTGTCTTTTGGAAAATCATGTAAGGGTTCAGAGACAAAACAAATTTGGGAATCACTGCACTAGGCAATTACAATCATGTATTATGATTGGACAGTTCCGTAGGAAGACTACAAAAGGCCTATGTGGAGCAGTGTGTTTTTGGCCTTTAAGAGGTGGCCATTCTTATGAGGACCATCTTGTTTGGATAGCAGCTTTTTGTTAGGAGAGCAAAAACTTTAACTTCTCATTCTTTTTTTCTAGACTAGACAATTCTATGACCACTTTCAAGGAATTAAATACAAAGTCTACAGCTTGACAACAGAAAGTTGCTGCCAACAATACAACTATTCTTTGATGCAGTCTGTATAACTGACAGGTTCCAATTCCAAGAATCTTTCTGACTATTGAACTCTTTCTTTTGTCAAACTTGGGTCGAAGTCAGAGGCTGGAATTGACTCTGTTTTTCTACTGTAGCAACAAGAACAATCTTCACCTAATTTAGGAGAGGGAAATCTTCACAATATGTCTGACCCATCACATTAATCCAAACCAATATATAAAATGGGAATTTCCCTACCCTGATTTGAAATCACAACTAAGTGATCCGTAGGTAGCTCTCTTACCGAGTGAACCAAACTGACATATCTTCCATGTCTATGAAAATTCATGGTACAGATATTTCAAAAGATTATGAATGCTAAAAAAATATAATCCTTAACTTGGCATTTGCATGTTGATTTCATCCCAATAAATAAATACATTTATACTTGAAAATGTTTATTTTTATCATTTTTTATCTATTATTTATACAATACAAAAGCTGCAGCAATAAATTTCTGTCAGAATAGATGTCAGAATGGAGTTTGATCTTGCAGCCACCATGCTTGTTTTCTGTTGCTTTTGCTGTTAGCACATCGTTTTGGTAGATCCATTTTACAGGTGGACAATCTATAAAGAAAGTAAGGGGGGTTTCCTTTTCCAAAAAGTGGTTCCAGATACATTGATTAGATCAGCCCATCCCCGACAATGTGTGTGACACAGGTTGTAATGACCAAGTCTGATTGTCCAAAGATAGAAGCCTAGATGTGTAAAGGTAGACATCTGATTGTCTAAGAGTAAAATTACGTGTGACAAGAAGCAAGTCCAAGTCACGAGTCCCCCCTCCAAAACGATCAACTGCATTTAAAGTAGTAGCTCTTTCTTTTTCTAGAGAGCACTTCCATTTTGAATGTCGCAACCATTCCCATCTTGGTTTTCGTAATAGTCTTTGAGGTAAAATGGGGATTGCCAATTTCTACTATTGTTTCTCAGCATGGGTGCTTTTGCCTCTAACTGGCTGGCATTGCTCAACGGACATTGTGGCAATCATTTGACGTTAAGTGATGGTTGTATCGTATCTGGTTGTAAATCTTTGCCAATAGAAAAATCGATTACCTATCGTCTTTTTTGTAATAGTTCTCCTTAGGCCTTCTTTGTTTTAAACCTTGCCAGATGTAATGACTGAGTTTAATTGTTTAAAGGTAGATGTCTAGTCATCTAAGGACATGTGACAAGAAGCAAGTTTATCACAAGTCTTCCTTCCAAAACAACGCACTGCATTTAAAGTAGAAGCACCTCCTTTTTCTAGAATGCACTTCTGTTCTGAATATTACATTGTTGATTCCATATTTTCATATGTACTGATGATATCTGATTTTGTTAAGCAAAAAAAAGAAACCCGCCTGATTTATACAATTTGTCCATGAAGTTAATGTATGCTACTTCTTTCCATTTTTTTCCATTGGGGCTTCCTATCTATTAGATATGAGCACAAGTTTCCAGTGAGAAGTTAATTTCAGCTGCATATTCAGTCTCTAGTTCTGAAAGAAAAGTTGGAACTTTTGTACCTAATACTATTTGTTTCTGATCTCAGAGAGGATCTGCTGCTAATGTTTATAGACAAATATACCTGAACATGGACAATAATGAGGTTAAAAGGAGATTAAAGATTATGATTTGTTGATAATTGTGAACAGGAGATGTATAGATACACCTGTAATATGCATCAAATTTCAAAAGAATGCGCTAATAATGTCCAATTATTTTCAGGTATATAAACAGGGAAGGAGCCATCTATATTATATATCCTCTTTTCAATGGACTTGTAACACTAAAAATTCAAATAGTTCTTTGTAATATTTAATCATATCTTATAAACTAACTTTTTGAAACTATTTGTCAGAAATGCTTAAATTTCCTTTTGCAGTAGTTTATTTTTAAAATGGACTTTTAACTATTAGATCCACAGGATATAGAATCTTTTCTATGTAAGGGGTTAGAATGAATTTAAAAAAAATGTAACCAGAAGCATAGCAAACAGGGATAGTCACCCCCAGGTGCAGTTGTGAAGGATTGCAAAATTTTTTTTAGCCTACAAAACCATGTTATTAAATAATTTAGTCCTTTCCTTGAATATCACACTATCAACCCAGGCACTGTCTGTGCCCCCAGTCATGAGAACCCTTGCCACACCACTGAGCATAGCAGTAATAACATATGTCCAAATGAACAAGCTGGTTTCCTCTTTTAGTTTTATCTTGTTGGTATTCATTCACCTAACAATTCTCTAATTAATCTGTTGTTAATAATTCATGCATCAAAATGAAACCATCGACAATGATTTCTTGAAAAAAAATATTGACATTTTCAAAAAATGCATATCAAGATTGTATTGTTGAGAAAAAGACTTTGTTTTTTTCTCTACTAAATTCCTGATGAATTGTGTCCAACAGAAAGTGTTTTCAACACGAACTGTTTATTGATGCTGATGTAGTCCATATAATAAAGGCCAGTGGAATAGAATCAGAGTTCAACAAATTTCAACCATTTCAATCCTATTGTAAATCCAGTACCCACCCTTCCCAAGATGGCCACAATCACTTATAAGATCATTACGCCTTTTTTTGAGAGCATTCCTATTGACTCAATTAAACTGAGTTACACCTCTTGTATCTATGGAGCAAATGCATAATAAAAACTGTTTATACAAAACACAACTCTGAAACATTACACCTGTATGCACATGACTTCATATTGCAGCCATTTGAACATTTCCGGTTATCACTCATGAGCTAATTTTTCGAAATTCTCCATTGAAACCTATTCTTTTTTTAACTCATTATTTCATTATGTGATGAAGTACTTTATTTCATTTGAGTTTTTACTAGCATGGTAACGGTAAAAAATGATGGGATTATTTACAGATGGATCGGCGCTCCAGATTATGTGTGTACTCAAACTTGGATCAAAGTATTGCACCCTGGCCCTCTGCCTAGGATGAGAGTGTAGTATCTTTGCTCCCATTGAAAAGTACTACAAACAAAAGCAGATATATATGTGTACATCTATAAGCACTAAGTTTCACCTACTAGTCCTCCCCACCCCCTCCCACCAAAGACTAAACAATACACGAATATCAATAGAAATAATACACACCCTACTCATATCTTTCCACACATCCATTGAAACCAAATATTATTCCTCCCTCACAGTGACAAGGAGAAGACCCCTAGACTGACTCCTCTTACTTGTACCTCATTTTTTTTCACTGATATCCCTATGAACTCCTCCTCCTTTCCTCTCCCAATAAGCAACATGAATACACTCACTACATATACTGTCTTTTCTCAATTCATTTCTTCATTAATCATGTGAGCAGCTGCACATAAATGCTTCCATCTGTTCTTCTGCATTGCTGTGTGTTCTTGTGGAAAAAATGCATCGAGTCTGTCCTTATGACAATAAAAATCTCGTCTTTTCTCAGATTTTTTAACTTTTAACATTGTCAAAATTATCATTATCTATTCTTATTGTATGAGCTCAATGCTAATCCTCAACTTGGTGAATACTAAAAATCAACCACCAAGAATGACCTAATCAATTTTTACTCAAACCACAACACTAGAATTAAATCAAGAATCATTATAGAGTTCTACCATGAAGAAAACTACTCTGAACACACATTCAAGAACCTCCACTACTCCCCACTACCATTTCATACACAAAGCTAGAAGAAAAGAATACAAGATACACTACACCTACAAAAGTAACAAAAACACCTCCTAACAGAGTAGTCTTGCTACCTACCAATTCACTATCCTCAATAATCGTCTACAACATTAGAGACCCAGACATACAAGCACAAACCACATTGAAAAACCACAAAGAGAAAATAACTGTGAGGCATGCATATATGCAAGCCCTTGTCAGGATCGCCCTAAAGTGTACTTTGGAGAAACTTCAAGACCAATAAACAAAAGTATCTATGAATATGAAAGAGAACTCAAGATTGATGACCACTCCAATGCACTCACAACACATAGAAATGCATTAGGCCTCAACATTGATTAACAACCCAACTGTATCATAAAGAATGAATATCACAAATACAGAAGGAAATACATAGAATTTATGTTAACCAACACACTCAGTCACGCACATCTAAAAACTTCAGCTGAATAAATGACCTTCTAATCCTGGAAGTTTATATACCTGGGCACTTGACACAAATATATCACAGGTCTCTATACACAGCCTACAACACACATGGTTTGCTCAGCCATCCACTTAATTAACTACCACTTCCCTTATCACGATTTACAGACCACTTACGAAAACACCAATTGATTGCATGACTTACTCAGTTCTTAATGAAGCCCGGTTTGGGTAAAACATTGAAAAAAAGAATCATTTGTTAGAGCAAGCCATCTGATATTTTCATTTCATTCTCATATTGTCAGATTAAACATAATCCATACCAATACATTGATTTTTTATATATGTATATATATAAAAAAGGTTGTTGAATGAATTTATGTGAGAAAGAGATCCATACATCTGAACACATATTTTCACTTACATATGCTGAACACCTTAAATATAAATATGCATGTGCTTTTTTTATTGTTGGAAGAACCCATGATTGATATTGATTTGTACTCAAGACTGAAAATAGTTGTAGTAATAACTTCTCAGCTGCTGGACTCTCTTTCCTTATTGAAAAAGTGATTTCTAAGGCTGTGCTATAACTTGATACAAATGCCCCCTTCTTATAATGCAGGTGATTGGGTCCAAGAAAATCTAACTACATTATAACCAAGCCGCAATAACTGGGGAGTGTAGGCAATATTCAAGGTTAAAGAAGACTAAAAATGAAATGAATTACACAGAAATATTTCAGTAATCATTAAACAAAACTTTTTTAATCAATTTCATTCATTAACTACTGAAATGTTTTTGTCTAATTAATTTCATTTTTACTGTTGGTTGACTCGCATGGATCAAATATTTTTGATGGGGTGAAAGTTGTGTCACCTCTGTTTTCAAATAGGCTTATAGTATCGTAAAATAGTGCTCAGCCCGAAGTATAGAGTTGATGGGAAATTCTGTTTTTATTCATGGTTATCTTGATGAATGGAAAGTTGAAAATGTTGGGGGTCCACCAGCCACCTGCCTTCTATTGTAAACCATATCATAACAGTCCGCATTATATCAAGGGATGCCTATACTTCTTATTACACTTCCTTCATCCCCAGTCAAATAGTTGTTTAATCTTTATTCTTTCTGTTCCCCTCGGTGGATAAGACGACACTTGAAGGATGAAAAAAAACACCCCCAAAAATGGAGCCATTGTATAGGCCAGATACAAAAATGATGATTAAACTTGTGATTCTGACTGAAACTGGGTTCTCATCTTATCTGAAGGCTGCCTTATTCGCCAAAATATCTTATAAATGGATGCAAACTGACATTTACATGAAAAATCATGGTAGCCCATCAACCACTTGAGGATCAGACTTTGACCCATGATATCTCTGGGGTTACACTCTTAAATTAAAATGAAGTTTCTTGTTTAATATCTCATGAGGCTTTATCTGAAATAATTCATCAGGTGAGACCCAAAGGGGGCAACTTGAGCATTCTATTTTTTGTATCTACTATTGTAAGTACTTGGGAACATTTCACAGATATATTTGAATTTGTATGAAATGATTTTCTAGAAAAGAAACTAAGTATATATATGTATATATATATATATATATATGTATGTGTGTGTGTGTGCATTAGCATATATTTGTGCATGCTGAGATATTCATATATATATATATATATATATATGTGTGTGTGTGTGTGTGTGTTCTTATGTGTATGTGTGTGTGTATATATATATATATATATATATATATATATATATATATATATATATATATACACACACAGATAGAGTATGGAAATGCATACAAATGAAACCATATTTAAGCATTTCTTTCAGAAGCTATGCCATTAGAAATTTTATGCTTTTTTCTTTCAATTCCTAGATTATAAATTCAGACTGAGAAACAAATTCTTTTTGCTAAAGCTATGTCCTCCTTTTGTTCTTTGTTTATATCAAAACATATTTCAAATTGGTCTCACTATGCATGAACTGTAGGAGGTAACAAAAATTTATCACGCATGGCAAAACTAGTTCACCAGGCTTTCCCAGCTATAACTACATTCCACTTGATAACTAAGCTTAGTCTAAATGTACATCCTGTCAAGATAACATTCAGAGGGAATAAAAAATAATTTGATAGTTTATGTATAACTATATCCTTATTTTTACATGCATACTGGATGTACTTACCTTTTCTAATGGATTCAAATTTACAATTTCAGGTAATTTTGTAGTTTTTCCTCTCATAAAGTAAGATAAACAGTGTCATAAATCGGTATGAAATTATCTAAACAGAATTTCTAAGAATATCTATTGGAAAAAAACAAGCATGTTTCTTGTGCGAAACTATTTTGTGTTTTGTAACGCTCAAAAGGAAACTAAAAATAAACTCGAAGTAAGGTTCAGAAACAAAATGACCGTCTCTGTTGTTAGTCTTTTGAGCAAAGGTGTAGCCGAGATGGATAGGGATGGACTATTTGAAAATGCACCTTGTACCCCAGTGGAGGAGCACCCTCAAAGCTTTATAAATAGTTCATTTCTACTGACAAATCTCACCAAGTGTTGGAGGGGCCTCCCCAGGAGCCAAGCCAACTTAACGCCCCAATCTCAGTCAATCATTCATTCATTTTTGGACCATCCCATTTCATACTCATCCATTTAAAGAAAAGAAAAAAAAATCGTGGGAGGTGTTCCGTTGTAGAAGATATGTATCGTATATCAACTGACTCGGTGAATGTAATATAATAGACAATATGAAAACACTAAACTTGAAAACTGGATCCTTTGTATTTCTGTCTCATATTTAGAGAGACTGTTTTTTTTACATTGTTAAACGGGGGTGGGGTGAATTACAAGGTTTGGAGAGGAGGAGGAGGGGTGATGATGCAAGGTCATTATTGTTCTAAAACTTGTTATCTTTCCTGGTTAAAAAAGCAGAAAATGTCTTTGTGTCAAAGTTCAAATCATTTGTGTAGGGGGAGTAAAAATGAGATGAGTTTTGTTTGTGTATATGTAGTAGTATCTAGTGACTGTGTTACTGAGGAAAATTATAAGTAGCATATGTGAGTGTGTGTTATGATTGCTGTGTGATAATGAACGTGGATAATCCAAGATTTTAGAAAAAGTGTTGGTAGTGTAATTTTTTGGTTTATTTAAATTTTTTTATGATGCTGGGTTTTATATCTGATTTTTGTATTAACTTGTTAGAGAGAAAATTGCTGTGTGAATATGTGTGTGGGTTATCCATGATTTTAGAAGAGTGTAGGTAATGTAATTTTTATTTTAATTTCAAGATGTGTTGCACCTTTGAAATCATCAAAGTAAAAGCAGTAATGTTGTATTTGCTTTACATTCATTGCTAGCAGGGGTGTAAGTGAGGAAGAGATAGAGGGTTGGGTATTTCAAAATCCCCCCTCAAAAGAGGGGAACCCCAAATGTTTTATAAATAGTGGTTAACCTACTGCATTTTTACTAATGTTAAAGTAGAAAATAAGAAATAAGAAATCACACTAAATGTTGACCATTGAGGTCACCAGTGGTCACCAAAGGTCATTTGTAGCTAAGTTTCAGAATTGTTGGCCACAATTTTGCATCAAGGATGCAGAAATTTAGCATAGGGGCACGTCTTTACATGGAAAAAGTTATAGGCAATGTGACATTGGTGCTGGAAATCACTACAGGTGATCTGAGATCATTTCTGGAAATCATAGTAAAGAATAAGATCACTGACTTCTGAGATCTCCCTGTTTTTCCTGATGGACAGCTCTATACTAGTTGTTTGAGAGTTGGATCCCCAATCAACCTTTTCATACTGACACCCGGTGGGAGAAGTGGGAGAAACGCTTATGCAGTGTATTTAGAACCCCTCTCAAAATAAGTGAAGACATGATTTGACCATTTTGTACATCATTATATTTCTTCCATTACCACTGCTTTCTCATGTTTACAAAATGTATGAAATCGTTTTTTTTATTTTTATTTGCTGTGTACGAAGAAAAATATATTAAAGATCATATTTTCCTGTTCAGTTATATTTTAAGTTATTCTTACCTTAGGCAGTGTCAGGTATCCCTGTTGGTATTATATATTATTTAATGTATGAATAGATATATTTGTGAATTTAGGTAAAATGGCCCAGATAAAAAAGGCGCAAATAGAAAAATAGGAAAAAAATGGCCCCACTAAAATAAATAGCTTTTTAAAAATCAAAATCAACTGAAAGTCATGTATAAACATTTTACAGACATAATTGAATTAAATTCATGCTGTTAGATTTGATAGACCCACAGAATTTTCCAGGTCCTCGACATCCTATTTTTGAACATGATTGAAATTTCTTAAAATGTGTTTTGAAAAGTGCCCATGGGAAATTTTATAAGGTTTTATTTTGAACTTCTGGCACAACTTGAGCAAAGTGGTATCGATCGGAATTTTTTTTTTAATTGAATTTTAAATAATACAAATCTTTTTTCTTTTCTACACACATTATTAAAAATTTTCAGCCCAACTTAATTCTATTTTTTTCATGATTTCTCTTATTTTTTGTGCATTTTTAATTTGTACAAATTCTTTTTTTTTTTTTTTTTTTTTCACACTCTTGCCATCTTTAAAGGGGGAAAAGTACCCACCAAAACATAATTTGCTCATGATATCGTTTCCGAGAAAAATGCTCAAAAATCCCCACAGAAAAAAGCCCATAGTAATAAGTGTGCATAGGAAAAAACCCCATGTGCAAAATGGTCCACACAGAAAAAGGCTCTCACAGAAAAGAGCCAATATGGAAAAAAAGAATTAAGCAAATAACAAAATAACTTACAAGCAATATATCAAGATGTATTAAATGCAAAATTTTCAGAATTTTTTAATTGCAAAATTACAGATTATATTATCAGTGTCCATCTTATTTCAAATTATATATATATATATATATATATATATATATATATATATATAATGCTCTTCCATAGGAATAGAGCACTCTGGTGGATGAGAGATTTCTGTGTAAATAAATATATAGCTTAAATTCAGTCTTACTGACTGTCTAGTTCCGTAGTCCAGAGGTAGGATATCGGCCTGCGGGTCTGAAGTGAAAGTTTCAATTCTGCCTCGTGGTACTGGATAGGATAATGGAAAGTCTATAGCCACACTGAAGAGATGTAATACATTGAAACAGCTGTCTGTGGATGACACAATAATATATATATATATATATATATATATATATATATATATATATATATATATATATATATATATATATATATAATAATGGTACTGGTAAATAGTTTATCAAAAATTTCCTGAAAATCATGTATTGACATAATTAAATATGTAAATAGTATGAAATCTGATAAATCCTTATTTCAAAAGTTGTTTTTAAATTACCCCAAGCTACAATTGAATTTGTGGTCTCAGACATCTTTTCTCTGGATTCTGCTTCCACAAAGATTTTTCTAACAGAGTATATTGCAGTGATTCTCTCTCTTAAAACTTCTGAGTAAATGGGTCTCTCCAGTCTGGGTAGGTTATTTAACAAGTTTCAAAGAAAATTTGGGTTCTTCCCAAACACTAATTGGTTTGGTGGAAAACCATATATATCAGTGGGAGCATTTTTGCTCAATAGGCAATGAGCTACTAGTGTTACCAACTATTTTCTTTATCATGCTGCTATTAATTGCATCATAATGTTTGCTGATTCCATTTGACCATGGCGATAGCTTCTGTAGTTCAAATAGCAGTATTTAGTTTTTAACCCATTATGTGTAAAGTCCTTGGTTATAAATTCGCCACTGTTATCGGTAGCTGCCCCGGATAACTGAAATTACTGATCCAAATGTTGAAGATTTTAGCAATTACTACATCTCTGTTTTGAAGATAACACACTTGCTGCACTGACACAGGTTGTGTGATCAATGAAAAAAAAATTTTCATATATACTGTCAGAAAAAAGTCACACAGTCTATGTCCTCTCTTGTAAAAAAAATCTATACCTATGCCAAATTTCAGCTTTTTAGATGCAAAATTGGTACCTACTTTGTGTCTAAAAAATTTGTGTACTTGTGTATTTGGAGCCAAGAGATCAACTTGGGATAGGCAATGCTGACCCCTGAGGTCTTTTCAGGTCAAAAAACGGTGTCAAGCTGAACTGCAGAAAGGAGCATCTTCTTTATGCAAGATTACATAAACTGATGTCCCCATAATTTGCAAGTATTCATTTGAAAATTTGTTCATTTCCAAGAAAAGCAGTAGAAATGTCAATAGCTCAGTGTTTAAAAGCCCTGAAAATAGAATATAAAATCAGTACGAAAGATCATTGATTTTCTGTATTATATTTCAAGAGGTAACTTTACCAAATCTGAACGTAGGATAGGTGCTGCTATCCTCTACATCTCTTTAGATCAATTTAGGGTCAGTAGTACCCTTTTAGCCCTAATTTGTGAACTTCAATTTAAAGTATTTTTTTTTTTTTAAATCAAAATAAATATTACTGGCCAAGCAATTAAGAGCATAGAAAATAAATTCATATAGTTATTTGATTGACATTTGAAGAAATTTAGAAAAATTACAAGACTATATTAATTAATTGCAGAAGCTATTTCTAGAATATTTACACAGACAAAAGTGTTGAAGGTGACATGTAAATGTTGAATGAAGTAACCAGACAGGAGACACAGAAAAGTAAAAGTAGCAACTTTTTCATTTTACATTTGGTTCTGTTTATTTTCTTTTTTTTCTTTTTTATTTATCACAGATAAAAAGACATAATGTGTTACAGATTTATGATTATACAATTATTTTTTCCCCCAGTTTGAACAAGAATCCATGACACTGAAAGATGATCTGTCTTCTGTTGAAGAAGAGCTTGAAGCCAGCCGTGTGGTAGTGTCTTTTCTTCAAAAGGAAATCGATCAGCTCCAGCGCCAGTTAAATACAAGGTAAGTGACTGATTTCACTGCTGCTAAACTATACTTCCATGATGGCTTGAATTGATCTGGTCAGAAAGCCGTCAGTTAGCATTTTAATGCACAGCCATAAATAAGAAAAGTGTTATTATACACTGATTTACTCGGTCAAGTGTCCTCATCTTGGTTGTTATAGTAAAAACATTTCGATCATTGTACTCTCTGGTCTTCTATCAGATGTCTATCGTGGTTGTTAACTTCTGAGAATTTCAAAATCAGACCATTTATTCAATTCATGGAGGTAAATTGTTCTTATTCTGCTACCCATGCTAGAGGATATCTTGTATCATTTAATTTCTCCTCGTCAATTCATCCTTGTGATATTGCTTGTCTGTCTCTTCCACTGAACCAGAGGTCCTCGTCTCAGGAATTCAGACAAAAATTTAAAAAGTCTGTTGTAATGAGACTTGAGCTAAGCTATGATTTGATAAAATTATTGCCAATTGAACTGTGAGTTTATGTTGGTTTTGGCAGAGTGTCATTGATTTGTATTTTAATCGCAGATCAAGATCTTTAATGCCCATGTCACTACAACTTGACTTTCAATTACTGCAATTACTGGCATCATGACCATATTATATAAATAAAATTAAACAGAAAGATAGTTATAATTTATTTCGAATTTGGCTTATTCGAAATAAGGATAACCAAATCAAAACTTTTTTTTTTTTACAAGAGAGTGGTTAAGAAAGTCAAATATTTGAAAATGAAAAGGAAAATAACTTTTTGCTTGTAATTTTAGGTTCTTTTAAATACCTTATTTACTCCCCTTGTAAATCCAACTTTTTAATGAACCAACAAAAACTTTTTTCTCCCTAAGTAACCTATTTGTCAAAAAGTATTTTAGATATATTAGGTACTCTATTAATTTATGAAAAAACTACAAAGCAGACGATAAATCATTTTAATACAAAACTATTCATCAGCGATTTTCTAATTCAATGTTTACTTTTATTGTCACTTTCATTATCGAAAAGACATCAATATATCATATTTTAAGTTCAAACGTGAGGCAGAAGTAATATAAGAATATGTAAATTTTCCTGAAAATTATGTAAAAATAGACATAATCATTATCCAAAGTTTCTTGTGATGATACAAAAATGTTACTATTTCAATTTGATTTTTTTATTTTGTTGAAAAAGTGACGTTAATTTGATAACCCTATTTTGATTGGCTATGACATCTCACTTGATCGTAGGAAATAAAACCATTTCTATCACCTCGATTCAATCGCTGACACCATCCCAGACATTTGAGGTTCTAAGAACACTCATGTTGACAGTTGATCCCCAATGAATTCAAAGAATTGCCAATCTGACAAAATTCAGTCGGTGACTGATCATAAGTTTAGCTTTACTCAGGAATAGATTTATAATGTTTTGTCCTCAAGAATGAACAGTCAACTTAACCTTCTTCTGGCATTGGAGATAAGCTTCTCGTATGGCTATCCATTGATTATATAATGACTGCTTCCTCTAGGAAGCCTGTATAAAAATGATGGTGTATTAGATGTCAACCACATGATTTTGTAACTAAAGAAGTTGTTGATGTCTCACAGTTTTTATAGACAGAGTAAAGATATTAAAGGATGAAAATTTTTATTACTTTATTTAAAAAAAATATTTCTCAGTGTAATTTTATAGTTGGGCAAGGTGTTATTTCTGCTAGGCCTCTTAGTTATTCCTTTGCTCATTGTTAGAATTAAGATATTAAAAAATAGGTATTCTTCCAGCTTTCCACTCTAAATTATTAAAATTATTTTTCTTGAAGAAAAAAAAAACACATTTAGAATGCCTCAACTTAATTGACATAGAATACTATAAAAATATCAATTAGGATTGTAGTAATGTCCTACCTAGAATTGAAAAAATTTGCCAATACATTGTTTTGAAAATTTTTTCTACCACATACGCTCCTGTAGATAAGTGTAAAACAATTCATTGCACTTGCTTCTCATGTTCATAGACTTGTGATTGTTCAATCATTACATAATGTTTGGTCAGCCATCTGATTGTAGGAATAGTGTCTCTCCTAAAAGTAGTTGGAACATGAAAAGAAAGATTGACAGGTTTAGTGCGTCACTCAATTACAACCGTCATATGGCCAACATGGGGAGTGGTGATCCCTTGAAAAACTGTCAAAAAAAGTGATTGATGAATGTTACTTTTTTTGCCTTTGTTGGGTGCTGATCATTAAAAAAACTGAATTTTCATAATACAAGCAGGAACATGTCCAGACAGGAATTAAAGTACAAATTTAGTCTGAACATACATTGTAAATTGAACCGCACACCCTTCCACTAAGAACCTGGTAGGGAGAGCTTAAAAAAACTAAAAAAAGATTTTCTATACATAATGAGGAGTAAATGCTTAAACTTTCAGCCCTCTGGCTCCACTGGTGTAGTTCATAAGCACAATTCATACATAGATAGCCTGAATCACTCTAAAACTGAAGAAACCTATATTGAAATTGACTATTGTTTTTTTGTTTGTTTTTTTTCACATATTTTTATATGTTGCTTAATTTTTTTCTCTTCATCTAATGATAAGCATGCGTATAGTTTTGGTTGATGGTTTCCATTATTTCTAAGGTTATCGACAGGCAGAGCTGCATCAAAAATTGAAATTTGTGCTGGAGGCTGCCTGACCATTTGAATTAACTTATAATGATTTAATGCAGAGAAACTGCAGAACTACTGAAAAATCAAGTCTTTACGACTTGATAATTGTCAAGAATCCACCAAACATTGCATGACTTCTATAGAGGAATGAGAAGTGTCAATTTTATTCATGAACTTTTTTTTCTCTTGTTGTTTTGTCTCAGCTCCTTTCTTACAATAGATTAATTCTTTTGAGCCTTACCTCCCATTCATCCTATATATTTACATCAGCCTTTAGAACTGTCTTACAATATATGTTTATGCATACTATGAAATGTAACTTTACAATGGAGAGTGGTCATTACTTGAATTGCCAAATGGTAAGAATGAAACCAACATAAAAGATAAGTAGTTTGAAAGAAGCTGGAACTTTGTGGCCTCAACACATCTGTTCAGAATTACCCTACAGTATTTTTTTCCACGTTTTTCCAATTCATAAATTTTGCTTTTAATGAATAACATCAAAATAAATGATCTTTTATTTTTCTCTCTTCGTCTTCACCTCTTTGTATTTTCATTCTGCTGTGTCCTGCACATACAAATGCATACTTTTTATTGAATAAAAAAAAAAAAGCAAACAGTAGATAAAAGTATATATATAAAAAAAAAAATTAGGGTTTAAAATTTTGAAAGAAAATTTCCAAATATAAAAAAAATTCTTCTAGATAAGGTGACTACTTGAAGATGACTTACTGTATTAAATGGCATATAAGACACTCCTTATTACAGCAGGGAATATTTAAGAAAAAAATGCATTTCCCTGAATTCCTCCCATTCATCACTCAATTTTTGCCATTCCCCAAGTTCTGTGGGGCTGGACAGCCAAAATTACACTTACCTTTTGAGCCATTTTGAAGGGGAAAAATATGGTAGCCAAAAATGCTGTGGAGATTCAGTTTTCTAAGATGAAAGAGTTCGCAAAACGTTTAATTTTTGTGGTGATACGTTCATGCTGATGAATATATCACTAAACCATGATAAGTATTTTTATGAAACAGTTAGCTTCATCCAGTGGCCACCAAAGATATTGTGCAGCTCACAAGTCATTCTTGTTTTCAACCTGTCCCTTGCTGTTGTTAGTTGAGAGGTATAGAATTTCCCTTAGGTTCTGCTCATTGTCAAGATTTGGCATTTAAGGGAGAAACAATACTTCCTGAAAGAATGACTGAAATGTGCTGCAGAAGTCATACATTTGTGATCTTTGGATAAAACAAATAGATATTTTTGACGCTTCTTCTGCTTCAAGATCAAAATGTTGAATCACCAGTTTGCTGGTAACAGTTCAGACTCAGTTCAATTTTAATACTGATAGAATTATTTTCTTGTCTCACTTGAAGAAAATTCAAAGAAAATAAATATTGAAATATTATGAATAAGAATAAGCTCAAACATTTCAACAGTATCTGTCTTGATACACATACAGACATGCTTACATAAGAACAATTAAATCAGAATTTTAGTTTTTATAGTAAATGAATGAATGCATATTAAAATCTTTGTATAGAAAAGCGATCATTTTTCTCATCTAAATTCGTCTCTGGAGAATGTAGACAGAATATAATATGTACACAATAGAAGACAAAATTATGATGTACGGTTTAAAATTTGTAATATACATCTATTGATAAGACTGTATTGACTTTAACACTAGGTAACCAAATTCAAAGCCTTCCCTTCGATGAAATTGGATTTTTTATGTTCCAAAAGTAAAAACATTTTGGTCCACCCAATTGGATATGTGCACGTGATTCATTTTGGTTTACTGTTAGGATTGCGATCTCTTAAATGGTTCAGGAATGCTGAAGCTTATCACCTATTTAAGATCACTTTGACCTGTTTTTCATTTGGGAGAAATCAATTGTATGAATTTCTCGTATAACATTTTTATAAAAATATAATAGTGGTAAATTTGTATAAAAATCAATTTGAATAAATATTTATATGAATATTGTAATGTATATCTATATAAATGTATTGACTAGAATGGGCATGAAGTGTAAACAACTTGTCCTGTGCTGAAAGCCTACGCAATGGTTTAAGCCAAGTTTATGCAAACATGACTTTTTGAAGAATCAATCATTTTACTGTATTCTTTATTTTTATTAGTTGAAAATATTTTATTTCTAACTGATTGGTCTGGAGATTTTAAGAACGCAGTAGATATAGGAATTCTGAACTAATAAGTAATCAATAGAAAATGATTAATTCACCTCGGCCAATAATGTTGGTGAGTTATATGTGCTTGGTCACATCTGTATTTCTGTCTGTCCAGATGATATCTCCAAAAGTTCTCTTGATTGACAGATATTTTTCCGTTTTGTTTTTCTCACACACATTTATTTATTCTCTCATCTTTGTCCACACAATATCTCTCAAAATTCCAAATAAATTTCGATGACATTTTGTGGAAGAAAAATGTGCTAAGAGAGAATTGATTATATTTACAGGTAGGTCCAGGATTTTTAAAATAATTATCTCTCCTGCATCATAGCTGTATACAAACTGATTTTCAGTCTGTTTTTAGTAACACTGGCATTGGTGGGGGTATGTACTCTCTTAGTGTTTTCTATTTTGGGAGGTAATTTGAGCTTCTAGAATTTTTTTTTTTCTTTTATTAGTTCAAAGTTTATTGACAAAAGCAATTCATTCACACCTACCCATAAGTCAGGACAATAAAATGCTTGCATGGGATGTCGTTTTATTAGATTGGTACAAAAATAGTTAGTTTTTCACCATCGACTTGGAAGAAGTATACCTCAACTTGGGATAAAAGTTATCAATCGAAATAAGAACCTTCAGAATCTACACATTCTTGCCAACTAGATACATATCTATTTATTCTGGAAGCATAAAATTCTTGAGTCCCTGGAACTGATGAATCCTCCAAAGGTGTTTTGAGCTGCTACCTGGTTGTTGAAGACCTTCCCTCGCAGGAAGTAGTCAGTATACATGAAAAAATGGTAGTCGTTCAGAGAGAGAAAGATCTGGTGAGTAAGCTGGGTGAGGTAGAATTTTATAGCCTTGTTGATTCATTTTCTGCAGAGTCATTCACATGTTGTACAAGTTTTTTTGTTTTTCATTCAGGGTCATTAATATGTCTAGCTTTTTTTGCTTTCCTAATTTGATACAAATGTTGAACAACTGTTGAATGGTCAATGTTTAGTTCCTCTGCAACCTCATGAGTTGGAACCCCAATTAGTTGTCAATCTCAGGAGGCTCTTGTCTCCGCTTCAAAATTTTTTGAACCAATGTTGTGCTCTACGTTCTTTGATAGTCCTTTGGCCAAATACTTCGTTGATATTGCGATAAGTTTTCTCTGCTTTACATCCCATTTTGAACTCATAGGATGAAATTGCTTGAATTTCCTTTTTTTCAATCTTTGATTTGACAGCCTTACATGAATCAGAATAAATAGTTTAAGGAAAACTTTCAGCTTAAATAGATTGAGCAAAATTTACACTTTAAAATGATATATTTCACGAACAAAGTTAAATGATAGTTTATTCCAAAAATAAACTCCAGATTTTTTAAAACAACAAAAACCAAGATTATTTTTTCACTTTCCTAATGGATTAAGTTAAATGAGTATATGTACTCATTTTTGCTCTGCACTTAGCTTTAGGTTTCTGAAGAAATGATAACAGGAGGGGAGGGCTAATTTAACTTTTAAACTTAATAAAAAACATTAAAAAAAAACATGGTACCTGCTAGAATTAAACTTATTACAAAATTTAGCTGTCAAGCCAGAATTATTTCTTCAATTGGAAATTTTTAAATTCAGCTGTCATACCAGAATTCATTTTTCAGCTAGAAATTCCTGGAGTGTCAACAACTAAAATTGTCCATTATCTCAAGTCTCTGTCCTTTTCTCTTGTTTTTTCTGTATCTGCTTATCTCTCCCAATCTTTATTGCCATTCATGTTTGTATAACATTTAGATGAAAACAGTCTTGAAATGATAGTGTCCACTTCTGACGCTATAGATACTTAATTATCTGGTCAATTTCAGGGCTGGAATAAGTTCAGTGAATATCCCGCAGTAATTGCTCATTACCATTTGGTATAAATGGTGGTTTTGGAAATAAGCTCATTATAGATCTCATTAAAATCTCCTGAATCTCCCATTTCAATCCAAATACTCTGATTTTTGCTTGAAGTTATATCGTTGTACAGACTGGAGATCAAATTTGATACCTGCCTCAGGACATCTTCAATAAAATCTATATTACCCCATCTACACATAGTATCCAGCAGACTATTTCATAGCGCAGACAGTGTAGGTAATTCTGAACTAATAAATAATCAATAGAAAAGTCAGAGGTGATTAATTTTATTCCTGTTTCTGTGTTTATTCATATCATCACTCGAATATTTGCTATATATATACATATAGATATAGATATAAATATATAGATAGATAGATGGATAGATAAAAATATCATGTAGTAAGCAACATATTATTTTCAAACTCCAGTCCAAGTCGGAGGCTCAAATTGACTTAGTTATTTTCACCATAGCATGAACACCAAGAACGATAACAATCCTTACCTAATTTAGGGGTGTAAAGTCTTCACTGTTTGTCTGACCCATTTAACCAAACCCAATATACAAAATAAACATTTCCCCACTGTAATAAATCTAAACAAACACTATACAATTGACTCCAATCTTTTTGGCGACAGTAGTGAATAGTAGCTTATCAATGTGAAAAAAATCGTTGATAATGATTTACAATGCTTTATCTACTGTAAAATGAATAAATTTGTTTACAGTACAGTGGATAAGAAAAAAAGTTTCGATTATCTAAAATACAATTTGTATAATTTCAAGTTTTCAACTGCGTTTATATTGTCTACATAAATAATTTTCAGTTGATTATTTTCTACAATCTTTTTTCTTATTGATAACACAAAGAATATTGTGATTTCCTTCGTTTATTTACACTGTACAGCGTATTTCTATGATTTTTTTTTCATGGTATGTCGCAGAACTCACCTAAATATTCCCTTTAAATTATTCAAGACTGAACTGCAAATGATTGAAAGCACAAATGAAAAGGGATAACTGTATTGTATAATTGGGAATTAATCAATTAAGCCTCAAGCTGGACTCAGTTTTGAATCACGGAACACTTTTCCCTCTTCACACCTGAATTCTAAATTGCCCCCCAGTATATTCAGATTGCTCCCTTGTTGGGCATGTGCTCCATGTTGTAAATCACTGATCTATATTGTTGCTTTGTTGGTATAGTAATTGATATCAGACATAGTTTATTCCTGTATCTGTGTAATTTCAATTACTGATTGGGGAAAAAAACATCCCCCCCTCCCTGTGTGCGTGTTATGTATATATCTATATATAATTATGAATGCATTATATCATTTGAGTCTATTTGAAATGATTTCCTGTTAGTACACGGAGAATGTGTCACTTGGCCTAGACAGTGTAAATGGAATAAAAAAATTGGGCTGCTCCAAGAATCAAACTTGTGACTTATTAGATATCCCCTTCAATGTAACATTGCTCTTACCATTGAAATGAACAGCTCGGTGGGAAGGCAAAAACCCAAATGATTGCTTAATCCCCATGTTCTCATTTTTGTTCATTCACTGTCCATATCTGCGCTATTTTTTCTCAATGCGGATAATTATATTATCAAGAAATTGATTTATATAGGCCCAAATAATTGCTTTATTCCAATTTTCTATGATTATTTATTCTATTTATGCTGTCTAGGATAAGTGACACATTCTCTATGTAATCATGGGAGGTCATTTCAAATACAGTTCCAAATAATATGGTGCATTCATAATCATTCTGTCGGTTTATGTATTCATTTCTTAATAATAAAATTTCATGTTGATAACTCTTGTGATTTTTGAGTTAGACTGTCACATTCAGAATCATTGACATACAATTTAGCAAAGGCAATTTTGGCTCTGATTCTGAATTGTAATAACAACTGTGAATGTATGACAATGTAATTACAATAACAATGGCGAACGTCAAACAGTAGATTCAGAATCAGTATTCTTGAATCATCTTATTTCAGCTACATGATAAATTTTACTCTAAAATGCCTCAATCTGCATAGTTTATCCAAAACTGGAACTGGATATGAACAATTTTTCATTTTGGATTGTGACTCATAAAGGATGGTACATTAGAATTTTTCGTCTCCTGTTTAATATCTGCCTTTCTCAAGAATAACTCATTTGAACAACTTCAAGTGGACTTCCTCAGGTCCTGAGCAATACACCTCTCGGATTTCAAGTAGAGTACCCAGTTCTCAAGATAGATTATTGTCTTTTGGGTGGATTGTGGCCATTTTGAATTTGAGGATTCTCCCTTCGTACGATTTCTACTGACGTTTTTTCTGTCATTCAGAAAATATTGAGGATACAAAATCTGTTCGTTTTTTTGATGCAATTTGTGAGTTATATTTTCACTGGACTATCATAATGATAATTCTTACTTAAAAAACAGGTCTGGTTTATCACTCAATAGAAAATTTCACTTGAACAATGTCTTTTAGCATCATGCTGTGTTAGGGGTGATCAACAAAGAAATTAGAAGAAAGAATGAGCAATGAATGATTTACCTCACCTTTGAGCTGTGATTTTTTTTTTCTCATTTAAAAAAAAAAAAAAAAAATTCATCCAGCAGTCAGTTGGTGTTTTAAATGACTTACTTTTTCTCTGGGGGGTTAGGGAGTTGACCATGTACAAATAGTGTCCTTTGTTGAGGGAGGGGGGGTACAGGAACGTGCCAGTTATCCATAAAACAAAAGGAATAAATTATCATATTTTCTTTAGGTATTAGAATAAAGATGGTGGATAGGGTGGTGGATTACAGATTTATGCTCCACTCAAATATAAGGGCTTCAGTGGCTGAAGTTGTTCAGACAACATCCATGAAAGATGTAATATAGTATGTATGCCTGTGCTAGTTTTCTCAGAAGCTATTTGTTCTCTAATTTATGCTGTTTGCTTCACCGGCTGAATGTGTATTGATCCAGTGTTATGATAAAAAGTAGCAATGAGATGGGTAGAACAAGTAATAATATAATGATATAAAATACTTTTGAACACCAATAAGAAACTTTTTTTCCGATTTTCAAGAAAATAATTCCTCTGTTTTAAGATAATATTTCTCTCAAATCTGTAGATGACTCTTAAATTAAAAGGATGTTATCTTGTTTGTTCTCTAATTATTTCACTAAAGACAGATCACTCTTGAGAGAAGACCAAGAACTGCTGCCTTTTAAATCTTGGTCCTGATTGGATAATTTTCTTGGGAGTACCCAGGGGCGCAGCCCTGCTGAAGCACCACTAAGGCATCCCTGTTGAAAAAGAAGCCAAAATAGATAAACTAGATGAAACTCTCCGGCACCTAAAAAGTTGTCAGCTCTAGCACCTAGAAGTACCTGGGAATGAAAGCATTCTTTCAGCACCATTTTATAACATTTTGACCATTAGTTCTTCTTATAAATGCACATAATTTTGAATATGTACACAGATTGATTAACAAGTGACATTTATATTTACTACATTAGGACTTATACCCACTCATAAATATCCCCTTTGGAGCCACTTGACTGAAATCTCAGTTCCTCTGTAATACAGCCAAGGCACATTACTGTCATTTTGAGAATGAGTCATTATCTTTGAGAATTTTCAGTTTATTAAACTCATTCTGATTTGAAATGCCAAGAAAAAAAGAGACCCCCCCTTTCCATATGGATTGCATGTATGAAAATAGCATGGATTGGCTGAAAAGCATCTGATAAGAACAAAAGAAATTAGTTCAATTAACTATTAGAAAGAGAATATTGTATTTCTACTCATTAATTTATGAACTGCTTGATACTGCTCCTAAATGACAGTGGAACTCTTCTGGAGTCCTTCTATGAATAGAATTGAAAAAAGATATCGAAAATGTCCTAAATGTATAAGGGAGGGAACATTGATTAGAAGTTATTCACCTTTATAATAAAATTCTAATTTTTTACATGACTTTAAGAGTTAAAGATAGCAAATTGTTGCAGTAATTGATTCAAATATTTTCTCAGACAATTGAGTTCATTCTTTTTGTTATTTTTGTTCCCGCAATGTTTCAAATGATACATTCTATGGCCTTCTTCAGATGTATTTAAAAGAAGGGATTCTTTTTACTTAGTGTCAAGTAAAAACTATAGCAAACAGGAAAATGGTATGGAATTCTCCCTATGTTATGAGCATTGCCACTAACAATAAAATGAAAAAAATTCTAGGTTTTTTTTGCACGCATTATTTGTTCTGTTAAAAATCCCTAGTAGTATTTAAAAGAGTTCTGTTTTCTTAGGTCGATGATTTTTAGCAAAATTTTTAAAGTCTGTCAATATTCCATTGCTATTGCAATTCATTTTTTTTAAAAGTTCCATAACAAATCTTTCATTTCTTCTAATTTTCAGCTCATGGGTTTTTGGTATTCCATTGTAATTTTTGAGGACAAATTCTCACTTTTTGGTTCAGACATTTTTTCTTTCAATGATTACATCTTTAAAAATGATTTCAATGATTACATCTTTAAAAAGTCTTAGACTAAAGCAAAATCCTCTAGAAGTTTTAAAAGAATGCAAACTAATTGCATGAAAGTTAGAGTATAATGCTCTGAGTTTTATAAATTGTGTGATATGAAGTGACTTGACATTGAGCTTAATTGCTACCTCAAAGCAGATATCATTTGAAAAAAATAACTATTTAACGAAACATTCCAACTATCGTTCATTAGCTAAATCTTTGTAATTACCATAACATTTTTATTGGCAATTTTTCTAATTAGAGACTGTCAACCAAAACTGTCAACATAGGTTGCTTCAGTTTTTCAAGTAGATCTGGCTGGCTATCATGCACACTGGCTGTACTGATGTGGATAGCGGGCTGAAAATTTAAACATTTAATCCTTGCGTCATTTTTTTTATTTGAACCCCCCTCCCATTGCTTTTATGGAGAATTCGATTTGCAATCTAAATTAATGCTAAATTAGTTCCTTAGTGTGTGCCCAGCTGCATTTACGCATGTTCTATCAAAAATCAGATCTTTTAGCGATCTCTGCTCAACAAAATGTGAGGGAAATGAGTTATCTACTGATCATTCCTTTTTCTAATTTTTTTAATTGATCACGGCATGCTGCCAAAAAACGTTGGTTGCATGACAGTTTCTATTGAGTGACTTACCAGACCTGTTCTTTCAATTATTCAATCAATCGATTTATTACAGATTGAGATTTTGAGGCATTTTTATAGCCTTGAATTCATTTCTGGTATACCCAAAAGGCTCCATCATATCAAGTGAAAAAAATTATCTGATTATTAATTAAATGTATTGATTTCAACTTCAAATATCACAAAAGGAAGCCATTGATCTTGCAAGACAAATCTCTTATTTATATCAAATACATCATTCCAGCGAGACAAAA
The DNA here is from genome assembly GCA_963457665.1 of Thysanoteuthis rhombus. NCBI lineage: Eukaryota > Metazoa > Mollusca > Cephalopoda > Oegopsida > Thysanoteuthidae > Thysanoteuthis > Thysanoteuthis major. The sequence continues at coordinate 49,225,081 of OY735204.1, read as the reverse complement.
ACGTCCTTTAAAGGTTCATATGTTTATACAGTGGTGGTCAAAAATGAGGTTCAACCTAGTAAAATTGATGCTTTGTATAAAGTGCTAAAGCTATAATTTTGAGGGCTGAACTTAGCTTTTGGTTACCACTGTGTGAATGGGTGTGTGTTTGTGTATATGTATATGGTTATATACAGAGGTGGCCAAAAGGAAATTGGAACTTTAGCCCTTTATCTAAAGCATCAGTTTTCAAAGGGTTAAAACTCTTATTTCCTCGGCTGAACATCTCTTTTGGCCACCAATGTGGGTACAAATATTTATCTTGATAACATACAGTCCTGACCAAAATTGATGTTCAGCCTTGGAAATTGGAGATTTAGCCCTTTATTTGAAGTATCCATTTTTAGAACAGGTATCATTTTTGACCACCACTGTATATCTTGTGTATCAAAGTATTTGTATCAGTATTATTGAAAATTTGAATCACAATCAAGTCATTGTTCATGAAATTCTATGTGTTAATATTCCGAGATTTTATGCATTTGCATATTTAAACATTTTAAAAAACAGTTGAACTGCCGTACATTAAGTCGATTGAACTAGAAAGCACTCAGAGTACACAAGCCTCTGCCAACACCATTGTCACTAAAAACTGATTACACATTCCAGACTATGCTATGACAAAAGCTTGGAATAATTATACATCAGATTTAAATGGCTTCAATACTCTATCAAGAAGTCCATCTATCTTGTTGTTGTATTGATTGTTTTGACACAAAAAGTGCTGAGTGCAATAATTTTGATTGCGCAATCACACAAAAGTGCTGACGATGCAATCATTGTGCTTGTGCTATAGCAAAAGTGTTGACGATACAATACATTTGTGTGATCACACAAAAGTAATGACAATGCAATATGGTTTCACAGTCATCCAATACACTTTATCATGTCAACAGCAATGATGTCATCACTATGATGTCTTCACTGATATCATCATAACATTATGATAACATCATTATTGTGTTGAAGCGGAAAAATTTCTTCTAAATGGGTAAATACATAACCTCTGTCTGACTTCAATGTATGTGTATGCATGCATTAATAATGGATCTCTTCCAGTATTCACTACCTTTTTTTTCTTACCTTTCCACTCTACCCACGTCTAACACTGCTCCAAAATCTCCCTTGATCAAAAAAAAAATTAATAGGATTTGTGAAAATAAAATCCAAATTAGTTAGCTTATAAACCCTTCATGAAATATTATCTTCCACTTGTTGAGTCTTTCTAATAATTGACTTATCGATCATATTCTCCATTGGATAGCTCAGGGGTCAGCAATATTTTTGAAGAAGGGCCAGATTGGAAATGCTTTTATTTCTTGCTGGCCAAGGCCAATACAAACTGAAATAACGATCATACAAAGCTAGAGTAACAGTGTGTCTTTAAATTCCTTTGACATTTTTCATATTAGGGTTGTGTACCTACATAAACTTCCATTTACTATCAATAAAAGAGAACCATGAATTTTTTTTTTTTTTTTTTGCTCAAATCGTAGGTCAAATTTAGCCAAGTATATCAATAGAACATTAGGAATGCATCGTTTTAAACATTTTTAGGTATAAAACATTGATTCATTTGAGGTTTTTGCTCTATTTTTTTCAGTACTTTGATAACTCTTTAGAGTAGATGTATTAAAATGTTCTGTTGATATTTTTCAAAGGACACCATGTCATCATAATGTTATCATGATGATATCAGCAAAGACATCATACTGATGACATATTAAATATATTGGATGACTGTGCGCCTCTACTGCATTGTCATTACTTTTGTGTGATCACACAAACATATTATATCATCAGATAGATGCTGTACATGATTAGCTGCTGCTTGGCCATTTTGAATGGCTTGAAGTGGCTAGATTTTTATGATTGATACAATGTTATTTTCAATCTAAAATTACTGTTAACTTTAGAGTCAATATGTTTGAGGTTAGGGTTAGTAGATAAGTTTCAGGTTAGGGTCAAGGTTATCAATTTAGGTGTTATTTTGCTTTGCTTTTTTTTTAATTTGGGAGTCCAGTGTTGATGATATTTGAGTTTTAATGTACAGTGTTGCCAATAGTGATGTTTTTTTAAAAAGAATTTCAAATCTGAGAATGACTTCCAGAATGAAAAAATTGAAAAATCACATCGCAATATCAACCATGGTTAGGGTTAGTAGGTTGGTCTGGGGTGAGGATTAGTAGGTAGGTCTGATGTCACTGGTTTTAATTTCCCAAGTATTATCAGGGTTATTCTGTTACCTGAAAATTAAATCTACTCAATGGCTATTTAAAAATTTGGGGGGCCTCTTTTAACCGTTCAAAAATGAATCAATTCAAAATTGCAATTCTGAATGCAAGCATTGCCAAAAATATTCAATTTTTTTCTGTTGGTAATTGCAACCCCAACCATAAAACTAACCCTAGATTATATCCTTTGTAGTTGAACTTAATAAAATACAGTTTCAAGTATTCAGAGTCTTATGCTTTCATTTATTCTATAATAGTTTAACAACGGTGGCAGCTCATCATGTCTGTTCAGAAAATATCTGCATAATGTTTTAATGCACTTATTCCAAAGAATTATCATATATTTTATTGTTTGCAAAACAAAAAAGATAATAAGATGAAATGAAAATAATTATGTAACCTGACGTATCTTATAAAGTCTCAAAGGCATTTGTGATAATTATGCAAGCTTAGGTTCCTTTACAACTTTTGAATACATGATTAAGAAGCCAAAATGATAGACACTACAAGAATAACAGTCCTGCCTAACTTTATATATAACAAGATATCATAAAATAAAATTCAATTCATATTTCTCATTGATTTAAAGGTAATGGGAAAAATGAGAGAAAAGAATGTTGGTTTTGTTTTGTATGCATGGTCTGTCCAGAAAGTTACCAGCTATTTTGAATATCTCGAAAACCGACTGCTCATTCTTCATGCCATCATGTGCTGTTTTTTTTTTTTTTCCTTGCAAGTCATCCATCACCAGAGTCTGCCTGGAAGTTGAATGCAACAAACTTCTTCACCTCTAGATTCTGTTCAATCTTTATTCTGTTTCCATACATTATGAGGTCTAAGAGAAATAAAACGATCTTAAATTCATTCAAGTAATGAAAAAAGCAATTCAAGGAAAGCAACTTCTGATTAAAGTTACCCCCCCTCCCCGCACTTTTTGGTAATTTTTTTTCTCCTTTTCTTCAATTCACAAAAGAGTATTGAATAGCGAACGCAAAGATCAAGGGATTGATCTTTTATCTGGTACCCTCTGATGATGATAAACAGGATGTGCAAATGCAGAAAAACATCCTCGGGACACCTTGATGACAGGTGTTGACGAAAAACATCCTGACGAATATGTTGTCAAAAGGACATGCTACTTGTGCTTTCCTGAATGAAAAGCTAGTAAAACGACAGGTGTTTTTTTTTCCAGAAGAATCCACATCTGGGTGGGCGGATACATTAGAAAGCGTAGGAGGATGAGGGCGGAGCTACCTAAGAGCATGGGTTGATCCATCAAACGTGTGGGCGTAGATCCCCTATGAGAAAGTGATAATTGCCGTCTTGCGCAGACCAGATGTGTGCCCATCCATTGTCCTGAGCACTACTCTCTTTCTATCCGTTCTCCCGATACCACTTGGAACTATACCAAATAAAGATATACACCCATGTCCTGTCTTCTTTTTTGAATACTTTGAAGCTTCAGGCTAATGTAACATAAGTTCCATTTTTAAAAATCCTATTCATTGACGAGTTCCACAGTGGTTACGAGCAGTCTATGAATCTAAGAATAGACATTCTATAACTCAGTTCTCTTGATGATTTTTGTGCTCAATGTTTCTAGGTACTCCTTGCATACTTATAGCATTGTGAGTTAGACATTTTAACCACTCTAAACTGAAATCTGAAATAAATCTTCTTGTATGTGGTTGGGATTTTTGAAAAGCTGCTCAAGGACAATTATTCCTTTCACTGTTTTCATCACCATATTTGCAGTATCACATAACTTTGTACTGGACCTGTCAGTGTGAAATCAGAAAAGCAAAATATCTAATCAGCCACCCCACAACAAATGGTTTCAAGTGATTAAAATCAGTAAAAGCAAATCTTTACATGGCTTATAATGTATTATCTACTGATAGCACATAACAAGTGGTATGTTAGACTGATGATATCCAATTGAATATGTGTATGTTATAACCATGAAATCTTTTCATAGTTTCAATTAAATCATATATTTAACACTTGAATTCTCAAACTGCGTGGAACTACTCTAAAATACAGTGGAACTCTTCAGTGAATAGAATTTTTAATAGAACTCATTTGTGAATTGAATAAAATAAAATAGAAATTTACCTGAAAGAGCAAGGGAAATGACTGATCAGAAGTCAATGTTCTTGATTTGACATTTAAAGGTTTTGATATGAATTTAAGAGTTAATATTAAGAGAAATATAGACTCAGATGGAGTTATGATCATTTCTTCAGGGTATGAATTTCTTTGCCAGTTGCCTTACAAAGATATTCCTCAGCTTGTATAAAACTGCATTTTGCTTTCTAACATTCATTTTGTTTCTATAACCTTTATCTGTTTGTTATTAATATGAGTATTTTTCTCATTTCCCAGGAGTGAACTGGAAAGAGAAGACAAAAAAGATGTGGAGGAAATGTTGAAATTTCGGGATGATAATATTGTTAAGTTGGAGCACTTATTGCAGATGACCAAAGAAGAAAAAGAAACCCAAGTAGCATCAACACAGTAAGAACTATAACCTATTTTTAAATGATGAATTTGACTATGGTTATCCAATGTTATCATTTTGTGCTACTTTATTCTCTGTCTCTTGATGATATATTTTTGATCATTGATTCTATCTTGTGGAAAAGTTGTATTTTGTCAGAATAACATTGATATTTTCTTTGTTTGGGAAAAGTGATATTAAACCAACATAGAAAAGAAATTACAAAAGAGTTATTAAAATATACTAAAATTGAAGTGGATTTTCATTGAAATTAGTTTAGACATCACACTGTAAAAAGTTGGTTTGTAATTACAAAGTTGGTGTTCATGGCTATGTTTGTATGTATGTATGTATATATATATATATATATATATATATATATATATAACAACTACAAAATATATATATATAGATAGATATATATATTCATGTATAATATACATTTATATATATTTATGTATCTATATATTTATATATATGTGTGTGTATGTATGTGTATATATATATATATGTATGTGTATATATATGTATGTATGTTCATAAGTATGTGTATGTATGTATGTATGTTCATAAGTATGTGTATGTACATATATACGTTCATGTGTATATACATATATACGTTCATAAGTATGTGTGTGTATCTAATATATATATGTGTATATATATATATATATATGATCATCAGTCTTTCAACGTCCGTTGTTAGACATAGACCTTCCCCAGAATCCGCCACATTTTTCTATCAAGGGCGTCGTGGAGCCAATATTTTCTAAATTTGTCTAGTTCATCTCTCCATCTTGTATTCTGTTGGTTTCACATGTTGATCTCTGGGGATCTATGTTGGGAGTCGTGATGTCCACCGGTTGTCTGCTACTTTTAAGCCCTGATATTTTTCGAGAGTGCTTTCAATGATTGCTGTCATATACCTTCTTTTGTCTTCCCTTAGTTTCTTTTTGATTGTTTTGTTTAGTGCAGTCTCCTCTATTTTTTCCTTTGTTGTTGGTGGTGATTTGAGGTTTCTGCGCTCTTTAATGAGTTTCCTGATTTTATCTGAGATTTTACTAATGGTCTGTGTGTTTCTTGTTTACACATAGGGGCAGCTTCTATTAAAGAGGTTTTTATTTTGCTGTGGAGTTATGTATATATCTATGTGTGTATATATATGAGTGTTTCTTTATATATATACGTGTATATGTATATATTCATATTCATATGTGTATATATATATATATATAGATAGATAGATAGATAAGTATATATATATATGTGTGTGAATATCTATATATATGAATGTATGTATATCTATATATGTATATCTATCTGTATATATGCATATATGTATACTTATAATTTCATATATGTGTGTTTGTATACATATGTTTGTGTACATGCATGTATGTATAAATGTGTGTGTGTGTATATGTATGTATGTTTGTATGTATATATATATGTATGTGTATTCATGTATATATATATATATATATATACATGTATATATATTTTTTATATGTGTATATATATATATATATATATGTTCATATATACACATACATCTATAAATACATTCATATATATATATATATGTATGTATATATAAATATATATATATATATATATATATCTTTATGTAAGTATATATATACATATATATCCTCATTTGTGTATTTATATATACGTGTGTTTGTATCTGTATATATGTATGTCTATGTATATATGTATTTATATGTAAATATTCGTGTGTATATGTATGCATATTTATATGTAAGAGGTAGGTGTGTGTGTATATATATATGTATGTATATATTTATTTATATATATATATATATATATATATATATATATATATATATATATATATATGTGTGTACTGTAGAGAGTGAGACAGACTCGGGAGTGAGGTGTTTGGAGGTAAGGTTTATTAATCCTTATAAGTAAATTGTCCAGACATGTTGCGGGATTCTTCCCATCATCAGTGGTGTGTGCTGTGTGAGTGTGTATTAAAATTTCCCGTCCCATCGCATATATATATATATATATATATATATATATATATATATATATATATATATATATATATATATATATATATATATATATATATATTTGTATGTGATGTGGGTATTCATGAATGTATGTCTATGTTAAATTTTATTATTACTTATGCTTTTTGATCCATGCACCCACAAACATGCAGTTGTTTAATTAATCTTAATTCTATGTAAACAGCCATATATCATAGTCATGCATAATGACAGATATTGACTTGATGAAAAGGCGGAATCATTATCATTATTTTTTTCTGACACAGGATTCATTCAAGGTAGCTATCTGTTCATCAAACTGTACATGCCAATGTGTCCAAAGTTTTTTGTTATTGTTCATATGAGCTGTACAAGCAGATTTACCACTTTTCTTTGCTATTTCCATTAATTCACCTCTTCCCACAGACTACTCATTGGATGACTATTGGTATTTCCGGAAACCTTCAAATAAGAAAGATTATTTAATTATTACAGCAAGCTGTTCATGTTCATTTGGTACTATGTTATCATATGTTGTATGTAATAAAATCAACTCTTAAATTCTTGTTAGGGAATTTAAGAGTTGAATCAAGTAAAGTAACTTTTGATTAAAGTTATTTCCACTTTTTAAAAGATTTTCTTAAATTCTATTCACAAAAGAGTCCCAAGAGTCAATGATTATATACTATGACTTGTGTGTCTGTAAAAATCATTGCAATTATGTTGAGTCATGATAGTCACAGCTATAATAGTTCACAGCAATCTATACACAGACAGAAATAAAATTTCTCTCTGGTTTTCCTATATTATTGAAATGATAAAAATCAAACTAAGTTATATTTGTTTTATACAAAGTGTATACAAGTTAATGAATCTAGGTTATTGACACAATATCCTTACAAAAGAGAGAGACTTTGATAAATAAATACTTTCATGTAAGTTGGCTAGAAAGTTGAAGTAAAGCCTACAAAATTTACTTCATTCTAAAGAACTTTCAAAATTTTTTTTGAATATGACATTGGAGCTCAACAAGTCCAGGTTAAAAAAAGGAGGCGTATAAATTGAATTTTCATTGTATTAAAATTAAATTTTATATTTTAGATATTGGTATCTTGTTAGAGAAGTTAGATAATTTTGAAAGCTGATGTGAGTGAAAAGTTGAATCTTTATCTTTATTGCTATTGACTTTTTGTCAAAAAATACTGAAGATTTATGGAAATTTCAATAATGCACTGGCCAGTGTATGAAAGTTTTGTTGTTTCATGTGAATAAGTTTTTTTAAAAAACAATTCTTTTTTTGGGTTATCAAATGATTTATATTTGATACATGATTATTGTCTGCCCAGATTGTGTAATGTTTAGTACATCTGCATCACATGTAGAAGATTCAGTCTTTGATTCCTGGGATGAACAGAGAGTGTGGAAAACTTCATTAAGACTAATTTCTCTGTGCACTCAGCAACCAATTGAGTACACTTTAAGCTGTGTGATAGGATGAAAATATTCCTTCTGTAGACTTGCATCCTACCGAAGGAGGGGGGGGTCATAAAAACTTATAAGAATAATTTCCTGGTTTTGACCAGACTTGAAACTTGCAAGGATCACTAAGCTGATACTTGCAAGGGAAACTAGGACTTTGTCAGTGGCAGAATACTACATTGGGAGTTGTCTTTTAAAAGCCTGATGTTTTACTTTTTAAAATATAATTAAAAAAAGAATAATAGAATATCATTTTTAAAATGATATAATATTTATTGGATATTCATTAAGAACACAATGACCAAGATTTCCTCCTTGTTAGGAATTGAATTCCAGAAAGAAATAATCTTTTGTATTTAGGTATACATATTACTTCCAATTGCTTTGGAGGCAGTTTCTTCATTGACTTTCGAGTAATTCATATTTGAACCATGAAAGAATTCACTTGTTTTAATGTTTTTGTGACCAAGATTTTATTCTTGTTAGGAATTAAATTCAAAGAGAAGTGACATTCTTGTGATACCTGTGAGATATTCAGAACGAACGAACGAACATCTCTTCTCATCAGATATTAAGTTCCTTAATAAATCTTCTTAGTCAACAACTAAGCTATATACAATTATCTAATAAAACTCTACAATACACTGTTTGTATCATAGTTCCTGTGTTACTTGAATCAAGTTCTTTCTTTGATTTCCAAATCATTTTTGTTATTTAATGTCATTATCAATAATACAATATTGATTTGGTGGTTACAGAACTGATGACCTGAAATTGCTTGTTAAATGTTATATCATCCAAATCTGCCATTCGATTAAGAGATGATTGCTGGAGTTTATTTTCTTCACTAAGCAAATCAATAGATTTAGAACAGGTCTGGTTAGTCAATTAAACTATCATGTGACCAATGTCTTTTGGCGGTATGTTGTATTGGGGTTGTATTAATCTATTAAAAAATTGGGAAAAGGGGTGATCAATAAGTAAGTTACTCTCTCGCCTTTTTTTTGATCACTAAAAAGTCTGAATTTAAAAAAAAAACCATCAGCACAACTGGAAAGAAACTAAGGACCAATTCAGCTTTACCTTAGATTGCAAATCCCCCCTCCCCCCCCAAAAAAATTTGGTGGGTCAGGAGAAGTAGTTTTTACAGATATAATACAGAGTAAATGTTTAAATTTTCAGCCCTGTTGCTCCATTAGTGCAGCCTGTACTCATGAAATATGGATCAATAGATAGCTAAATTCATTTAAGGACTGAAGAAACTTATGTTGACAGTTTTGGTTGACTGATTCTAATATCTAAAAAAAAATTGATTCCACATTAGAAACTAAATGTTAGTTGTAAATCTCCAATTTTACTGATTTAACATGAGTTCAATTTTTTTTCTTCTCAGAAAAATCAAGAACGAGAATGAGGCTCTGCACCAACAGGTAAAGAAGTTACAAGACGAAATCCAAGAGAAGGAGCAACAAATAAAACAGACAGAAGAACTTCGCAAAGGACCTCATAGTCAATGGTATGACGATGATGGAACTACAACTAAAGTCATTAGTGACAACTTCAAAAAGTTGGAAATTTTAAATGTGAGTTCTTTTATTTATTGAACTTACTCTAGCACAAGCCTGCAAGAATTCCCAAGATACTTGGCAGCACACCCATAATAACCATAGACATCAGAAAATGTCCTGAGCCTCCCCTACCCTCTTTAGTATTATGAGAAAACATGTATAGTCTAGGTGACCTGTCCACAGTCCTAAGCCTATTATTGATTATACTTCTACCTAAAAGTCATTTTTGCACTCTGTTCTGTCAAGTAGTATTTTTTAGTGCATCATATATGCCAGTGTATAAGACGGACATTTAATTTAAAAAAAATGATTTTTGTAATATATTACACTCTGTACAATGTGCTGGTATGATGACACTAAGATTGCATTGGACTCTACCCTTTTTTATATTTGTGTTTGCTTGTGCCTGCCTGTCTGTCTGTCTGTTTGGTTGGTTGCTTGTTAGTTTGTTCCAGTGCTCCTAGCTGAACAACATTGTCTACAGACTTGAAAATTAGCATCAGTACTCCACTAGACTCCTTCTAATGATATATTTTTTTTCAATTTTTGCTATAAAGAAGCTTTTTTTTACCCTCTTTGGACTTCATTCTGACTGGTTTATAATCGACATCTAGATTTTGGAGAATTCCATCTTAATCTATTTTCAAGTGTTTTCAAGCTGAAAAGCCAGTGTTGTCTTTAATAGAGTTTATTCTGACCATATTTATTCTTTGATGGAATTTTTTCACATGACTTCAAATTTTGATACAATGGATGTTTAATTATTGACTGTGATGGCAAGTTCTTCATTTTTTTTCTCATTAACCTTTTTACTACCGAGTATATTTTCTAACATTGTAACTGTGCTGGGTTTTTATGAAAAATTGATAAAAATTGCATGTTTCGGTTTTATTTTCATAGAAATCAACTTATCTAATATATGTGAGATATACATACATGTGTTAAGATAAAATATCTAGCAAAAGACATGTTATATCGTCTGTGGTACTGGCCTGACAACCTTCTAAAATGAGTATTCTTGGCTTGTTGAGATGAGTTGTGTAGTGAGCATTTTTTAAGTGTTACATGCATCATGGAAGAAATTGGTAGAAATTAGACCCCCTGTCTTTAAACTGCATTTCCTTTGATTTATTAAGGTAGGCTTCTATAATTTCTTTTTTGGCAGATATCAATTGATACACCAATAATTGATTTGCAATGATCATAACTATTCTCTATGAAAACTGCAAAATACCTGCATTACATTTGTCACTCTTTTTTTTCTTTTTTTTGTTATGTATGTTATGGTTTGTTTCTCTCTCATTTAATTCTTTGAGACTTGTAAATTTTTGAATCCTGATTCATATCTAAGGTCATTGTAATTTACAAGAAAGCATCTAGAAGCTAATTAGTGTATACTGCATTAAAGACTGAAATCATAATGATCTCCTTTGGAATTATCATTCTTTTGCATTGCAAAATAACATTGTGGAAAGAAAGGGAGAAGCTGAAATTTTCTCCAATGTCATGGCACTGTAGAATCCTTAAATTAAGGCTTGAGTTGTCAAAAGAAACAAAATGGTCACAAATATACTGATCAGACTGACCCACTCTCAGCAACGTTTATCTCACAAGCAATTCCATTTTTCATGCACACTTATTCACTGTTATATTGTTAGTATTCTTAGCCTTATAGCTATCCAACATTTTGTCAGTATATTTTTCAAATTTTCAATGAAAGCTTTTTATGAAAACTCATAAGGTTTGCATCCAAAAAAAGGTAAGATACAGGATTTAAGTCTTAGGTTCATGAACTTCTACCTGTATGTTCATTCTAATTCTGGAAAAAATGCATGACAAAGTCTTGAATTAAATGGCATCTTGAAAAAGTATGAAGAATGTTACTGTATAGTTGATTACAATTGTTTAAAGAGTTTCATTTCAAAGAATCTGCCGGGTATGCTGTAACATAAGGGTTATTTGGTATGTTTAAAAATCAAATAGAAACTGAATATTGCGTAATGTATTGATTTTTTATTTTTTTTATTTCACAGGACATGGTCCATGCCTATGAGATGCAAAACAAATTTCTAAGTATTGAAATTCTCGAATTGAATGAACTTCGACAACAAAGTGAGAAGCGAGAGAAGTTGCTTAGCATGTAAGTACACAATTAATACTTCATGGGTATCTTCAGATGCTGCTTACCTTATTTTTTCAATTTATCTGCTTAGTATGTAACATCAATCCAGAAAATGTCCAGCCATTTAAAAAAAAAAAAAAAAACCCTGCTCAAGACATGAAGATTTGGCTGTCTCTTGGTCATTGTGAATGCGAAAGTCACATGCCTACTCAATAGCATCTCCCTGCTGACTAAGCACCACAGAAAAGTGTCTGCTCACACATGCACTGTGAGGTCCTTTCTTGCTTGTCAAGTTATATTGAGGGTGCATCATCGGTTTTCCAAATATCCAATATGGTTAGATACTTCCTAAACAGACCTCACATTCTGAAAACCTGTTCTCCATTTCAGCTTTGATTCATTGTCTATGAAAATTAAAAAACTTAGAAACTATCAACCAAAAATGTGACCATAGATGTCTTCAGTTTCCAAGTGATTCTGGCTGGATTTGCTATCTATCACTCATTCAAAGCTGAAGGGTTGAAAATTCAAATATGTACTCCTTATATCTACGGAAAACATTTTTTGAAAATTCAGATTTTTTTCAGTGATCACTGCCTAACAAAAACTGAAAGGAAGTACTTATTCATTGATCACCCTCTTTTGATAGTTTTTTTTATTGATCACCCCTAACATGACATGCTTCCAAAGATGGTTACATGATGGTTTCTATTGAGTAACTGACCAGGCATGTTTTCATTTAATCCAAAGGTCTGAAATTATTTTAAAATGTGCTGTGGTCAAAATATTTCTATTGTGTAACATAAATCTATCTGTGTAATTAATCCTTCAAATTCTTTCAACTGATGTTACAATAAATGCAATACATATCTGAGTAACAAATTGTTGAATCTATAAGAGTACAAAAGCATGTACTAAACATTTTTCTATTGAATTGTCTTTTTAGATAATCATTGTGTTTGATTCAAATAATTCACATCTTTCGATAATCATGCAAAATCAGAACTTTTCATTTGTCTTACATTGTATATTTGAAATTTGAATTATCTTTTATCTTAATACGTTAATGGTTATTAATAATACATGTTGGTAAATAAGAGTAATAATGATTTTAAAGCAGCATTCTTGAGATTATATACATAAACATTATCATATTTACAGCAATTATTTATTAATCAAATATAGATTATTACATGTTTCTTAAAATAAGATTCTTCCTTTTCAATGATTTAAAAATGATCTCCAACTTAATTATCCTAAATTAACAAAGACTAAAATTATGTACATTGGTAATTTTTCTCAAGTAAGAGGATATTTAACAAGTTAGTATAGAACTTGTTCAAAGTTGCATAGTTTCCCCTCAAAATCACCTAAAGAAGATCATCGAGTGATCTTATCAAAAGCTTTGATTTTAAATCTTCCACTTTACTCCCAGTTTCATGTGAAAGTCGAGATGGCGGTTGCGTTGTTCTGTCAATGCGTTTTTATTTTCCTTTATTATACTTGAGCAATTTATTATGATCCACTTCCTGTTTGCTAGGCCCATCAAAGCTACATCAGAGCCACGTCAGCAAAACATTTCAACATGTTCTCTACTCTGTGCATTACCATTCTCATATAATCAACATCTTTTGACTGCATGTTGAGGGTGATTAGTTGAAATGTTTTTAAAATGGGTGCTCTATGAATTAATTACCTCTCTCACCTTTTTTTGGGTGGTGATCACTAAAAAAGTCTGAATTTTCAAAAAACAAGCATTAACACTGCCAGATGAAAAGTGAGGTTCCAATTTAGCATAAAACTTACATTGTAAGTTGATTTTTTCTCTAAAAACCTAAGTTTTAAGCCCTCTAGCTCCATTGGTGCGGCCTGTACATGTGATATATACATAGCCAGCCAGCATCACTTGAAAACTGATGTTTCCTATGTTGACAGTTTTGGTTGACGGTTTCTAAATAATAGTCTATATTGAGAATTTTGTAAAATTTTAAAAAATATCTTTTGTGTGTGTATATATATATATATATATATGAATGAATGAATGACTTGGCTTTGCAGATGAAGATTTTTTGATTATGGTTTCCTTAGATGTTGGGCCATGTACAAGAAATAACTCTTCAGTCAGCGCAATTAAGTTGTAAAGTGAATTTTGACCTATGAACAGCTAACCCTATCTTTTAAACCAAGGGTTTGCATTCTATTGTCCATCGAGGATGCATTGATAGGAGCAAGACACTGGGGTTGTAAGTTTTTTGGGCGTCTCCATCTCCTGGCAAATCCCTAAGCTTGTTATAAAGGTCTGCTGCCCTTTTCTGAAAGTGCGGCTGCCTGAACAGATATATATTTTGAATATATATATATATATATATTGTATGTCAGATCAGCATTTATATATATATATGTATATATATATATATATATATATATATATATGTAAACGCTGATCTTACATACTTCTACAACAGATAACTGAGCTGGTTGCAAAGGTCTGCTGTCCTTTCAGAGGAGTAAACCAGCAGTATGGTTCCTTGTATTGATTGAAGCACGGTTTTGAGACACGCCACTGAGGCAGATGCACACTGACTGTATAGGTCTTCTTTGCCTTTCAGCAGGGTAATTTTGTTGTTTTAAGAGTAGTGATCAGACAATACAGCAGTTTAAGACACACCACTGAAGCAGATTCATGCTGGCTGTAGAAGTTTGCTACCCCTGTTTGAAAATAAGATTGAAGATTCCAGGTCTGCTTGGTGTCAATCTGCTAGCAACTAAGTGTGTGGGGAAACTACATCTGGGTATTTTAATAAGCCAGGTCCTTGGTCACAGTCTTCACCTAGGAAAAGGACAAGCTTAGCTACTGAGGTTTGCCACTCATGGTTGAAGCAGGAGGGGCTTGCAGATCTTAAAGATTAGGATGGAGTTTGGCTTCTTGGTGTAGGTTTAAACATAACAGTAAAGTTTTAACTTAGTTAAAGTCCAAGTCTATGCTCTTATAGCAATCTCTTCTTGGCATATCTGTTTGGCTCCTTGCTCTTGGAGGAGGTTCCTTTGGTGGTTTTCTTCTTTTTTTTATAGCAAGGAATATGATATGGTAAATGTTGAATGAAAAGTGCTGGAAGTATTTCAGCATATCAAATACAGTCTTAAAGATGAACATTTAACTATGTCTGCAATAGTGGATTAGTGGTGGTTGTAATTTTAGTAACAGCAACATTGTTAATAGTAATAATAATCACTGTAATAATGGTGGTGAAAGGAGACTTCAGGTGCATATTTATGAGTGGGATCAATATCAATAGCAATAATAAGATAATAGATGGAAAATAAAATACAATAAAATCAAATAAAAGTTTTTTTAAAATGACATCATTGAAATTTTCCACTGGAAAACATCTTAAACAGAGTAAAAAAAAACAAAAAAACATCTAGAAACATTGAGATTCTGGAGAATGTAGATGTTATTAATAAATCAGAATCAAACTCAAAAAAGCTTTTTTTTTTCCAAAAATAAAATTTGAAAAAAAATTTTTTAGAAAGGGCATAGTAGAGTACTGATGCCAAATTTTCAAGTCTGTAGACAAGACGGTATGCCCAGGAGCACTGGAAAACACAAATACATGCTTACATACGTAAAGTAAAAAGGATCGAACCATTTGCCATCTTTGATGGCTATGTTTGAACAATGAACAACAGACAATAAATATGGAAAGTTTCTCAAATAAATTTAAACTAAAATAAGATTTTTAAAAAAAATATCATTTTTACTGATACTTTGCTAGTATCTATATAATCTTCTTCAGTTTGGTCCTGGGATTTTCTAATTATTTGGTCTCTGATCTTGATAATGGCTAATAATGTGGCCAGAAGCACGTAATCCAAAATGTTTGGATAATACTTATGCACACTGAATGCATACTTATCTTTATTACCGATTTTTCAACAAATATTTCCTGTCTATGCTTCTTTCTAACACTCATCAATACACCCACATTCACATATATATATATATATATATATATATATATATATATATATATATATATATACACGTGTGTGAATGTGTGTGTTTGTTTAAACAAATTTGAAGTTATTTAGATAAATATCAAATTGAAAAATTGAAATTTATGAGTGTTCCATTACCAGATTATTAGACAACTTTTAGGGGTACTGGTACAACTTGAAAAAAGGGCTGTGGACAAAAATACTTGTGAAACTGCGGATGTAATCCGCTGGAACAACAAAGCAAACATGATGTATGGAAAAAAATATCTGTTTATTCTTCGTGCTGACTGTGAAAGGGAGATGGAAAGAGCGAACAGTGAGAAAAATATGTGGATGACAAATTCAGTCCCAGGTGAATGTATTTCTGTCACTGTCCACATCTCTTCTCTTCTCTTCCCTGCTCTCTCATGGCTGGTCTGGCCAAATAACAGAATATTGAAAGCCTATTTTCTATGATTCTGTCATATTTTTCTGTCTTCAAAATGAATCATGAAAAATAATTTTTTCCCTTTCAATAAGTTTAGAAAATGATCTACTCTCTTTCAGAGTAAAAAGACTATATCTTTCAAATAAAGATTATGTGAATATATAGATGTAAAATGTGCATTGTTTTGTTCGCTTATTCTTCTCTATTTTCTTAGTGTCCAATTTTCAACAAAATTAAAAACTGGTGATTACCAATATTGTCTGAACTAGATAATTGAATCATAATAATTTGATCGAACCTTTTTCAAAGAAGATAATTGATAATTGCAAGATCAACATATTACTAGGTGTTCTAATAACTGATTCACACTAGTTAGCTACATTTTTCACTATGTGTCTCTTCTGCTGCAGTCCCTGTGTTTACTGGGATCAATTACAATTCTTGAGAGAGAATTGGACGACAGACCACTGCCAGAATTCATTTATTCAATTGATTACCAATGAATCACACACTTCCACAATGTTTCTCTGTCTTCTTTCTTTCCCGTCTTATCAAATATTAGAAACCAGTAGCCAAAACTGTCAACATCAGTGTAGGTTTCTTCAGTTAAGTGGGTCTGGCTGGCTGGCTATCTATCTGTAAATTATACATACAGGCTGTATCAATGTAGCCGGTTGTCTGAAAATTTAAACATTTACTTCTTTTTATGTCTAGAAGAAGCATGTTTGTTTTTTGGGTTTTTTTTCAAAGATGGAATGGATTAATGCTATTTATATTATGCAGTATCTACTTTCTGGAGCTGGCAAAATAATACTAGAGGTTGATGTATATCACTACTTGATAAATTATTGTATATTTGTATGCCTATGCATATGTGTTTATTCTCCTACACATCATACATTAACCAAAGTGTATTGTATACACTTACTTTGGAGACTGTTGGTGATAATTTTTCTATCATTATTCATTTCCAAAATTTGACATTACTAAAATTATGAAAATATTTGAACAATGGTGCTATAGAGAATCCATACTCAGTGGGGCAGTGCTAAGCAGGGTATTATTGTATCTTATAGTTGAAAAAAAAATGGAAATAATTTTGAAAACCATTCTTGTACACCAACATTATATGATTAAATAAGTTTGGTTATCAACAGTAAGGTCCTGGCTGCACCCTGATTTCCTGCCTTTTCACCCTGCTCCGGCAACACCATCTCTGCTGGCTTGGCCATTTACACTGCATGTAAGACATGGAGAATCCTGAAGGACCTGCTCTATGGGGCACTAGCCTCTGGCAAGAGAGCATAAGAGTGGCCTCATGTTTGTTTCAAAGAGACATGAAGTCACCGAATGTAGAAAGGTTGAAGTATATCGTGAGGGATTTGGCTGGAGACTGGAACAATACTTGATATTGACCTTAAAATGTTCTAATACTCATTTCAATAATCCCACCTATATACATGACCAAATTTTGGATGGCTATAAGATGGCTACCCAGATTATAAATGGCTATAAAATGATCATGCAGGTTGCAAATTGCCTAGTTCCTCACACTCACTCTCTTGATGTTAAAAATTGGTGTTTTTAACATCGAGTGAGTGAGTTTGTTGATTACCCAGTATAATTTACATATCAAATTTTGGTTGGCTATAACAAGTTTTCCCTGATTGTAAATTATACATCATTTTTAACATCAAGTAAGTGAGTGTGTGGAACTCCACTATCTATAACTTGGGTAGACATTCTAAAACAAACCGAAATTTGGCCGCGTATAAGTTGGGATTATCATACAGCCTAAAAAGTAATTAATTCAAAGTACCTAGAGGCCTTAGATTAGGACAGGGCTTCTCAAAGTAGGGGTCAGGACCCTTCCAGGCGTCACATAATATATGTATTTGTCTGTTATACAAAGCTACTGTTTTGAAGTATTTGTGTTCATTCCCTTACCACTCATATACATGTACATGTAAAGATGGATGATTTGTTACGATGTTGACTCACTTATAATGTGGTAGAAAATTATGTACCCGACTTCTACATTATGTGTACAGTGTACATATATATCAGGGTGGTTCAAAACTTCAACTTTTGTCTTGAATTTTCAATGCATGATACTAAGGGTTAGCAAATGATATAAAATGAGATTTTGCAAAGTCCTGGGGAGAAGCGACAATCATCCTCTTTGCTACCCATGGAGGACATTTTTTGCACTTGCGCATTTGCGTTTACTTGAAATTAAGCCACAAAATTTGTACTTAAAAAGATCTCAAGAGTTATGCCCATTTTCTTTAATGCTAAATCCTTTAAAAATGTTTTTACAAGAATTTACCAACTTTTACTATAACTTTGGGAAATAATTCACATTTTTACTGTAATAAAATGAACATTTTCTTTTACCTTAAATTATAAAAAATCTAATTAAATTTTGGAAAAAACTTTTCAGCTCTACCAAGAAAATTATCAGGCACAATTTCATGTATCTAACTGTTATGTTAGACATAAATAGCAAAGCCAAGTTTAAAAAGATATCTTCATAAGAAACAAAACAGGAAGCAAATTAGCATGCAGTAATCAATTCATTTATAGAATTGTTGCTTGCAGTCAAATGACTTCACTAGTTTTCTAGATTTTATTTTTTGTCTTATTGAACTATCCCCACGGTGCTAACCCATTACCTGACTTGCTGCTTCAGTTACTAACTCGACATGACGTTCTGCACTTTTGTTATGACAGGGTTGTTACAATGTCAGCAAAGATAGTCTGATATTTTCAATTTCCTCTCTTGATGTTTCTGCAATTAAAAGAGGAATCACTTGAATTCTGCTTAGGTCAGCCATCACATCATACGGGATGCTGCCCATAAGTTAATGATGGGAACTGTGAATTTTCTCACTGAAGTGTCTGTCTGAAAAAGGGTGTGATCTTCATCACTGCAATCTTCATTTTCTAGACGTTTCATTTTCTGGACCGTGTTCACAGCTCTATTACTCTTCTAACCATTTGTATTTGCTAAAATACTCAAGATAATGTTTTCTGGATGTCAGGAGAAAGCATTTCACTGGAGTTTCTTCAGAGAAATGTTTCTGATTCTAATATGCGGTAATCTCCATGCTCTTTCTAAAACAGGAGTTTGAGCTGCCACCTGTAATCTCATGACTCCTTTTGATTTGGGAGCAAGATGGGAAATATACATTAATTGCAAACACAGCAAGTTCCTTCAGATTTATGGTTACTTTACTTTTCTTTGTGGCCACATTTCTTCTCAGGATCTTACAAATAGGAGTTAACCACCTTGAATCGTTGATCCTCGAAACTTTGAATAACTCTAAATCTTTGTCAACAGTACCAGTTATTACAGACCAACTTATTTTGTATGCATAATATTGATCATGACTTGACTGATCAATAATATCATCTAGTATTCCTGGGAAATGACGATTAGGTATAGCTGAGAAGTCTTCCACATACCATTCTGATACTGCAACACAGTGTTTCACTGATTGTAATTTCAAATTTATCAGGATTTTTTGCTGTACCATCTACTTCAGAAAAAAATCTGACACAGTGGTAATATGTTGGTATGTAGGAGACATATTTCCCACTGGAGTGGCTCTCCAAGGAGTTCTCCAAAAATCCTTATACAGTTTCTTGTGTGGGAACATGAAAAATTAATAAAATGTTCTTTGTCTGTCTTATTTAACCAGACATGAGTGTATATATATATATATATATATATATATATATATATATATATCTGCTCACTTACATATATATATATGATGATTATTTGGCTCTTCGAATGAAGATTCTTTGGAAGGGTTCTCCACAGCAGCAGAGGCAAAGATGATAGGGCCTGTGAGTAAAGTATCTCTCTAGCCTGACCAATGGTTTCAAGGTGAAGTGCAACTTGCCCAGTATCAACCTCACCCTTTAAACCAAGGGTTTGCTTCCTATGGTCCACCCATATGGACTAATGGATATAGAGTAATGGTGGTACTTCTACTGGGGAAAGGGTTAGCGGAGAATGACTATTTTCTTCAAACTGACCTCCAACCTTAAAAGTTCTATGGCCTTTGCAAAGTAAGATCTTACTTGGTGCAGTAAATAGTAGTTTTTGCTCTAGTATTTCTGTGGTTGTACTGAATTTCTGCTGATACTTTAAATTGAATTGCTTGAATGTGTGTGGATATAGATGTTTTCGTTGTCAACATCCATTCCCTCTGTTGCATATGGAGAACAGTTAGCCAGTACACAACCTTGTTGTGCACCATTAGTGATTGGAGAGGGGCTTGAGTTCATTGCCATGCCTAACTCTGCGAAGTTGTACCACATGCTGTTGGTTAATTGCATTGGAGAAAATTGGAAGGGCAACCAACCTTTTGTAGTATCTGTTTACTCTGTCAAATGCCTTTGACAAATCAACATATATGATATACAGCTCTTTGTTTTGTTCATGGAACTTTTGCTGGATTTATCTCAGGACTACACGTTTGTGATGCAGAAGCCTGATGCAAATTTTGAGGAGGAGGCAGCCATTGTCTTTGCACTTTTCTACTCTGTGCTTTCCTCGTACACCTCTCCTAGAAACTGCATCCCTGCCAACCCTTGCATTGAAATTACTAAGGACAATGATTTTCGCTAGTTCACAGGTTATTAGAGAAAAGCAATGCTGCAAACTAACTCCTTTGTCGGGGTCTTGCATCTTCCTCATGTTCCAGCAGGTGACTAAATTTCCTAATTTGTAACCCTTTAGTTTTTTATTTAGTCAGCGGTGCAATTGTTTCAGGATAATTGTTGGGCATTGATAACAAACTGTGGTGTGTTACATTTCAGTTATGCTGGTACTACTAGACGTCTCTTAGTGTGGTTTGGGTCGTACTAATCCTAGTGGGTAGGTATAAGACATAATGTTAGATTAATGAAAGTCTTTTGTTAAGTTCTGTAGGGTTTGTGGGTTTAGTGCAGCTTGTTTATGTCCATGCCCAAGCTGTAACTGTGGTATACATTTACCATGGACCAGCAAGTTGTGCCAATGCTAGCAGGAAGCCATGCATTTGGGGTTTTTTTTGTGGAATATCCCTTTGTGGAGAGGGAAAAGTAAGTTTATGGGGTCTGCAAACCATGATTGAAACCAGGGAGTTTACAGGGCCTATAGATTATGGCCTTGGGGTTGATTTTGAGGTAGCAAAGTTAAAAGTAAGTTTCAACTCCAGGCTTTCATAACAAACATGTCTTGGCTTATACACCTGATCCCTTGATCTGGAAATTACCTTACTTACAAAAGAAATTGAAGAAATTATTGTTTCACTTTATTTGCCAGTTGAAATAATTTCGATTTATCAGGTATGTTATTTAAGCTTCAGTCCAAGTGGAGTTTGACTCTGAAGCAGTCAGTCTTTTTTCTTTAGTATTGTCGAACAAATTACTGAAATTAGTCATAATTTTTAGCAATACAAAACAATAATTATGATAAGTAATAAACAGGGTTTACTTTATGCCACAGTCTGATTGTAAGTTGGTGAAGTTGTTATTATTGCGTTATATTATATTGAAACTCTTATTTGAAATAATCTCCCATTTTTACATCATCAATGCATCATTTGGCCTAGACAATGTAAATAGAATAAACAATTGAAGAAAATGGGGCTGCTGCAGGTATCGAATCAACAATCAATAACGTAACTGCTTTAACGTAAAATTGCTCTTACCATTGAGATAAACAGCTGCTGGTGATGCTAAGGCCCAAATAACAGTTTCAACTCCTAATTCTCTTTTGCTTATTCATCATCTATATCTGTGCTATTTGTTTCTTTCAACATGACAATTGTGTTATGAAGAAATGGATAAATGATCTGACAGAATGATTAAAAATTGCGTTATAGTGAAACTATATTTGAAATGATCTCTCGTTATTACACAGTGAATGTATCATTTGGTCTTGACAATGTAGATACAATAAACGATTAAAGAAAATGGGCCTGCTGCAGCAATTGAACCTGCGACTGATAGGGTAACTGCTTCAATGTAGCAATGCTCTTACCATTAGCTTAATATCTTTGGTATTTTTATGATTCATCTTCTTACCAAAATATACTCCTGATGCTTTTTGTAAAACTAGTTTATACTGGCAGAAAGAATTTGTTTATATATTTGAATTCCTAAGCAACAAGCATGAGTTAGTATCAGAACATCTATTATGGGATATTCAGTGAGGATAGAACCCACCCACTAATTATAGCCAAGATTAGGTCACTGATCATTGCTTCATGACGTGCATGCAGAACCTTTTTTTACTATCCATTATGAAGATAGAAGTTTTGGATCAGACCCCCAATAGTGAGAGATCCAATGAGGATTGAACCTACTGCTAATGGCCTGCAGTTTCAGCTTGCTGATCATTTCTATATGTCATGTGTCCTGAACCATTTTTTGTATATGATCTACTGGTCATCCCCAGTGGAAGAAAATTCATGAATATGTTTGGATTCAGATTTTTTTTCCTGAGAACAAAATGCTGTTTGTTTACAGGAAATAGTGCATAGTTTGAGATCATGAGTTGAAAGTATTTTCTACAGCAAAATTATACACACCACCCCCTCTGTGGAAGAGTTGAGTATTTCGACCAATGGACCAAGAAAATCACCTTGTTCCTCACTAGAGTAGATGGTTCAATGCTATTCACTATTTTGTTTATAATAAACA
The DNA here is from genome assembly GCA_963457665.1 of Thysanoteuthis rhombus. Taxonomy (NCBI): domain Eukaryota; kingdom Metazoa; phylum Mollusca; class Cephalopoda; order Oegopsida; family Thysanoteuthidae; genus Thysanoteuthis; species Thysanoteuthis major. The sequence goes on along the minus strand of OY735204.1, from coordinate 49,201,990 downwards.
TTGTTAAAGAGTTTCTCTTGAAAATCTCAAAATTGACCTTTTGGAATATGGCATAATCAACCTGCTCAAGTTGACTCTCAGAGATCAACAGAAGTCAGTACCACCTATGTTATTTTCATCCTGACATCAAGTTACCTTTGTACACAAATTTGTAGCCTATAGAGTACAGCCATCTCCTTGAAACCTAAAGATGCCCAAATTGATCTGACCTCAAATTGACATTTAGAAGGTCATCAGGTATCAGTGCCACCTATCCCATGTTCATCCTTGCATCAAGTTACCCATCTAAACAAATTTGTATCACATAGGGTGCATTCCTCACTGTTAGTTTTGGAAATATCAAAATTGTCCTTTTTTTGAAAATGTTTAAACTTTTGGAGGTCACCAAAGGTCAGCATACCCTATTCTTTATTCATTCTTTGGTCAAGATATCTTTGTACAAGAATTTGCAGCTGTCTCCCTTATATTCAAAAATGCCAAAACTAACCTGATTCTATAATGATCTTTAGAAGTCACCAGAGGTCATTACCACTTATCATATGTTCATCCGTGGGTCAAGTTACCAATGTACACAAAGTTTCGGCTTGTAGGGTGTTAGAAACAAAGAAACATTGCTGTCTTCATTGTATTTTATGTATATGTATGGTTTCCATTCTAAAAAAAATCATCTCATAGAAGTTCATATATATTGGTGAAGTTTTTCACAGGTAATAATTAGTAATTGATGAAGAAAGAATTTCAATGCTGAATTGATAAATCATATTTTGTCATTTCTCAAATATTATTTGAAAAGGAAGTATCTTGATTTTCCCAATTTTTCCCAACTAAAACTGAACCCCAACAGATGTGACCATAACCAGTATGTCCAATCGAATATTACTGGATCAATATGTATTTCACTATAGCTTGTATTTCATTATTGGGTATGAGACCATTTGAGAGTCAAGTTTTTTCAGTAGATATCTTCCTATTTATGTATATGTGTGTATATATTTTTTACATATGTGTGATTTTGCTATAATGCCAATTCATTGCTTGCTAGTGTCATTGGTTGAGTTGTTGCTGTAGTTGTTATTTTCATTCATATTTCTCTGTTTCTTTTCAGGGAGCTTGCTAAGCAAGAGGCCAAATATTATAAAATCATGAGCAAATATTTGATCATTTTGGAGAACTTGAAAAAGGCCACTCAAGGTTGGTTTGACTTTGTTATATTTGTTCAAGAAAATATGTTTTTTTTTAATGAGTATTTGTGTATTGTAAGTTGTATTTGAGTTTAGATTAATATGTATGTGTGTTGTCAAATGTCGAGTGATGTAAAATGATATGTGTACATTCAAGTGTTGCTTGGGGTTTTTTTTATTGGGTAAAAAATTTTAACTTTGTTGAAATTAGTTTTCTTTTTTATGAAATTCACCTCTTTGGCACTAGGAATGATTATGCAAATACAGTGAATGCAAAAGTATCCGCTATATATCAGAAATTTTTACTTTAACATACATACATATCTTTGAATTTAACAGAATTCGGATCAAAGATTTCTACTTTTTGTATATTACTTTCCAATGTTCAATCTTGTTTCGGTGGGGTTTTTTCTCTTATTTTTGTATTTTTCAATCTTTGGTCCAAATTCTGTCAATTGTGAAGCTGTAGAGGGATATTAAAATGAACTCTTTGAGCTGTATCAGATACTTTTTGCATTCACTGTTACTATATCAGCCATTCTCAACCTTTTTTTTGATAAGGACCCTGTGTCAAGCAGGGATACAGCATGAAAAAATAGATAAAAATTCATTTATCTGAATGTATAGGTTTTTTTTTTACTGTTGTCATCATCTTGGTTCATCTTTTGAACACGAATGCTTTGGCCGTTGTACTCTATTGTCTTCTCCAAGTGGTTGTTGTAACTTGTGATGTTTCCAAATGCTGAGGCTCCCCACATTCCTCCGCAATTTGGGGTGGGAGAAATTCCTAGCTCAAATCAGTGTTGTCCATTTTTTGTTTTCCCGTGAAAAACACCAATGATGTCATAAACAGACTATACTTATTCTTCAATTAAATTTTACTTCATGATCCTTTCAAATACGCCAGGGCTCTTTAAGTAACCATTAGCACCTGTTGAGAATAGCTGATCTATATAAATTGAAAGTTGGGCATGTCTGTGGGATGGGTCGAAAATCACTTACTTAATTTCTTTTTGAACTATCATAGATGCTGGCATATAAGTCAGCCTCAAAACTAAGGTGCCAATTCAAGTTTAGTCCAAAATTTTTGCCAGATAAATTTACTTTAACATACTTATATACCTTCAAAATGAACAGAATTTTGACCAACCTTACATCTACTCAACAGCTTTTAGCCCACCCTATCTATCCATGCACACGCTCACAGACACTCTTTCTAGTAAGGTACATTCATTTATAATTGAACAGAAAATAAACATTCAATGATTTAGAGTTACCTAATGTCTACTTATTTCCTAATGTCTACTACTGAGAATAGTTTATTCAGAGCCAGTAGCTCATAAAGCCATGGATGTTTTTCTGGTCTTTCATTTTTCATATGAACTCTTTTACAATATCAATGCACAATAAGTTGGCCATAGTTTTACCATCATGAAGTCAAAGAACACTTATATTTTCTTGATTCTATGGAAGCCTGAAGTTTGCGTAGTGATTCTGATTCATTCATTCTGGGAACTCCATCTGACATCAACTGATATTCGTCCAACACATTCTTACTCTCTGTTGCTTCTTCATCATCAGAGCTGTCAATCCCCTTCTCTTTGTTCTCACTGTTGATTTTGCTGACAGGAAGCATCTCTTCCTTTGAATGTCATATTCAAGCTGGCATCAACCAGCACATGTCCTCTCAGTTATGAATGTGACTTTTCCACTCATCATTTTTCCCACAGGATTCTCACCATATACTTTTTGCAGTGCTTCTTAAAGTATAGATCCTACCATCAATGCTATCCAAAAATCTAATCAGTGTATGAAATCTTTCAAGTCTGCATATGATATTAATCAATTTGGCTGTAATGATCTCCATTGCCTTGAAATAAAGAGGCTGCTCAAATGTTATGCAGAGTATTGGTATGTTTAACTTCTTTTGCGTGACCTATGTTGATAAACATGGAATCAAATGAATTGAGATCAATTATTGGAAGCATCGTGACCATTGATTTAGGAGGGTAATCTCCCTGGGAAACATGCAGCATGAACCCACACCAGTTGGGTTGTAATTGTCCAGCTACTTTAAAGAATGTTGCTGACTGGTGAGTGCACCTACTCTCCCAGGAGGGATATACTGATAGGTTTAGAAATGATTGACTTCAATCCTTTCCTATTTGGGAAATACTAACGCATTATTGGAACTCTGTTTCCCACAACTATATCTTTTACCTTCATGGCCTTCTTGAGTCTCTCAGTCGGTCTATCTTGGATTACAAAACTTTCCTCTAATTTAGTAGATACAGCCATCATTCCCATACAAAGGAATGTACCCTGTCCATCTTGTGTTCAATTGTCACGGTCTATGTTATCTGTTACCTCCTGTGTGAAACAAATTCTAAATGTAGTAAACATTTTCAACATCTATCCTCCTCACAATTTTTTGTTTGTATTTTGTCACTTCTGCATTGGAGAATACAACTTTTGTGCACAATTTTTATGATCATGTGTTTTTTCTTTTTGGTGAGGCAATAATGAATCACTACTATACTGTTATGATACTGAGAAATGGCATAGTCATTGAAGCATTGACCTTTACTTTTTCAAATTTCTGTTCCAATCTCGGATGTTTATTGATAATTTGCGTAGCACAGGTTATCTATGATGCGTAAATAGAAATCTAAATGTAGATTCTCTAAAGTGGTGTCTGTTGCTAACAGAAAAACTAGGAGATGAAACTTATCTTGAGGAATAGTCTAGTGAGTTTTGATATGATCCTAGATAGGTTGATGATGATGATCTTTAGAAGTATCTATGTGATTAAGTGATAATTCCTACTACAATCACTTCGCAATGTTAAGGAATAGCTCAAGGGTTCAAAATCAAATCTATTGTTGACATGTTAAGGTTATAACCCTGGTGCTTTGCTTATTGAGATTTATAGTTATGCCCCAAAATTTTCCCTGGGGTAATTGATACCTGAGCAAAAAAAGCCCCAAACTTGTATCAAAGATATTTTTATCGTCAAAATCTTTGTATCATTAATAAGAAGATTTGAGAAAAATCTGATTTTAACTTTCTGTAGGTTTATTCTATAGAACTGGAGATTTTTCATAAAATTGACAGTATGAAAGGTTGTTTATCTGTGAACAAAAATCTGATGTAATAGTTTGTATTAAAAAATGTTCTACTTTTGTTTTTTCAAATTGAAGAAATTTAATGTTTCTGTCATATTTAGTAAGTCTTTTGCAACATTTGAGTCCCATTTGGGGGGTATATTTCAATCTTATCAAAACTTCTCCTTGACATTAAGTGACATAATGATTTTTCCATTCCTGTATAATCATTATTGGATCTTTGGTTGTAAGCTAATGTGTCTGTAGATAGAATGAGATTTGAAGGATTCTATGTAGCTTTATACGTACTGTAAGTCAGTAGGTAGGAACAAACATTAAAAGGAAAGTTCACAGCCTTCTATCTTATTTAGCTCTCAAATTCATGAACCACTTGTTACCGCTCCTATTGGCAGTGGAGCCCTTCTGTGGATAGAATACAAAAAGAAAATATAGAACTCTTCTGTGAATAGAATTCTTCAAATGAGAGAAAATTTACCTAAAGGTCAAAGGGGGTAACATTAATAAGTAGTTATTTCCTTTGATGTTAAAAGTCAGATTCTTCATATGAATTTAAGAGTTAATTCATATAGTTCTTGTATTATTTACAATGGCACCTCTCATAGCAAAAGACACTTATAATGAAATTTTAGTTTGAGAGAGGTCCCAATATCCAAAAACAAAATCTTTTAATGAAAAATTATCAGTTAGCAAGAAAAAAAAAAAACTTCATAAAATCATCCAGATTCGTCTAGATTTCATTTATAATTATCTAGATTCATATCTAGTACCTATGTACTTTTTGGACAGACATTTGGTGAATTATAATAAGATTATTTATTTGTTTATTACATCATTTAGGTATTCATTTGCATCTACACATTATTTAGAAAGTAATTATTACATTATAGATTATTTGCAAGGTTATTGTTAATGTTTTAGGGGTCTGATATTTCATTTGGAACAAATTACTGAAATCCCATTAGTTTCATTATTCGTTTAGCAAATTTTCATTCAACGAGCATTTTATTGAACGGATTCTCCAGAGAGAGGCATCACCGTACTATGATATCCTTATGGTTTTCTTTGCCGCCTTGCATACTTTTTCTAATAGTGTAATTCCTATTATTATCCTTTTGAATATACTAAGGCTGTGCCTATTCCAAAGTTGCATGTTTGTAAGAGGATGTACCTCATGGTGTTATAGTGTAGCCTGCCATAATTATCTTGTAAAATAAATTTCATCTGTCATGAAACTGTGGCTTTGAAGTATTTTGCTTACCTGTTTTCAGTAAAGCAGTAAAATTATTTTTACTCAGAAATTACATCTTTGAGAAATTAGAAACTGTCAACGTGGGTTCCTTCAGAAATTCTTCCCTAAAGATAAGTTTTTAGTGGTGGTTCAATTTACACATTTAAAATGTGCTAAATTGGTCCATTAGTCTGTGTCCAGCAGCAGTCACACTTGTTTTTCTTTTTTGTGATCACTGCCCAAACAATTAGAATTCTGATATGTTATCAAGCACACTTGACATTACAAGAAACCATTGAAAGAACTTGCCTAGATGAAATAATGAATGGGTAACAGGCATTTTAAAGATTTAGCAACCACCTTGGATGCTATTCCTTCCAGTGGTCAAACTATAGTAGACTTTTAGTATGCTTTTGAGCACACTTGATACTTTGAGGAACCCTTTTGGTGGTTAAGGTGTTTTTTTTTCACATATATGCACCTAACTGTGTGATAAAAATGAGAAATTCCAACAAATCATAAATTTATTCCATAAATTCTGGTCTGTAAATTACTTGTATATTATTATAGTATCAGTTGTCACAATCAAATTAATATACATGAATCAAAACTTAATGATTAATTGCTACATCAGAATTCTTGAAGATTCTGGATCAGATTGGAGAGAAATAAATGTTCATTTTGTATTTATTCTTAATGGAAGATAAATTTTAATTAAAATATACTGTTACATCCAATAACTTGATGCTCTAGAGTAATCTGAACTAAATGTAACTAGTAAAATACGAATTGATGGCAAAGATCAGCATTATCTTTTAGCAAATATCCTTATTTCAGCCCCTACTCTTTCATGTATCCGTACCCTGCTTCTCTCTCCCTATCCTGCCCTCTTCACAGTCTTTGCGTGGCATTTCCATTCTTAGAACCCCTCCCCAACCATGACCCCTTCCAATGTAAAATTACATTGATGAAGTGTGACTGATGGATAGATAGACAGATGAATACATTGCTTATTATAATGTAGATTGAATGACAGCAAGCAAATTTTAAGGATCACTGTGTCCATATCGACTCCTCTCCGCCTCTGATCTGTAATGAACAAAAAAGTATAGATGATTTTGAGTTGGTCATTTGGGTTTGTGATTTTAACTTGCCAGCTGTTTCCATGAATGTTATGGTAGTTGAATGATAAAGTAAAAAAAAAATTCTCGGTCCCCCCTCCCCTGAATTCTGTTCCTGTTAATTACTCTTAATGGTCGAATTAGCATGAATTAATGTTGACCTGAAATATTTTTTATTCTCTTGTTTTTAACTAGGAGAGAGTGGACACAAACCTGAAGTTGTCAAGCAACTGCTAGAAGAAGTTCTGGACTCAGATCTCAACTTCAAAGGTGACTTTGCCTACTCACAAGCGTAAGTAAATTCATTTTTAATTTAACTATCCTCATTTTAATGCCTGATTTTCAGTCACCCTTCTCACGATAAACCTATGCAACACAATTTTGGTTCCTAGATAAGAATTATTTTCTGATTGCTTGTGTATAAAAAAAAAAAAAAAAAAAAAAATTTCATTTGTTCCCTTCAAATTTTGCTTTGGTGGCCAGGATTGCAGTATCCAAATGTAATTGTTTTTCTTGCATTACGTGATTGAAAATGTGCAAATTTGCCCAATGTCCCATTGAAAATAAGTAGATTTCAAATTATTACAAAATAATCTTTCAAATCATGTACAAAAATACAAACATAATCATTCAGAAAATAACACATATTGCCCAGGAAGAAAAAAAAAAGTTTCAAAAAAGTTGCATTGTGTAATGTTCCATGATACTATGAAAGAAGAATTTCCTATTTTTGCTTAAAAATACTAAAAAAAAATGCATTTTGTAGACAGAGGAGGCGTTTTACCTGTCAACACAATATGACACATATGGTATGTAAACTTATCTCTGATCGACATTTGGAAGACTATTACGAGTACAGCCAATAGTCAGCATATGATATTTACTGTATTATATGCTTCACTGATAGCATACCAACAATTTGCAGATAATACATTAAGGTATTACCTTATTACTGGTAATGCATTCAAAGTATTTATTTCATTGTATTGGTATATTACTGTAACTATTGTTTGCTATAGTTTGGTAGTTTGTAGGCCATCTTATAGCACCTATGAAATTTGGGTCTCATCTTATCTGAAAGTTGCTTTATCCATTGAGATATAACAATAAGGTACTTGAAGTGGGGGAGTGAATAAATAGCACTTGGCAATATAATTTTCCTTTATTAGAAACCATCAACCAAAATTGTCAACATGTACTGGTAGTACCAGTGGAGCTATAGGGCTAAAAATTCGATCATTTACTCTTTATGTCTAGAATAGAATTTTGAAAATTGAAACTTTTTAATGATTCAACCAATGGCAAAACAAGTAACTTATTCATTCATCAGCCCTTTTTCCAATTTTTTAATCACCCCCAATATGGCATGGTTTCTACTGAGCAATTAACTAAACCTGTTAGAATTACTTTTAAAAACTCTCTTAATTGACCATAACTCAAATGGCAATGGGTAGGCCTTATTGCAAGAATGGAAGACAACCGATGGACATCACGTCTCACAATATGGATCCCCAGAGATTATATAAGAAACCGAGGCTGACAGAACACAAGATGGAGAGATGAACTTGACAAATTCAGGTAATACTGGCTCTGCGATGCCCATGATAGGGAATTGTGGCGAATCCTGGGGAAGGTCTATGTCCAAAAACGGACATTAAAAGACTGTTGATGATGATGATGAATTGACCATTACTCAGCATTAATGATAAATTCGAAGTGCTTTTAAGATGGTTGAATTCCATCTTGTAATTTATGTTTTATATAATGTTTCAGATGATTCATTCCTCGGCCTTCTTCAGGTGTACTATCCAAATATAGTTGCAGTAAACAGAAATTCATTTTTTTCAATGACAGCAACATTAGCACACTTGGCCAACATGCTGATGTGTGCTGCTTCTTTGATTTTTTTTTTCTCACTTTCCAGCAGCATTCCATATCTATGATTGTCTAAAAAACACTCTGAATGTTAATGATCCTTCTAAAAAATATAGACAATGAATTTGAAGTTTTAATACTTTCCAAATCTAGGAATTCTCCTGAATATGATGTGTATGGCTTTCCCCGACATGCTCCCTCCAAAGATGGAGACCTTCTGTCAGTGCGAGCGAGTGAAATGCAGAGGAAATCTGAAGAACTAAATGCTAATATCAAGGTTAGTTTCTCAAACGTATTTATTTATTTCTGATAAGATATTACCAATTTTTTTGTACTATACAGTAGTCCCTCCAATTTCACAGATTCAAAGTTTGTGGATTTGATTATTCACATTTTTTTTGTCTGTGAAAGGATGCTACTCTCAGACTTCTGGGAAAATTTTTTCAATATTTTGTTCACAAGGTTTTTTCTTATTTTTGCTAGTAAGGAAAAAAGTCCAAATATTTCCATCAAATCTAATTTCTGTAGAATTAACAATCTGAAAAATTGCAATAAATTGTTGGTTTGCATTATGCAACAAATATATAAGAACCTCATATCACAGGAAAAAATGGAAGTAACTGGATTTTGTATTATTACTTGAGGTTTTATCGAAATTCTTTAAGAAACATAGGGACGTATCAATTTTTTATATATTTCTTTTCATTAGAATTGTAAGTTAATTGTATTCTTCTAAATTTTAGGAAATTGATGAAAAGATCATACATCAGCATAAATGGGACAATTTCATGACAGGATTGGACAAGAAGGAATTGCAAAGATCTTCAGAGTTGAAAGCATTGATTCGATCTGGTGTTCCCAATGAACACAAAGAGCGTATATGGAGTGGGTAAGAGATAATTTCACTAAATATCAATAATCAACTGGAAACTCATCTGTTGACCATGATTTTCAGCTAGTTTCTGCAGGAGTCAAAATTTTTGGACCAGTTGTAAACTATATTATTCTACTTGTTTCTACCTAAGATAAGAAATCATGGATTTGAACTATGCATTTATTGAATCATACTTTATTTGAAAAATCATCAACATCATGGCTGTTGGATCACATTGATTTAAATGTATGGTTGGATAAAAAAATCAAGAAATGTCCGTTGAGTACGCATGCCAAATTTGATTGCTTCACACTCATGTTTTGGTGGCTTCCATAGTATGACAGGTCTCATATATATATATATATATATATATATATATATATGAATTGCGGCAGCTTTCAGGTTAGAATATTCAACTTATGATGACCATCTATTAAAAGGTGGCAATGTACAAAAAAAGAATTTGAGAAGTTTTGTTATTATGTTTACAGTTTAAGAATTCTCTCAAGTCAAGGCAGTACGGTGTGACTAGGAATAGACTCAAGGAGCAGAGTTCAAATTCCAACTGAGACGGTGTATGTTCACTTAGCACTATACCCTTGGGAAAGGTATTAATTCATCTTATCCCTTACCTATGGGTAAATAGCCCTGGGTGAAGTGAGCGATGCCTCTTCAAGTGCTTGTTGCCTCTAAGTTTATTATATATATCCCAAACGGGCAGAGCAAGTAGAAAGGTGATGTATGGAATCCAAGGAGGAAAGGTTGAAGCTTTAGCCAGTGTAAGGGCACTACTTACATTTAAAATCAGAAGTTTGCTTTAAGGCAAAATAAAAGAAAATATTAGTGGAAAAACTGAAGGAAAAACGTTTTATTTGTTTTGATTTTGATTCCTGATCAAAGGTTTTAAAATGATTAGTAAGCCTATGTCATTTGTACCAAATAAACTTTATCCTCACGAAGGTGTGGAGTGGTGTAATGTTAACGGGCATCGAAATCATAATCAGCAGACTGAGGTTGAGTTTGGGCGAGGGTTGTTTGCATTCACCTCATACTAATACTCATGGGAATGGCAAGAATCCACTTCTCCTCCCAGCAATAGGTAAATAGCAGGATAGTTGGAGCCCTTCAGCCCTGTATAGAAATGTATCAATGAGTAGGAGTCAGAAAAAAATACGGCTTGGCATGGGTCTTAGTTGGTCCCAAGACTGGCTAATGGAGGAGGATTGTGAAGGTGCGGGGCTAATGACTCCACAATCTGTCAACTCCCCTAATTCTCTTGACTGAAACTGAAGTAGAGTGGTTACAGACCTATGCTCTGCAAGCATCCGACAGGAATGAAAGAAAACAAAAATCATTATTCTATGAATCTTTTATGTGAATCGGAGACTTATGAATTTTGGACTTCGCTGATCTTTTAGCTTTATGTTACAAATAAAAATGATTTTTTTTAAAAAATCTCATGATCGGTAAAACAAAGATGTGTATCAATCTCAAATGATAATCTTTAAAAAACTTATATTCACTTTTTGTTGCACTAAAATTTTCTCAAGAATTCATTTTTTTTTTTTTTTTTTTCTTCTCGTAGATGTGTCAACTTTTATGTTGGTCATCGAAGGAAACACTTGGAACCTGATCACTATCAGAATTTAGTTTCACAAGTGATGAACCAAAGACCCAATCCTGAAGCTAAACAGGTATGCTTTCATGATTTATTCTCAAGTTAATATTAGAATAATTGGTATCAAGTTTCACTCCTAATTTAGAACTAAGCAACTTTCAGCAATATTATTATTTTTTTAATTTTTCTATTAGCCAAAGTATTGTCTACAATTTCATTGATTTTTGAATTATTAAAAGCAACCAAAAAATGATTGCTTGAAAGAAAATACAAAAATGAATAATGATTAAGTTAATTCCATTATTCATTTCTTGTTATTAGTGATGAAAAAAGTTTCTATAATTAACTCTTGAATTCATATAAAGAATTAAAATTCAAATCAAGGTGAATAATTTCTGATCATAGTTTCTTCCCATGCATGTTCAGGTAGATTTTAAAAATATTTTTATTTAATTCACAGAAGAGTTCTTTTTTTTTTCAATTCTATTCATTGGAGAATTCTACATTTCTTCTGCATTTTCAAGTGGTTCATGAATTTAAGAGTCATCATCAATAGTAATAAATTGAACAAAAATAGAGAGAGAAAGCATTTGTTATATACTAGCTATGTACTTCAAATATCTACAGTTCTACAAAAATGTCTTTAATCATTATTATTTGTCGAAATTTTGTAATCATTCTAGTTAATTAAAAAATTTGTAGGTTACTTTAAATTCCAAAAATTGATAGTTTTCTGAGAAGTAGAATATCTGTTTTAAAATTTTAGGTAGCATGTGTTAAATTCCTCATGTAGAAAAAAAATGTTATGATTAGGAATATTTTTCAATTCAAATTTGATAGTATAGATTCCATTTTACATTCCTATGTCCATCTACGGTATTTCTTTGCATATGAGATGACTCTTATGAAATCCAAGTTCTAGATTTGAGGTAAAAAAATAGGTATAATAGTCTCTTGTGTAACATGGCACTACAGTTTGGCAATCACACATGTTGTTCTGCTTCAAAATTCCAAATTTGTGTATTACAATATTGTGGTTAGACAATAAGTGTCTATTATCTTTATGTACTGTTAAAGTGGTAATTTTTAAAATCTTTTTCAAATAGAATGATATAAAAAAAATAAAAAAAGTACCTACCTTTGTTTTCTTTGTGCACTCTACTGGAAGTTATCGTTTTTGAATTGTTATTTTTTAATTTGATTGGATTATTTTAATTTATTTTAGTTATTTCTTCACAGGAAGGAAATAATTACTGTAGTCCTCAAATGGTTAATTCTTTCAACCCTTAGCCTCTGCACCTTCAGATGATGGGATAAATAATTGGCACTTATTGTATAACCACAGTATTGCAGTTCACAAATTTGGAACTTTGAAGCAGAAAAACATGTGCAGTGCAACTGCCAAACTGTAGTGCCTATGTTATACAAGAGACTATTATACTTATTTTTTTACCTATTACTTGGATTTCACAAGAATCATCTCATAAGCAAAGAAATACTGAGTGGATGTTTTTGATTTAGACCTATGCTCTCTGACTAGTGAAATGTTTCTGTCTAATTAATTTCATTTTTAGAGTCTGCGTGTCACACATCAAATGTTTCTTTGTGGGTGTTGGGGTGGGGAGTTGCATTACCTCTGTCATCAAGTGGTCTTGATTTTAGTAATGTATAAAAAAAATGTTCTGCATACATTCAAGTATTTTTCGAGATATTTTCGCTCAGATTTGGGTGTAAAATTGTCCGTGTTAAACTCAGAGAAATCCAGTACTTCTGTTTCTATTATTATTCATCGTATTGGCTGGAAAGCAAAAGTTGGACACTGTCTGGAAGAAGAGGATATTGGAGCTGCTTATATCTGATGCATAATTCTATTTTGGGGACTGTTCTTTCTACATTTATATTATCATTCTATCCCGTTGCTTCTCTTAGTCTTTATATCATTACTATTTAATTCTATGGCTGTCTCTGTCTCTGTCTGTCTCTGTCTGTCTCTCTCTCTCTTTAATATTGAGAGAAGACTACAAAAAATGAAATTTTTAGTTACATGTTATATGTTTGTACTTATGTGTGTGCATATATATGTGTACATACACAAACATATTCATTTATATGTGTACATATATATATATATATATATATATATATAATTTAATATTTGTTTTTTTTTTTGTTTCTCTTCTCCGCGAAACATAATCTATGTGAGGTTGACTGAGGAGGCCACTCAAGGTCATTTCTAGTCAATTTTAGAATTCTGGGCTACAATTTTGCACCAGAATGCTGAAATTTTGCATATGTTACATCTCACTGTGAAGATCACAATCTATATAATTTTGACTTCTGAAGTTATTCAAGGTCACCCGAGGTCATTTTGAAACAATCATAAGTTTTTGGCCACAATTTAGGACCTATGAAACTGAAATTGGGCATCTATTTTATTACTCTCCCACCAGAGCAAAATGCCACACAAGTTCAGGGTTTTACGTGGGGAAAATAGGAGTAACCCATCAAAAATAGCTCCAGCCAACGTGACTTTGGTTGCTAAGCAACCATGGTTGCTAAAGCAACCGCAGTCATGAAAGCGTCAGGACGAACCCAATCTGCCCCTTTAAATGCAATGGGACAGTGCTGCCCTGGGGCAACTGATTCCCCACAGCTGGGCCAAGTAATAGTGAGAGAGCCCAAGGACGAATCCAAAGGCTCCCAATGCACATAGCAATGTGCAGCCTCAGTATAACCTCATTGGCTGACACATAGCGCTGGCGCACTCGGTCTTCGATGCTCACCACAACACAATCTCCGGCCCATTCAGCAGGCAAGTGTCAGTACCGGCGCCTCGGGCTATGCCATGGAACTTTAATCCATGCCGATGTAAAAGTGACATCTGAGGTTATTTAAGGTCACCAGACGTCATTTTTGCCAATTTTCAGCGTCCTCCTTGCTTTACCCCATGGATAGCTCTACATTGATTCTTCTAGGGTTTGATCCTAGTACCCAATGAGAGAAACACCTATGTAGTGTATCCAGCAGCCCTGTTAAACTCAGCTACAACATCATTTGTTCTCTTATGAGCATGAGAATATTTCTCCTGTTATAGCTAATTTTTCATGTGTACATGGAGTTAAAATATCGTTTTTTTATTGGTTGTGTTATGTAGAAGGAAATATATATAAGACATTTTTTTCTTGTTTGGTTATATAGTAAGTTATTTTTCACCAACGCAACATTGGGTATCCCTGCTTGTAGACTGATATTTAAGTCTTTTAATTGTTTATTCATGCCTCTTTTCTGCAAATAGTACGAGTCCTATTGTTCTGATATTTTGCATTTAGATTGCAGAAAAGTCAACTTACTACATGGGCTATATGAGGTTGACTGTACAGGTCATCTATTGCTTATTTTCAGAGTTGTGGGCTACAATTTTGCACCAAGGGTGCTGAAATTTAGTATATCGGTTAATCTTCTCATGGCGAAGATTGTAATCTATGTGACGTTGACATATTCAAGATCACCAAAGGTTATTTCTGGACATTCTAAAACAAATTTCCAAGTTTTTGGCCACAGCTTAGTACTTGAAACTGAAATTAGGTATAGAGGTTCATCTTTCCATGGCTAAGGTCGTATCTAATGCGGAGTTGACCTCTGAAATAATTTGAGGTCTCTAGATATCATTTCTAGTCAGTTTAGAGAGGTGTGGCACACAATTTTTTCATCAAGGATGCTGAAATTGAGTATATGGATACATCCTCTTACATCAAAGATAATAGGCTAAGCAAGGTTTTCTTCAGAGATCAATTCTTGGCATTTCTACTCAATTTTTCAAGATTTTGGCAATAATTTCACACCTCTATTACTGAAATCTAGCATGGGGGTGAATCTTTTCTTGGCGAAGGTCATAGGCAATGCGATATTGACCTCAGAAGTCATTTTAGGTCAACTGTGGTCATTTTTTGTGATTTCTAGCCAATTTTTCAAGTTGTTAGCTACAATTTTACATCTATAAAATCAAAATTCAGCATGGAGGTAAATTCTTCCGTGGCAAAACTATTTAGAAATATGGTTTTAACTTCGGGGGTGTATTCATGTACATCATTTCTGGTCATTTCTAGGAAGTTGTTGGCCCAATATTAAACCCAGAATCCAGAAATTTTGCATAGGGGTATATCTTCACACTACAAAAATAGGCAATGTAAGATTGATGCTGTTGGTCAGTAGAGGTCATATGAGGTCACTTCTAGAAATTGTAACAAGGTCCAAGGACAATCTCACAAAATTGCTGGCTTTTACCTTTCTCCATTCTTTTCCTGTGGACAGCTCTATATTGATTGTTCTTGGGTTGGATACCCAATCAATTTTCTCATGCTGGCACCCAATCAAAGAAATACTTATGTATTGTATCCAGAAGCCCTGTCAAACTAAGCGACAATACATTTGTTCTTTTTGTGCATGAGAATATTTCTTCTGTTACAACTACTTTTTCATGGGTACATAGTGTAAATAATCATTTTTTTCATTTGCTATTTTGTGTAAATGCTGTCAATGCTGTGTATTCCTGCTAGTGTATATATAATATGTGTGTGTGTGTGTGTGTGTGTGTGTGTGTGTATATTCTAGAAACCTTCAAAGTTTTAAACACCAAATATATTATATTTTTATTTGAAAATATTTTTGTGTCACTTCAGTCACTTATTTCCTAATATCTATCAATATAACTAATGTAATTTTCTTCAGTGTTTTTCATGTTCTGCACAGACTTAGATATTATGGTACTATGTATAAATTTTTCTTGTTGAGATCATCTGTTCTTTACAATGTTACTGTTTCAGTGATTTAAGAACAAAACAGTTATATCAACTTGGCTTCCCAGCAGTGACTGAAGTGACACAAAAAAACTTATGAAAAGGTTTTTCAATCTATCCAAAGATTTTTTTGGTGTCACTTCAGTCAGTTATTTCCCAATATCTGTCAATGCAATTTATATAATTTTCTTTAGTGTTTTTTTTTTTTTTCCTGTTTTACATAAACTTTGTTATTATGGTATAATGTGTAAATTTTCTCTTGTTGGGATCATCAGTAGTTTATCATGATATATATATATATACAATACTCTTCCATAGGAGTAGAGCACTGGTGGATGGGGAATATATACTAAATAAATATATATTACTTATATTCAACCTTACCGACCGTCCAGTTCCATGGCGTTGAGGTAGGATACCGGCCTCCGGGTCTGAAGCGAAGGTTTCAATCCTGCCTCGTGGTACTGGATGGGATAATGGATAGTCTGTAGCCACACTGAAGAGTTGTAATACAGCGAAACAGCTGTCTGTGGATGACACAATAACATATATACATTTATATATATATACTCTCACAGACACAGAATATCTAGCAAGTTTACCATAATTTGGTCGAAAAATTGTCTCTTCTAGTCACTTCTGTATTTCTAATTTTATTGCTCATTTTTTGAAATTTTATTTTTATCCGAAGCAAATTATGTTACAATGAATAGATTTTGTTACTAGATTTCAAGTGCTACCACATTAATTGGGAATGTATTTCTTCTAATTTCGAAAAGAGTTATTGCCATACCAACTTTTGTTTGGATGATCCAATCTCTTCTTCCCATCTTGTAAAAATATCAAAGACAATAACTAGAGATTAGATTGTCTGAACAAAAGTTAGTACATTATTTGGGAAGTAGAAAAAATAATTTTAAAAAACCTGTAGAACTTTATTCTCTTTGATAAACTTGGGTAACTTTCATCTTTTTGTTGAACATTTCTTTTACAGATTGAGTTGGATCTTCTGCGCACATTACCAAACAACAAGTATTATATGTCTTTGGAAAGTGAGAAAATACAGAAGCTAAGAAGAGTTCTTCTAGCTTTCAGCTGGCAGTGTAGCTCTGTTGGTTATTGTCAGGTAAGTTTCACACTGCTCCACTTGATACAATTAGAATTGATTGACATATCTGGCATTTGGTTCGTGCACTGGCAATAGAACTACTAGTTTGGGAGATGAAAAAGCTTCCCCCCCTTCTGGCACCACATGTCAACAATATTAGAAAACTGCCAACCGTAACTTTCCATCCTCAACATTGGTTTCTTCAGTTTTTAAGTTGTTCTGCCTGACTATCTATCTGTTTTAGGGCTGCTAATTATATTAGCCCCCTAAAATATAAATTACCAGAATCGATCTAAGGAGATAAATCCTGGTAAGTAACGTGTTCACTGCTTAAGCACAAAAACAAGGGTAGTACACAGTTGGATTGTTAACAAAACAAGGAAATAAGAACAAACGATGAGGTTAACATCAGTGCCAGGTTTAATTCATAAGTGAATTAAAATAAATGAGGACGGGAGTTTCTGCCGACACGGATGTGTGGAGGGATTTACCAGGATAAAGATGTAGAGATAGGAAGGATGAAGGGAAAGGAATGTCACTAAGCAAATGTGAGATAGAGTCTATAGCATGTCCGTCAGTATGGTCATCCTAGTTGTAGCTACTATGAAGTTATCTTAGGGAGTCCGACCTAACTACAATGAGAGTGCTTAACTTAGATAGGATGTGTTCTGGAGATGAATATGTGACGATGCGTATGTAGAAAGAAAGTGTGTATGAAAACTATACTAACTATCCTAACTAAAGGGAGAGAGAAAAAACAAGCTTACCTTGAGGCCATCGGAACATAGAAAAAGAAAGATTTACCGCCACAGTTTAAATATCGTAAAGATAACAATCAGCTATCTGATTGGTAGCTCTGTGTGACGTCACAGAGGAAGTGATAAGGAATTTATCATTTTTACAAAGATGTAGGGGCTAGAAGTAGATCCTTTCAGAAGGGCAGATAACTCCGTATATGTATGATTTTCTTTAGCTGGAAAAGGTGAGTACTACACTGTGTATGTGTCTGTGTTTAGGCTGTACCAACTTTGCTTGGGGGCTGAAAATTTGAATATTTACTCCTTATTATATCTAAAAAAACTTCTTTTTTTTTGTTGAAAATTCAGACTTTTTTGTGAATTTTATCACAAAGTTGCTAAAATGCAATTTTTGTCCACTTTTGTACTTGAATTATTTCACATATTCAAGATGCAAGTGGAGCCATCTTTGTGGTAACATATAAGGAAGTTTTCTCTGTACATACACGTATAGCACAAGCTCTCCCTTTTTTCACTCAGATTTTAGTTCAAAATTTTTTGTATTATACACAAAAAAATGTTAGATCAACGTGAGGAGAATTACTACCATTGATTGTTAAACTGAAAAATATGATTAATCAAGAGATGCAGTGAGCTATCCTTTGAAAATAAATAGCTTTTACGGTGGGTAATGTGCAACTTTGATTATTAGTAGTGAAATGAGTTACCCTTAGTCTATTACTTTATATAAGTAACTGTAGAATTTCATGATATGATGTTAGTACAAGCCTCCCCTGATATAGTGTAGTTTGCTATAGCATAGTTCTTGATACAAGGCAGGTGGATGGTGGACCCCCAAAATTCTCACCTATGTTATCACCCTCTCATCCAGAAAACTGCAGATCAAAAAAGAATTTTATCAAAATACTCAGGGAGTATGCTAGAAATACAAAGATTTCACTATTTAGCGGTTGTGACTCAGGAAGGACTGTCTTTCTCTTATTATCACCTGCCATTAATATTGCCAATAACCACCCTATCATTATCAAAACATGGTTATACTATAACCCTTGACTCTTGTGGACCCCTACACTTGCATTATAATGGGAGAGGCCTGTGATTATGCTTGTTTTCATAGTTATTGTCATAATTATTTTTTCTCTTTCAGGGATTGAACCGCCTTGCTGCAGTTGCCTTATTGTTTCTTAATGAAGAGGATGCCTTTTGGTGTCTAGTCGCGATTGTCGAGTATCTTCTACCTCAAGATTATTACAGTTCAGCTATGGTGGCTGCACAAACTGACCAAGTAAGATAACTCTTCCTTTTGCTTTGATTTTTGAAAAAGGCTTTCATGTTTTTTTATTTCATTTACATCAAAGTTTCTTGATTCCAGAACCCCAGATTACTCGACAATTGGTGATTCTATCCATAATTTGGGGGCAAATCCAAGCACAGATAACTCCCCAGTACCATAGCTAAATGTCCACGTGAGACAATATCTCCAAAGGTTATCAATGAATTTTGGTGAAATTTTATGGAAGTCTAGGAAAAGGGCTACAGAAGAAGAAATTAAATTTTGGGGTCAATCCATGAAACTTTTTCTCACAGTTACTTCCCCTGTATCGTAGCTATATGTCTTCACTATATCTCCCAAAGTTCTCAATGAATTCCTAAGAAAATTTCTGGAAGTATGTATTTGATGATGTTAAAAATGAATTTTAAAAAAATGAAATACTCTAAAATCAAATCAATTAACATTTAAATGTACTGTTTGATACCATTTCTTACTTCACACTACTGGAGAAAGAGACCAGAAAAAAAGGTTGTCTTCCTTTATGAATATTATATATTACACTTGGAAAAGCCCAAAGAATGAATAGGCCAAAATGTATAGACAACATAAATAAGCTGGAGTGCAATAGTCCAGAAAACTTTTTGAAGTCATTGATTCTGTTGTGTTGTTATAACAGTGACATCCTTTTTACTTTTACTTTAGTGAGATTCTAAAAGAAGTGACTATGATGTCATTATATTCACAATTTATCATGGCATATCAATCATCTATCAAAATAAAAAATGACTGCATATCTTATGAGCATGTAACATTTGCAATGCTTTAATGATTTAATTTTACTAGAAAATGAAACATTTTGTGACTAATTCTGTTCTTGATTGTGGACTACACGATAATAATGGTTGGATTTTTGTAAAATTGTTTAATCATATTTTGGATTCTTTTTTTTTTTCAATATCTGACTTTTACTTTTGATTGAAAACAATTTTTTTTAAAAAATCTTTTTTTCTTTTCTAACTTTTCAGCGAGTTTTAAAAGATCTAGTTCAAGAGAAGCTGCCCCGCCTTCATGCATATCTTGAGAAGGAGAGTATCGATTTATCACTATTCACCTTCAACTGGTTTCTTACGATTTTTGTTGACAACGTTCCTCCAGAAACCTTCCTTCGTATATGGGATACTTTTCTATATGAAGGTAGTAAGGTAAGAAAAAAATCAATATCTAATGTTTATATGTGCCCCTCCCTTTTTGTGCTCTTCTTATACCTGTAAGTATTTTTGTAAATGCATTCACTATGATAGTAAAAGGTATGGGGTGGCCAAGTGGGTAATGTCATGGAGAAAGGACTTGGTGAGCCTGGTTCGAACCCTGGCTGAGACAATTTGTGTTCACTTCACACTAATACCCCTGTGAAAGGTGAAGTGAGTGAAGCCACTTCAGGTGCGTGTTGCCTCCAAGTCTAATTCAAGTATCACTAATAGGCCAAGTAAGTGATAGTGTTTTATGTGAAGCTTAAGCAGGGCCAGCATAAGGGTTCTACTTAATATGATAGGAGCATTCAATTCTGTATTGGAATTCATTTTTATGAATAATGATTTTTTCGAATTATCTCACTTATTGTAGTCAAGAGAAGTTCAACTCAAACATAAGTAATTTTACCTTTTGTATATGACCTTATTTTTGCACCTATCAGAGAGCAGTAATTAGTATACTAAATCTTGTAATTTCTGGTAACTTTGACTAACTGGGTGCCGCAGGGATCTGGCCTTGTACTCATGTTATATTAATAAATAATTGCCTCTCTTAAACCTTGATTTTCCAGTGTGGATGTTGCACTTCATACTTTTCTGTTCATTAAAAAACCCTCAGGAATATATGAGCAATAATTGAAAAGGTGACAAAAGAGCAAATTTGTTTACAGTGCATTTGTTAATAACAGAGCTTCCTAGTGACATTTTATGGGGCGATGCAAAGCTGTTTTCATGAAATAACAATGGATGCGAATTGTTCCAATTTTTATATTATTTGCTTAATGTTATAAAACTGTTATTGTTATCTAAAAGACCCTGTCCTAAAGTGATCTCAAGAATAGGCATCCTCTGTAGATGAGGGAAGTAAAAATCCAACATTCCTTATTCCAGGTCACACTTGAGCAACATGTTAGCAACTATAAACCTTAAAGAGACATAGCAATGGCTTACAGTTATTTAAGATGTTTGATATTTGCAACAACCATCAATATTCAGAACTTGTTTGGCACTGTTTGACAATTTTTAATTGGAGTCAATTTGTTATATGCCGCTTTGAAGCTTGTCGCCTCTCAATCTGTTTTCACATCTCATACACCATTATGACTCTAGACTTCTTTAAACCAGCAAATTTTATGTCTAAGGAATAACATCAGTAATGAAACATCTACTCACCACAGACTTGGACACACACAACAGCCTCTGAGAAACTGAAATTGAAAAAAAGGATCAATGCTAATTCTGTCACAGACTTCTGTGTTCTGAAACAAAAACCAGACAACAACGGATCACCAAAAATAGTTGAAACTTCAAAGACTTGCGGAAAACAGAAGCTTAGTGAAGACTGGTGAACAAGGTGTTATGCCCAACATAGGGGCAATAATGACGATGATAATTTCGTATAAAATCTTGTTTATTCATTTAACCATATAATGTTACTAAATGTTTCCTCAGCCTAGTTTACTAGTTTTTAGATGAGCTAGCATCTTTAGCAGCAATTGCCATCACTGACCGACATAAGAAAATGGTAGTTACATCCCTTGCTCTGTGTTACCAATTTAGATGTTTTTCATCTAAATCTTGATGTTTTTGTTTGCATCTAAAAGTCAGACATTGCTATTTAGATGATTTCAAAATAATAGGTAATATCTCATTCAATACATATTAATGAAATGAATAATATTTCTGATAAATTAAGGAGCATTTTATTAAAATAAATGTTAAAGATTAAAGTAACATTTAATGTATTAATACTATATAATATATTTCCTAGATTTTACATATATATCTGGAGAATCTAGATGTTTCACAGTGTTTTCAGATGTTTTATTGACTCGATTTTAGATTGATAATAATGTCTATGTTACATCTTCGCACAAGGGAAGAACTTGCACATCTATAGTCTGACTTTCAGGCTTGTTTTTATCAGTTTTTACTTGTTTTTTTTCCTCTTTTGTAGGTGTTATTTAGATTTGCTGTCTCATTCTTCAAAGTTGCTGAAGATGAAATTGTCAGTCAGAAGAATAACATGGCTGTGAATAAATATCTCCAAGTTATGGGTGAACAAATGGTCAACTTAAATCAAATAGTCCAGGTAAGAAATTATGTAACTCATCAGATATTCTACTTATTTACTTGTTATCCTATCCTCCATGGTTTTATAACGTTTGTGAAATACACCTGCCATATCTGTGGCTAATCCTCTATTCTTTGGCTACTGGAAAATTTTTTAAAAAAATTATATGAAATTTAATTTGCTGTTCAGGAAGATATATATATGTATATTATTAAGGAATGGATGTATAATCTGAAAAAAATAATTATAAATGTATTTTATTACTTTGAGACTCTACTTGGAATGATCTTCCGTTATAACATGGTGAATGTATCATTTGGCCTTGACAGCGTAAATAGAATCAACAATTAGAGGAAATTGGCATACTACGGGAATTAAATCTGCAACTGATGATGTTGGAGTGGCTACTTTATTAGTTGCAGGTTTGATCCCTGCAGCCGACCCATTTTCTTCAATTGTTTATTCTATTCATGTCTTGGCCAAATGATACATCCACTGTGCAAAAGGGGGAGATCACCTGGTTGCTTTCTCTGCAATTTCAGTGATGATGTTATGTATAGCCATCCTCTTTTCATTCCTCTGCCCATCTGTGGAAATCACCTTTATATATATATATATATATATATATATATATATATATATATATATATATATATATATATATGTATGTGTGTATATGTATATAAATTTTTATGGTGCATGTTAGAAGGCCTGAACAACCAATGAGATGCAATTTCTGGAACCCAGAGTTCCTGTTGTTATTATCTAAGGAAAAATATAATTCACTTGAGTTTAGTCAAACATTTTCTGACCAGCAAAACAGGACTAAATAGACAGACATCATCAGCAGCAAAGAATGTCTCAGCTCTACTACTCCACAATGTTAATCTTAATGAGATTTTCTGTATTTTGAAATTCCCAAAAGTAGCTCTGTTCTTTGTAAAATTTTCTTCAAAATGCATTTGCTTTATTTGAGGTAAGCAACAAACTCATGTGAAATTGATATTAGCAATGCCTCTTAATATAGGCTCTCTCTATATTTATGTTATAAATAAATATTGTCATTACTTTCTACTCCAAATGTTTAGATTGCATTCCATTGGCTGAACCCTTTTCCAATGCGATCAGTAGCTTCCAAGAGACAGTTCCATCTTCAACAAGTAAAGGTAATGTTTTACTTCTAAATTCAAAATATCCACAATTTGACACTAAAAGAAAATAGATAATCATCTAGCAGCATGACAAAGCACTTGTGTAATTTGTTTTATCATCAACTCTGATTCAGTTCTTCAAGCACTCTATGAATAATTGATAAAAATTATTGTAACCTCTGATCATTTTTTAAAACTTTTTCCCTTCCAAGACCTGAATAGCTTTACAAAGCTCTCATAGTTTTTCTTTCGTATTTGATTTCATGAATGGAATTTTGAGTTGCTGTATACTAAAAACCTGATGAGAAGAAAAAAAAAATTCAAAAAGGATGACTCGGTCATGAGCATCCAATTTTCGGAATTTATTTCTGTTATATCTCGGTTTGGAAGGAAGTGAATTATCAAGTTGTTATTTCCTGAAATTTAATGTTCAAATTTTCTTTTATGAATATAAGTGTTAAAAAAAAATTCTTTTTCAGGCTGAATTGGCACAATTAGATGCTCTGAGAGAAGCTTACCGAGTATCACAAGCTGTTGCAAAACAAAAACAAAAAGAACAAGAGGAAGAAGCTGCTGCAGAATTAAAACCAGAAGAGAAATCCTCAGAGATTTTCAACAGCGAAGATGATGATTGAAAGACCAAACATTGATAACCTTCTTTTATTATTGAAATATATGCAAATTCAACCAAATCGTGATGGCAACTGGAAAAAATGGAGGAAAAATGATGGTGCTACATATACATATTCCAGTTGGTATGTTGCCTGAAAATGCTGTTTACCACTGGATTATACCCTGTATATAAAATTTTCAATGTATCATGGTATGGTGTTTCAGCAACATATTTGACAGTGCCTCTGTCAAATTTTTTCCACTGTCTCAAAGTTTACCAGGAATGAAAAGAGAAAAATCCCACCGAAAAAAAAAAAAAGAGAAGAAATTAGAATTTGATTGTTATTTACTGTTTTAAAATAACTAATCAAAAATGGAAATTTTTATAAAATTCTTTGTTTTTGTTTTTTTAAAATTTTGTTTTAAAGAAATGTTATGTAAAAATAGATGAAGAAAAATCAAACCTGTTATGGTTGCTTTTTTTTCTTTTTTTAAAGAAATCACATTGTTTTTTTTGTTTTACATTTCTAACTTCCAAGTTTCTTTTTGAAACTTGTTTAAAAAAAAAGGAGTGAGACGTATTATAACTTAGTCTTTGAAAAATACTGCTCTACCTCCTTTTTAGTAAAAGAAGAAAAAAGACTTCTTGCTGAAATTATACATTAAATATGTGCTTACCTGTTTCAACTCTTAAATTTATGAACTGCTTGATACCGCTTCTAAATAACAGTGGAACTCTTCAGTGAATAGTATAAAAAAAAATAATGGAACTCTTTTATGAATAGAATTTTAAAAATTTCTTTCAAATTACTTAAAGGTCAAAGATGGTGACTTTAATCAGTAGTTATTTCCCTTGATATTGACCTTCATTTTTTTTTCTGGATTCAAGAATTAAAAAGATGTATAAAAAATTTGTTATTAGAATTTTAAGATTCTCAAAAAAAAAATTCAGAAAATAATTTTTAAAAGAATCAATTAAATGCCTTCCTGATGGTGCAGTTTAAACATTTTGTTTGGTCAGCTTTTAAGGTGATGAGTGAGTTTTTAATTTTATCTTTTCTTTTAGTTTAGAAAAGTTTTGAGGATCATTGGAGAGGAAACCATACACATTAGTGACTAACTTTGGAATTGTGTTATTTCTTAATCTCAAATGTGATTTTCAATAGTATATGCTAATATACATGGTGACCTTTGTCTTTGTCAAAACCTAGAATGTTGGATCCATCATCCCAAAAAACCCAGTTTGTCAAAAACATTATGATAAGAACTAAGTAGCTATTTAAATCGTTTCTTGATTATTTATGGGTTTATAATTGATCAAAGGAAACTTCCTTTTGAAGTGTTTTTTTTTTTTTTTTTTTTTTTTTTTTTTACTAATTAATGTTAACATGTATTAATTAGAAACCATGAACAATTACGCTTAGCTCCAAAAATATTTAATAATTCTGGATTACAATTTGATCCAAATCCAGTTACTGCATATATTTTCAGTTTCACAGTAAAGTCAAAGAGAATTTTTGTTTACAATGGTGACCGCCAATAATGTATGCAGGTTTTACGAATTTTACAAATTTACTTATAGATGTGTTTACACATTGATATTGCATGATACATGTTACTTGATATAATTTCCAACAAACTGGGTGCAACATGGTAGGATTCAACATGGAGGTTTTTTATGAACTGCACATAAACCATGTACATGTGTGCACACACTTGAAAGAGGAGACATCTGAATATTCTCTCCTTTTATATGTACAACTTGAACTGATTTTTTTAGCCTTTTTTTTGTACATAGTAAGAAAATGATTTGTTACTTTATTGTATTTGGATTTCAAAGAAAAATCTCCATTGTTCATTCTCAAAAAAAAAGTAGAAGAATTTTTAAAATTTGATTTTTGATTCAAACCAAAAGCTAAAAGATTGCTTATCAAGTTTACAGAGTGATCATTGTGTATTTGTTAGTGTAAGGCATAGATTGATTGAGCACCTGGTGCCAGAACTAGAATTAATCGCTAGATTACATATAGTCTGTAGTATTTATAACAAAATCATTTGGTAGTCACAGGTTTGTGAAAAACTAAATGTGCGGAATAAAATTATTTCTATAGTAAACCTCTTCAATGTGTCTGTTAGCATAGATCTGTTAGCTTGGTACATATTGCTTGAACTCAGAAACCATTTTTGTTTCATAAACCCTGCTCCCATTTCTCAAGCATTCCTGAACATTTTTTCTCAAATCATCATCCCATGTTTCATATATTTCTTCAGCTATTTGAAAGTAGAGCATTCATATAAAAACCTTTCCTAAACAGAAATGGTATAAAGTGAAGAAGTAATTACAATTAATTTATATGGGAAAATCTTTTTAACATTCACAGACTCAAAAAAAATGGTGAGATAGTTTGTTAGGCTGAATCATTGGTGGTTGGAATGATGAAGGTTACAAGAGACTGCTTTTTCTCATAAAAGGTGAAAAAGAAGCATAAAAAACACACTGAAAAAGTGCCAGACACCTGTATTTTCTGTATAATTCATTTGTAGGAAATAACAAATCTCTTTTAATCATTTGTATTTTTCTGTGCAAAACTTCATTTTTATCTTTCAAAAACCTTTTGATATTATTCATGCGAAACATAGATACACAAAAATAGTTTAATAACTCAGCCTAATGAATTATGAAAAGCAAAACAATATCTTTTTCCTTTTGAATTATTACCTCCACCTCTCTCTTTATATACTACCATTGTCCCATAACAATTGTTACATTTTCGTTAATAAATGTGACAACTATTAAGGGATGGGGTAGTTTTTAAAAAAATTATATCTCTTTTATAACTAAATAGCAATTGCCAGTTTAGATTTAACCACACTAAATTCATTCATTCATTCATTTGTCATTTGCAGCCAGGCCAGTCAGGGGCGCGGTCTTTGACTTGCTTTATTTTGTTTAGTGCAGAGATCAGTCTCCTCCTTAGGAGGATTGATGAAGTCACCATAGGAGATTCTTTGCATGATCCTCAGCTACTTACAGCACCTGATATTCCCATACGGTCACCTATCCAGGTACTGACCAAGCTTGTTGTTGCCTCACTTAGTGTGTCTAGTATGATTAGGTGTAAACACCATACTAGATAAGGAAAATAAGGAATTTCTTCTCTTCCATCAGCCTAGTTGGTTGTTCCTAGATCAATGACAATATACTCTGACCACCTGTTGAGGATGGGAGAATCTATTGTTGAAGTATCCCCCAAAAATAGCTGATAGAAAATAGATGCAGTAAGCTTTACCAATTATCCCCTAATCTGTTATTCTATCATTTCATTACTATGAATGGCATCTGTTCATATATGCACATTGCTTCCATGTTGACAATCCATTCTTAAAAGTTACAGGTTGATCCGGGATTTATCTTGTTTCAGAAGTTGATCCGGGATTTATCTTGTTTCAGAAGTTGATCCGGGATTTGTCTCGTTTCAGAAGTTGATCTGGGATTTGTCTCTTTTCAGAAGTTGATCTGGGATTTGTCTCTTTTCAGAAGTTGATCTGGGATTTGTCTCTTTTCAGAAGTTGATCTGGGATTTATCCCGTTTCAGTTCCTATATCTTTCTTGGAAGATTCTTTTCTATTTTTATCTTAACTATCGCTTATGTGATGCATTCTCTCATCTTATAGGGATTAGTAAAAAGATCATTGAACATATTATTGGAAGAAACTAAATAACTGATAAATCACGAATAAAAATAATTTGGCTAAACCTTAAGATGCTTATGATACTTTATAGTTATAAAAGCATAAACAAAAATTATCTTCAACTCTTAATATCATAAACCACTTGATACGTCCTAATTGACAGTGGAACTCTTCTGTGAATAGCATACAATTAATTGAACTTGTCAATGAATAGAATTTTATGAAAATTACAAAAAGGTGGAAGGAAGATAACTCTGTTAAGTACTCATCCCCCTTAATAATAACATTAAAGTTTTCTTATATGAATTCAAGAGTTGAATCATAGAAATGATTTGAAAGTTCAATTCCTCATCTTATATTTTTTTTGTTATTCAGAAATGGCTTGGAAAATAATGTTACAAGGAAAAGTAAAAATTGTTTTCAATAGCAAATGTAGCAGACACTTGCCATTTCAAAACCTATTTCAACTAAAATAGAAAAGACTATTATTGGCCAAATGCCCCCAATTAGTGCCTGTAAATTCATATTTGTGCTATATTTTGTTCAATATGTTTAACTTGTATCCTTTTATAATGTTCTTTGAATTTTCAGGAATAAATAGGACTGATTAACTCTGATCATGAATCACTTGATACCGTTTGTAATTACCAGTAGAACTAATCAATGAAACGCATAAAAATTAATGGAACTCTTCTGTGAATTGAATGAAAGAATTTTTCAAATTCTCATAACCGTCAGAGTAAGATAATTCTAATCAGGAGTTATTTCCATCAATACTGATATTCAGTTTTTCTTGTATGAATTCAAGAGTTGAGATACAAAAGAAATTGTGGTATTCAAATTAGAAGTCCACAAGAGACAATGGTGAGTTTACCTTCATAGTTTGTAGTAATCTTATCTAATGCAAAGAACCGAATTTGTAGACCAAATTATTTCTGTAGCTAACATCCTCAATATGTATATAAGTATAGATATAAGTTAGCGTAGTACAAATTGCCTGAATTCAGTAACCATTTCCTTTTCATAACCTCTGCTTCTGTTTCTAAATCATTTCTGAACATTCTATGAATGAGTAATATTATTGAGAGTAACCAACTGAGTGGAAGGGTCTGATCTAATCCAACTTCACACAATTGATTTGCCTAATTAAATTTAATGCTGCTATAGCAATCTACATTGAAGCGTCTTGAAATGTTATCCTTGCAACCAACTTGGTTAAAGAGTCAGATGTGATTTAATCTATATCAGGATCCCTGAGAAGAATTTTAAGAGATAGTGCGAAACTGTTTTCACCCCTCCTCTGCATGGACACCGCACAAACACCCTCGTCTTTTAGCCATCCTGTTTTCATCTGCAATAACTTTTTTAGAATGCTGTATTATACCTGATCACTGGTGAAGAATAGTCAACCTATTTTATTCATAGACATATTGTATCGACTTGGAAGTTTGGCTAGGCCCCTGGCTCGATGCGCTGCCTGCAACCCACCCTCAGAGGCCTTTATCTGCACCCCTTTATTCTATCTAATCCTCCATTTGATTACTTTATTTTTCCCTTTATCTAAAATCTGTGTTTGATTTTTAACTTTTATGAACTTCTGGTTGCTTTTGGTGTGTAGTGGGGTTATTTAGCTAAATTATGAGCAAATATTTTAAAAGAATTAACCGTATATGCCTGACTATAAGATGAATAGTTAATACGAATATTTGGAGGACTATTGCACTTTGCAACTCATTCAAGCTTTAGTACACGGCCTCGTAGTTATAGCACCTTGGAAGCAGTATTATATTTGTATATTTTTTAAAATTTGAATTGAATAACTGTCTTATACAGTATTTTTTCCTATTGATTATTCTTGTTGTACGTTTCACAATTGACTCAACCCCTATTTTAGTTATCTAATTTTATACTGCAAGTAGACCTGACAAATTAAAGGTATATCTAAGTAAAATATGCTTCATACATATTTTACAAGTACAAAACAGACCATGGTGAGTATGAGACCTGAAAAGCTTGTTTAAGGGATAATTCATATTTATTAACAGATTCAAACTTGAGCAGCTTTATTGTACTTGCCATTAATTAGCCAAAGCATCCATTTTTTTTATTGACAATTCAAAACAACCATCTGACTGTATCTGTATATCTATCTAGACGGAGAGTGTATATTTAACCTAGTGATTCTGAACGGGGGGGGGGGCTGCACACCCAAAGAGTATGTAATTTAAATATTTTGGAGGTTGAGTGTAAAAAAAAAATAAGCGTCTCTTGGCTTGAAACTGATACTTGTTGAGGCATAACTGATTAATTCCTAATTTTAACATGGATATCATGTATTTTTTTCATTTAAAACTTTGAATTTTGGTAAATTTCTGAATTCAACATTATATTATTATACAATATCAACAACAAATTTGTTTTATTATAGCAAGGGAGACAACAAAATTTTTGAGCCGAGAAGCTGGTACATGGAGCAAAAAAAAAGTCAAGAACCACTGGTTTAACCTGTACCTTTGTATTATTTTGACTAAATTTTAATTTCTATTTCTTTCAAGTAGGTATGGACAATTGTATATCATCTAGGTAAGAATGATCTTTTTATAGATTCATTCTTGGTGTTATAGATAAATAGACTTTATGAAAGACATACCTAAATTCTAGAGAAAATTGGCTATTTCTAAACTTGAACTCCCAAAGTGAACAATGAAAATATCATACTTGGTTAAGCAACAAATGTTTCCATCAGGTAACTGAACTCAGATATCCCAATCATTATTGTAATTCTACAAAGGTATATGATGAAAAGAATGTCTTAAATCTTGTAATTCTACAAAGGTATATGATGAAAAGAATGTCCTAAATCTATGGAGATAACTAGACTTTTATTATCTTTGTTTTGTTTTTCAAAATATTTTACTAACTTGCTCGATTTTTATGGCCTCAAAGAAAAACAGTGAACATTCTGAAAATGGCATCATCTTTTTATCATACTAAAATACAAAATACTACTCAAAAATTAATAATAATAATGGTTGACAATGCTTCTTCTAATAAAAATTTTAAAAAAGATATTATTGAAGAGTAAATTTGTTTGATTCTTTTATTTAGCAAAAAAGGGCTTTTTATATTATTTATCATTTTTTTAATGAACTATATTTAAAACGGTTGATAGCATTAATATTTGCCTTGATCTTATAAAAAATATATTGGGAAGGAACAAGTTTTTTTGGGGGGCACACTTCATTGCGACATGACCACTGTGTCATGCAAACCAACCAAATGTCTGATGTTCTATACCAAGTATACACTATATAGTAATATAGATAAGACTGTTTTCATGCCAATTTTGAAAAATGGTTTCTTCTACAATTTTTATATTTTTAGATATTTTCATCTTATTTGCAGATATATAGTGTTTAAACTTTGAAGAAGAATTCTCTGTAATATGGTATTTAGTACAATTCAACAAAAATATGAATGCTTCCAGTAATTTCCCGCTAATGTTAAAGGAAGATGTTCAATATCATTGAATTGGGTGCTAATACATTCCATTTTTTATTTTTTTAAGGCAAATAAAAGGAATGAATGAAGAAAGACTTGTGATCTTGTTAAAAAAGTAAAAATATCTTTTCTTATGAATTAATTAAAAAAAATGAATTTGCAATCAATAAAAACAGATACAATAATTTTAACCTATCCATAGAATTATAAAATACTGAATTCCATTATTATATCTTATTTAGTAATATCTTATTTATAACACTATGTCTGCAACGATACCTTTTTCCACAAAACAATATGTATCACAATATTTAACTTATGATACAATATGTATACAAGATGAGTTCAGCTGGAAAAAACAACTTCCAAATGAAAAGTGTTAAAAGAATTAAATTTTAAAAAAAACATCAGAGTATGAGGTTTGGAGAAAAAATGAATCTCCCTAAGATGTGTAATAAGAATATGAACTCTGCTAAAAAATATAAAGATGTCTAAAAGAAACCCGTTAGTCTATAAAATGTATAACTGGCAATATTACACCCTTTCCCTCACCACCACTTCTGCACCAATAGAGGATTCTTCTGACTACTGTAGAATTTTAAAATGTTAACGCATGTTTGCTACTTGCTGTAAAATTGTAAATAAGATTTCTAAACTGATATGATTTATGAAAATTTGTATCTTTTTTTTTCTTTTTTTTTCCATACAAAAATTTGGTAATTTTTCATTCAATCAAAGAAGAAATTGAAATTTTCAATAAGCTAAAAAAAATCATTAGTATTGTTGAAAAACTTTGTGTACCAATCATCTCTAAAGTGGAAAAATTGAGATACATTGGTGAATCATTGCAGCCCCAATAAGACTATGCAACTTTTTTTTTACTTGTTCCTGGGTAAACATAGCTATTTTCTGATTGATTGTCCAAAAAGTATAGAAAATGGCTATTATTACTTTCAAACTTTACTTTTGTGATCAGAACATTTATGTTTTATAGTGTACCTATGCTGCCTCATACAACTTAGAGAAGGTACTTGAAAGCTGCAAACACATTAGTTAGAACTGAAAAATTGCTTCATAAAGCCTAATTTCATATGCAGTGGTAATATCAACACCTTCTTGGGGTCAACGAGTGGCTCCAAAGTGATGTTGTTCAACCCCGTATAGAATTCAGGTGGCTATGGCGAGTGCCACCTTTGATGGTGTACCAATGTGACCCTACTGTTCCAAAGGCAAAAATAGCCGGGAAATTTGGAGACCCATCGGGAATGCCTCCATTTTGAATTCTCCAATGACGTCGCAAACATACTCATCATACTTCAAGGCATCTAACAATGTATTGACACTGTTGTATTGCATATGAAATGAAGTGAATAATATCCTCAATAGACATGCCAAAATATATGTTGTAAGCCTTGCACATCTTAGCAGAGTACTATCTGAGGCAAAGGTTAAAGCTTATATCTCCATCAGACCACCGAAAATGAGATCTTGGAGTGCAAGAAATCCCCCCAAGATGCTCACTAGAAAGTTGGGGGTGCTTGGCACAGCTTTGTCACAGTGGTTTGAAGCTCCCAGAGCAATTACTAGGCCTGAAACTCTGTGGAGCTTGTTGAGGTTATGGTGAAGAACTACTGTGAAAGTGGCTATAGGCTGTTCTTTAAAGTTCATATCCTTGACACTCATCTTGATAAATTCAAAGAGAATATATTTGTAGGGGCAGAGCAAATGCCTCCACAAGGATATACTGAACTTTGAATGCTGCTACGGAACGTGTAATGAGAACATTATTGGAGATTATATTTTGCAGTTTGATTTGTGGAAGTGAATTACAGTACATGAATATCAAAAAACTTCTCACTTCTAAATCTTTTGTGAAAAAACTTCTCACTTCTAAATCTTTTGCAATCACTTTTGTCAATTTAGATTCATATTTTACTATTTTTCTGTAGAAAAGGTGATTTTTTAAAAATGTGAATACAAATATACACGTTCATCCATTGTATAAAAGGAAATAGGTCAATTTCAAAATATCACTGTCCTGGTCAAAAAAAGCCAAGTTTAAAGGGAATAATAGCCATTTTCAGTAATGTATACACATAAACAATTAGAAAATAACTCTTGCTCAAAAGAGCAAAAATAGTGTTGCACAGTGTAATTTTGCTGAAGTAAATGAATAATTTATTTAATGAATAATATTTCTACTAAGTTTTTCATGGGTGAGAAATTACCCTAAATTTTATACTATTTAGATATTACTAAATTATAATTGTACTGATTTTGACTGTAAACAAAGAAAATACTGTAAATTATTCTCTATTCTTGCTTCTTTTCTTTTTATCCCCTTTAAAAACCTAATGTATTCTTTTGTCTTCCTTTATTTATTTATATTTACACTTATACTTTCTTCACTGCCTGCCTCCACTGTCAAATGCTAACAGTAGTGTACCAAACTGTTGGGTCCAAATAACCCTACCACTTAAGACCTTCCCACTGCAACAGAATCCCCTCAGTTAAACTGCCAAATAGGACAAACCCCCTTAATACATGACAAAAATTGATTTTTCTCATTCTTACATAAGGAAAAGTGTTTATTTAGCCTAATATTCTGATGACACATTTTTAAAGCTTGACAATTTTTTTTTTTCAATTTGAGGCATCGAAAAATCAAATGATAGCAGTACAATAAATTTTTGTAAAATTAGAAACCAAAGGTGATAATTGGTCTGGATTTTTATCCACTGAATTACTAAAAATAATTTAACTAAGGGGTTTTTGTCTTACTTTGTGTTTTACTCGGGGATTTTTGTCTGGTGTAGTGTTTGTCCTACACTTACAAAAATGTATCTTTAGAAATTAAAAAAGTTTCTTTTTCTCCCGGGAGCTTTGATGTTAAGGGTATCAAATCATTTCCTGACTACCTACCTATTGTGGTCTTTACTAGCGAACTCCAATAATTGTAACATAACATTTATTTTTGTGTACATCCTGCAATATATAATTGTAAGATGTGAACAGTGGTTTTTATTTCATCATATATTGTGAGTGATGTCCCCTCTAATCATCTCATGGTCTGCGTGGGACCAAAAAGTGTGTGGGCAACTGAAGTGTGAAAAAATATTTTCACTTTTGATATGATCATTGACTTTTTTGTCAGCGATTTATGAAACCAAGGTCAGTTACTTATAACAAAAAGTGTATGATAGAAGAAATGATTCATTTGGTGTAATGACTTTTCTTTATCATTCTCTCATTGTTTTTTTAATCTTATTTTTTTTGTAAACATAAGTTATATTGTACACATAATAATCCTTGCATAAACCTGCAACAAAATGATGCTACTTATAGCAAGAGCAATATGATGTTTGTTTGTTTGGTTACATAGTGTCATTATTGAACCTTTTCCTTCTTTATCTGAAACTCTCAAAATTCATACGCAGTACTGAAATTTCACTTTGTTGTGTGTGGCCATGCAGCTTAGAGGGAACACTGGTCATGATTCTTTATTTTTTTGTATGGATTTTATATAAATTATTTATAACGTTATGAGTTATGTTATTTTTGATTTTTGCTCTCTCTACATGCACACACATAAACGTAAGCTTTTGTAAAACT
Organism: Thysanoteuthis rhombus; assembly: GCA_963457665.1. NCBI lineage: Eukaryota > Metazoa > Mollusca > Cephalopoda > Oegopsida > Thysanoteuthidae > Thysanoteuthis > Thysanoteuthis major. Next base: position 49,167,140 of record OY735204.1, on the reverse strand, counting down.
GGTAAAGCAATTCATTATTCATAGCCTCTTTATTTCACATGGCTGTACAAAATACGTGAGTAAATATCATTCAATTATTTTGATTTTAAACATTTCAACTAATCATCACTTCTAACATCTCATTTTCTCATTATTCATCAACTGTCAAGGGAGGTTATAATAATTGTAAGAAACTCGGAGATTACCTACCTTGATGATTCAGATCAGTGGGACAAACAAAATTTGAACAAAAAATTTTAAATAATTCATCAGAACAAATGAAGTTTGAAATAATTTTCTGGTTAATAAGGTATTTGGATGAATATCCTTCACCCTAAACTATAATTTAATTAAAAAGGAGAATTGAATATTATCTCCCTTAGATACATCAAAATTACCTCCCTTGAGAGTTGATGAATAACAAGAATATTAGGTGCCAAAAGTAATGATAATCTTTTAACTTCCACTTATTAAATAAGTGAATATTTGACTAAAATGCCTTCTTTTAAAAAAAAAAAAATGGAAAATAATTTTTTGATTGTATTTTTTTTTCTTGATTAATCATGTAAAATTCAAATTTCTGTCTGATCGTTCAGTATAAAAAAAATATAACCAATTCTTTTTTTTTCCCTGTTCTAATTTTGTTTATGATTATATTTGTAAAGGATATTTGTATATAAATTAAGTTCTTTATATTGGTTTAAGCATATCTGTGATATTTCTTGTTTAGAACTTTTGTTTTTCTCACTCAATTATTATTTTGTTTAGACGGGAAGAAATGTATATCAAAACATCTACATTTTATACAGTCCTTCATGTGATTGATGAAGCTGGATGAATTCTTACAGTGTCAAATCTTACAAATCCTAATTTTCTATTAAATTCTAACTTGAATGATTTCTCCAAATTTTGCAATTTTTTTTTGTTTGTTTTAGTTTGTTTAGTGTTTCAGAGCGGGGCTTCTCAAACTGTTTTCATTCGCAACCCTTCACTCATTGTTATAAAAGCAATAGGTACTAAAACTATATTTTGGTCTTTAGACATGACTAAACATAGAAACAGATATACATAAACAAAATTGTCAAAAATTGCCTCATATTTATAATCTTCTAGCTTGGGTTTGCCTGGCATTGCCCAGGGTTGGGGAACTTTTTATTTCATGAAATTAAATAAGATGTTGGGTGTGCTCATATGCATAAATTACTTCTCAAAAATAATTTTGTAAAATATAACAACAAAATTCATTTCTTTGAAAATTAGTGAATAGCATCAATCAATTTAAGAATAAGTACCAAAAAGAGTACATTTTTGTGTAGATGTTAGAAAAAAAAGAAAAACTTGATTATTCTTTAAAAAAGATTTTCAAATATTTCTGCAACTCCTAATTATCTCTACATAACCCCCAAAGAAGTCCCATTCCCTAAATTGAGAACTCCTGTTTCATACTGTTGGTATGTTTGGTATAAAGTCCAAGGTATAGTCTCAAGAATTTGTAAGAATTATTACATTGGTATTTTATAATAATTATTTAATAATAATTGAATTTTACAAAAATTGATTGATCACCATTGCACTTTAAGGACAGTTTTAGATAGTTTTATCTTTGAAGAAATCTATAACAAATTTATGGTTATACACTCATAATGTGTCAGTTGTGAATTTTGGTTAAAATAATTTATCAGACAACCTCTATTTTCAACGAGTTGAAAGGACTAATAATTTTTTCAAAAGGTATTTACATATATAAAAGCCGGTGTTCATTTCTATGTGATGCACAAAACACCATTCTGTGTTTTTGATCATATCTAAAAGTATAGACCATGTATACCTTTTCATATTTTGTATATTTAACCCCCAAATATGTCCACATAAAACGGTTTAATTTATGTTGCTCATCTGAAGTAGGTAGGAGCCAAAAACATTACAAATTGTAACAACTATTGCAGACTATTCTATTAAAAATATATTGTAATAATTTAGATACCTTTGAAGTTTTAATTTTGGTTTTGATTGCAGTATTGATCTGTGAAAATCAATATCTAACTCAGTATTACATGACATTGTTCCTACGCATTACATCACTAGTCATCTCAATTCATTGTTGAAGTTGATTTTTCCTTGAACTCAAAATCAACTCAAAACTGGCAAATTTTTTTTCTTGCAAAAATTCCTTTTAAATCGGTCCAGTTGAAAAAAAACAAATGCCTGAATGTTTTGTAATGTCTTAAACCGATCGAAAAAAGTAAACATTGTTATGTTACTAAAGATGAACAATTGATTCGAAACAATATAATGTTTTTATATGAATTTCGGTACAAAATGATTTGTTCCAAGACAAATACAAACATTTTTTTAAAATCATAATGTCAATTATGAACAGAATGTAATAACCAGTGTAAATATTTATTTACACTCTCGGGATCGCAACTGGAAATGAATGTGAGGAATATTTGATGATTTTCTATGATAAATCAGCTATACAATGAAAAATGTATAGATTTAAAATGAAAAATATGTTATAATTTGCTTAGTTATTTTAATTATAACAATACATAGCAACAAAGTCTTCTCTTTTTAATTCCTCCACCCAAGCTTTGCACAATTGGTGAATCCAAGGCATAGTAAAATCCAAGACCCATCCCTCCGTTCACATTACTATTTAGAGTAGCTTACACTATAGTTATAGGCTTACTATATTATCTGTTATGTGAACAAAGACGGATTTTCTGCTTCAGCTGGGACCGGAAATTGTCAGTCGTGACACCATAAGTGATCCCCCTAAAGGGACATAAGTAGTATATACTTACCATCTTTTTTAGTATATGTGAACACTTCGATTAATTTTTTAGCCATAGGTGAGGATTTATGGGGGAAAAAATTTGATTATAATTTTTTAAAACTTTGAGTCATCATATCCACGTGATTTGGATAAAAGTGATTTTTTTTGTTTGTTTTTTTGGGGGTTTCAGTTGACCTTTAAGGGGTTAAATTAGAAAGCGTAATGAAATTTCAATACTCTATTTCTGGTCCGATATCTACTTTGTAAATTTTGTATAATGTTGAAGAGCCTCTTTAAGATTCTTATATTTTTAAAAAATTATTCATCTTAAAATTTTATTTCTTTTAAGTATAATAAATTATTTTTCTAGATTGATACCACAACAGTCACTAACTCCAGATACCTACTCAGACCTATCACTTTATTTCCAACTGTGTCAGCAGTTCTTAGAATGACAGAAATTCAAACAGCATTTGTAAGGAATTAAATGATCCAAAGAAGGAAGTGGTTAAAGAGAGATGAATGGTGTTCTTAACAGGAAGAGAGACCCGTTGCCTTGATGAGAGGTGGTGATGGAAGGAAAGGGGGATTAGTTGGATCAAGGAAGGGAAAAATAAAGGAAGAGGGAACCACTTTCTCTTTGGGTTACTTCATTCCTTATAAGCATAGTTGAAGAGAAGGTGACTGGTAGGAGAGGGAAAGAAGTGGCCTCATTTGTTTTGAAATAACTGATGGGCAGGTGTGGGTTTTTTTACAACTGTGAAACTTTAAAAGGGTATATTGCATGTTTGTAATATTGCTTATTTTGTATTCATTTTCTTTTTATATGTTTTTTTTTTCATTTTGAAATTGATTGATCAACTGTGGACCGACTATTATTTTTTAAATTTTTGGTACAATGTAGGGAAGGTTGTCCCAATTGAAAAGTTTTTCACCCTCATCCACTTGATGCTTAAAATGGTGCACGAAGAACATTTCATCAATTTAATTCATTTATGTATTCACTATTTTTCTTTCATTGATTCTCTTTTTTTCTCTTTTATTTGTGTGCCTTTTGTAATAATTCTCTCACATCATGTAGGGAAAATTTTTTTGAATTTTATTGCATCACTGATTTTGCACAGAATAACATTTTAAATCATTTTGAAATTTAAAGTATCAATGATCATTTAAAAATATGATAGAATGATTAAATACAAAATGGGTAATATTTTGGATGGGATATGTATTTTGATTTTTTTTCTAAGTTAAGTTTTCACAGTTGTGGTTGGGACTTTCATCTGCTCACCAGTCACATCGAGACAAGCGAAGCTGCTTCTCTCTTTCTCACACTTTTTATTTTCTTTTTTATTGCATTTGTGAGGGGTTGAGTGATCTGAGGAGAGGGATTTTTTTCTTTTCATTTGATTTTTTTTTTTTTTCCCTCCCTTATTGTGACCCCTCTTTATTAGGATTACAGCTTTCTCCGTTGAGGGTACTCTCTCTCTTTAACCACTCTCTCTTCAGGTCACTTAATTTAATTCAATTTTAATTTGTGTTAATATGTGTCAAACACAATTACTCTTATACTAAGTGACTGTTAAAATGATAGGCATTTTAGGGTGGGAATCAGAAACTGGAATATATATTTCTTTTGAGATCCTTTTACGACCACATTATCTTCCCAGAATAAATAACCTTCAATGATTCATTATTATATCATTTTTTGTTTTAGTGGTCTGTTTCTCCCTCAAGAATTCTATGGGCTCGACAGTAATAAAGCAAAATGAATGAATAAGTAAATTCATAAAAGATAACAGTAATTTTTTTATCAATGCATATTTTTTTTACTTGTTGAATCCACAAAAAAGCCTATAAAAAACAACAGTTTCCTTATTAGTTTTGAAAAAACTATTATATAATCAATTGCATCAAGTGGGTCAAATAGAACTTCTTCGATAAATCTTGTTTTCTGAAACATCTCTCTTTTAAAACAGAAATTTGAAATATTCTCTATAATTTTGAGAAGGCTCATTAACATTGAAACTTGAAATTGAATTTCTCTAACTTTTTCAAGGCTATGTTTTCATTCCGCTTTTTGTATGCATTACCGTGGTTCCATTTTAAAATCATTTTGGTTATATTTACCATCTGTCTAAAAATTTGACTTGAGGCCTTGCTTTGATTTGTTTAAAGATTTGCGTGGTGAAATATGTTCAGTTTATCAACAAAAAAATCTTACCTTTGGTAAAAAAAGAAAATGATCACGAAGAAAAACTTGAAAAATTAAAACTAACAACATTAGAAGAAGGGGAACGAAAGGAGACATAATACCATGTTTAAAATAATAAAAGGGATCAACAACATCCCAGCTGAAAAGTTCTTCACAATAAAATTTGGAAAAAAATATATATATGTGTATATATATATATAAAGAGCATTGCATAAAGTCAAGAAAAAACTTCTCACAAAAAGTTGTCAACAATTGAAATAGAATAATGGATCAAGATTCAGAAATGATAGAAACTAAAACAGCAAACAACCTTTTGAAAAAGATACGATGATTAAAAAAACTGATACAAAAAATTAAACCATAACAAATTGAAAACCTTTGAAGAGAGGAAAAAATAACCCTCAAATTGGAAAAGCAAGAAATTGCATTTGTCAAAGAATAATATTTTCATTTCCTCTGACACTTTTTATGTTGGTTTCTTCATTATATTACAAGATATTCTGTGAATACAAAATTAGATGAGTTCTTCCAAAAGATGAATCTCATCAAAATGGAGATAAAAGATGAAATGCTATTAAAAATTGATGATAAAAGATAAGGGGGAATAACTTATAGTCTTTTACTCATTATTATCATAGGACCTAGAGAAATAGATATCTATAGATATGTAAAACAGTCATGACTTAATTTCTACAGCTATCAATTATAAAGAATGCTGCTCTGTACATTTTATCAACTGAAGATCACCTATGTCATTTGATGACTAGTATAGTACCTGTAGTAAAACAATGGGATTAATTACGTAGAGAGTGGCACTTCTCTCTAGGATCAGAGTATTTATTTGCTCTGCCACGGATAAAAGTGTCACTCCCTGGCCTTCTACAGAGGATCAGAGTGTAGTATCCATGTGCTCATTCAAAAGTCTTACACTCAAAAAAAATACATAATTGAATACACCTTGTGTTTTATGTATGCAGATTTTAAAAAAAAAATTATCCCAACTGTTCAACTTAGTTACAATTGAAGGTAGTCTTTAGAAATCATCCAGTAGTAGCTTTTTCTTGAGTTTTCGGTTTGAAGGAGTTTAGCTCCTGATATTAGCAAAATATTTTTTTAACACAGTTTGGGATGCAGTATATTTATATTTTTCATTTATTATTTTAAAAATTTTTTAAGATCTCTTCTTCATTCTGTTTTTATCTTTTCCAAGTCACATCTTACCCATATTCATTCTGCTCCTATACCATTATTTCCTTATTCTCTCCTCTTAGTAATGGTGTTAGGATGGTACTTCTTTGTTATCTATATGCAATTCTTTGTGCCTTTTTCCTCCAAATTATATCAAAGTGATGAAAACCTGCTGCATCCAACTCCCCACTGGAGTAACTCTTCCAACAATCTGAATGAATAATGGATCTTTCATTGACATAAACTTCTTAATGCTATTGAGGAGTACCTGCAGTTGAATTGCAGCCTAAGGAGTCGATGCACAAAAAAAGCTGAACATGTAAGAATCAGCAAAATGAAGGAACAAGACACAATGAGTTGTGTATAGATAACGCACAAGTATTATTGGGAACAAACATAACATACTTCAGACTATGATGAAAACATTTTTTTTTTTTTGTTAAAGTTTTAATGATGATGTCTATGAAAGCATGTTTCTTTAATTGTGAACATTTTTGTATCCTGGTTATGTTTATAAAATGGTGAAGAAAAAAAACAAACAAACAAAAATAACTTCTTTATTTATACATGCCTTTACCAATTCCTTTTGGAATTGGTGACTAGATAAACAGCAGGGTCCTAGAAATTCTGGATCTTTCCACAAAAGACATTTTTGGCTGCAAATAGATTTTATTTTTGCTCTTATTCATACTGTTGTGTACAGAAGATGGCATTTTTAGTAAACATTTTCAAAGTTTTTCATGTGTAGTATTACTCTAAAATTCATGAACTGCTTGAAATCACTCCTGAATAAAATGGAACTCTTCAGTGAGTAGAATTTTTAAGAATTGAACTTTTCTGTGAAATGAATGGAACATTTTTTTTCAAATTACCTAAAAATGCAAGGAAGTAACTGGGATCAGAAGTTATTCCCTTTGATTTCAGATCTGATTTTTTAAAAATATGAATTTAAGAGTTAATTGCCACAATAGCATCCTGTGTCTATTGATTTTCCTTAGGCCATGTAAAAGTTTATATTGTGTAGAAAAAATTGATTTTGAATTGTCCTTCATAATGTGGAGAGAATGCAGTTTCAATTCTCATGAGAATGTACATGTTGTATATAAAGATTCTAGTTTGTACACAGAAAACTCAGTTTGAGTCCTTTCTGTGTATTTGAAGACGGACGCAGTTCTGTTGTTGTCAAAACGTGTTGATAACTTGAAAGAATAAAGACACAAATGGATGAGCAGCTAACTTTGGAGTTGATCCTATCAGGACAATTGCCTGATGGAATTCAACTCTATTCATTGTGTGCTAAAGAGACTGAGTTGTTTTGTGTTTTTATTTCTGTAAGAAATTTTGTATTTGTATTAAAATAAAAATCTGTCACATCAAAAAATAAAAATGTTTGAGATATCCATTTGATATAAACAATATTTCAGAACAATGGCCACCAAGATTAACTCTGGAACCAATTACAAACTTTTCTTTCTGGAGTTCTTGATAATGCGACTGATAACTGCAGATTTTTGTTTTTGTTTTTGTTTATTCCTGTAGACTCCCTGTGGAATTTAGGGCCGCAACCATTCTGCTGCGGTTTGAGTAGAAAGTAGGTTTTACACAGTGGAGTTGTTAGCCTCACACCCAAAATGTAATTTTTTTTTTCCTGCCTGAGTAATTTTATCTTAGATGCACTGCCTTACGGGGCTGAAAGGGTTCAACTGTCCTGCTATTTACCCATAGCTTTGGAAAAAGAGGGCCTTCCTCTTGGGCATTAGTTTGGGGTGAACATAAACAGTCTTGACAGAAAGTCAAACTTGGTTAGCCAATTCCTGTTTTCTGGTAAACATTACTCAACTCTGCACTTCCACAATGCCTGTAGATTAGTTTCACTAATTCCAAATTTTAAAAAAATATTTATGAATTGATTACAAAAATAAATTTTTCATGAAAAAAATGGTAGTTATAACTACCTCGCTTCTTTTGCCATAAAAGATGAGATCACAAATGAAAGCTGTTTTATAATAATATTGTAGTTGCTTATAGTAAAAGTAGAGTAAAGTGTCCCATCTCTTGAGAGACAACTCCCATTGGAGTATACATCTGGTGCAAAATTCCGGTTTCCATTGCTTGTGTCAGCTTAGTGATCCTTGCAAGTTTCAAGTCTGGTTGAGACTAGGACTTTATTCTTACAAGTTTTTATAGCCACCCTTATGACAGGATACTAGTCCATGGAAGAGATATGTTCACCCTAATCACAGAGCTTACAGTCTACACGATTTGCTGCTAAATGCACACAGAAATTTGTCCTAATGAAGATTTTTCCACTCTTCACCCATACTGAGAATTGAACCTGGGACCTTCTGTGTATGAGGTAGATGTGCTTACCATTACACTATCCAATGTAGTTGTTTATGGCTAATCATAAAAATACCAGCTCACATTTCTGTATACAAAAAAAAACAAAACAATTGTTACGCGGCATTCAGTCTAGTTATCACTTCGATGGGTAGGCCTGACTCCTTGCTGAGATTGTTGTATATTTCCCACCATTATCATGGCCAACCCATTTAGAAGCTTGATGCAACGCAATCTTCCTCTTTCTCATTCCCTCTCTTCATTTGGCCTTATACCAAACTAAGCTGAGCAAATATCTATCACTTCGATGGGTAATCATTTGAAAATACTTTGTAAATAAAAAAAGAAAAAGTTTGTTTTAAAAAATCTTTTAAGTATTGGTGGTATAATGATGATGATGATAATGACAATAATAAGAATAGCATTTGATAATGATAATAGTTAATAATAATAATAATAATAATTGACTTTGGCAAGGATAGCTAAGGGTACGTCAAAATTGATCTGATTCATTTATTTCTTGTTGGGGCATGAGCTTTGGCTTACATTACTGAGCATAGTGTAGAGATCTGTCTCCTTCTTAGGGGGAATCTCAGGATCCCCAGTTGCTTACAGCACCTGGAATTTCCAGATGGTCACCCATCTAGGTACTGGCCAGGCTCAATGTTGCTTAACTTTGATAATCAGATGAGAAAACTGGTATGTCCAATGCAATTAGGCCGTAATAATTCAGTCTGATAATCTCTTTAGATATTGTTTTATTTGTTAAAATTAAATTAATTTCTAGCTGAAGTATTTATTCATTGACTGATTTGATTTTTAAGTCTTAAATTCATGAACAGCTTGATACTGCTCCTATTGACTGTGGAACTCTTCAGCGAAAAGTATAAAAACAATGGAACTTTTCTATGAATAGAATAGAATTTATTTTTTAAATCTAACTAAAAGTCAAAGGTAACTTTAATCGATGGTTATTTCCCTTGAAATTGGAATTTTTTTATATGAATTTAAGGGTTAAAAAGGACCACAAAACATTTAATCATTACTAAAGTCATGGTGTTTATATTCTTCTGATTAACATTTTGATTAAATCTTTATATTCCTTAACAGAGCTGATTACTATACAGGAGAAGCCACTTATTATAATAACCGATAATGTTATCAAACTGTTACTTCGATCAAAATCTTTCAGTCTACTGTGCTTAATTATTTCTGTAATTAAATTTTTAATAAATAATCAGCTTAAATAATAACTTTTGTTTCAGTGCAATTACTCAGCCTTTTAGAACATGTTTGTCGTATTGAAGTGGTGCTGCCTTATGCTTTCACTAAGTCTATGATTTGTGACTGATGAAACCTTGTTTAACTCTTAAATTCATGTACTGTTTGATACCACACCTTTTGGAACTCTTTTGTGAATAGAATAAAGATATTTTTTTTCAAAATTTAAGTCAAAGAAGGTAATTTTAATCAGAAATTATTTATCATTTCCCATGATATCACATGAATTATTTTATATGAATTCAAGAATTAGGGGCATTGATGTGGTATATTATATCTCTAGTGGGTCAAAATGATTTAACAGAAATGATACTACCTTATTTTCTTCAACTAGCAAATAATTACCCATATCTAAATTGAACACCTCAGTCGTAAGGACTTACTTGTACACCAGTATATATGGTATGATAGTTTTTGAATGTTAAGGCTACAGAGATTAAATAAGATAAATGACCGAGTCTACTATCATATAAACAAATTTTATGTCTGCATGAAAATAATTTTTTTTCAGTTATTCAAGAATTAATTTTTAAAAAAATCTCAAATGATGAAAAAAATAAATGAGGAAAATTGAATGAATCAATTGCTTTTATGATATTTTCTCTTTCTCCCATTCACTGTTCTTTGGTTTATGTTAGGTGGCCGAACTGACCACTCTTTATTTGTCTTACTATGTATGTGACATTTTTAAAAAAATGTTCCTATTACAGGAAAGTGCCAGAATCCATTTGTATAGAATATTCTTTTTCCCCCATTATTATATCTTTGTAATGTATTATGAAATGCTGTCACTTCACATAAGAATCAAAGTAATGATAATAAAGGGTCTCAAGTAAGAATATGTGTTTGTTTTCTTTTCTCTTGTGAACCAATATCTTGTTGGTAATATTGGTTCCCAGTTGAGTAATATTCTGCTGGGTCAGTACCATCAGCCATTACTAGTTCACTGCTGGACAAAGGCCTTTCTCATCTCTTAACATGACGACTGTGATTGCACTAACTTTTGCCATGTCTTACTGGCAAATCTTTCTATCTCATCCCTCCATCTTGCGTCTGGTGTTTTCCTTCAGCGCTGCGTTTACTGGCCGATGAGTACCAATCGGTTAGTCTTTTGCTCATTCTGTTATCTCTTCTTGTTAAGTGGTCAGCCCATCTCTATTTTTGTTGCTTAATTATTTGTATAATATCCTTCATTCTAGTCCTCCCACTGTTGATACTTTCTATCTCTTAGTGTTATTCTTAACATTGCTCTTTCTGTCTATCCAATTATTTACCTATGAATAAATTATACAAAAATATATTTTAGCATAAATGTATTCATTGCAAATTTAAAAAAATGCAAAACTAAAATGAAAATCATTTTCCCGACAATGTTATTCAACTCATTTTCTGTTTTTTGATAATTTTAAGACAATAATGCAAGAGGATTGGGTCAAAAACAAATTCCTTTTTAAATATGAGAAAAACATCAGTTTTATTCATAGAAGTTAGTGCAATCACAGAGAATTCTTTTCTGTACTACTATTAAGACATCTGCAACAGTAGTAGTGATAGTATAGACATGAACACACAGACACAGTTGAGCCTTGCTTTACCCCAATTTCTCTCTATTTGCTCTAGCATGACAGAAACAAATAGACAAAAAGTGACACAGGGTTTTATATCATAAGATGACTGCTGATGCAAATAAAAACATCTTCTCCCTAAATAAGTCTATGAGCGAACATGTATTATTAAGCCATTAATTATCAGAGACCATCAACCAAAACTCTTAACAAGGGTTTCTTTCAGTTTTTAAGTTGTCTGGCTAGCAATCTATGTATCATGCATATAGGCTGCACCAATGGAACTGGAGGGCTGAAAATTACTTCTTTTACACCTTATGTGTAGAAAATAGAATAGGTTCTTAGTAGGGAGTTCAATGCCCAATAAAGGCAGGAGAGGTAATTTATTCATTGATCACCCTTTTTTCCATTTTTTAAATTGATTATCCCCAACATGGCATGCTGCCAAAATATTTTGATCACATGATGGTTTCTATGGAATGATTAACCAGACCTGCTTTTTCTCAACTTTTTACAGGTTTGATTACTCAGTACAATGAATTAACAAGAACAGGAATACAAGTCCGTGACTAATATACAGTTACAATGACTGACAGTTGAGTTGTCTTATGGATAATTGATATATTTTCTGCTTTCAACACTGAGTACAATACGTAGTAACATCTGACTATAATAATACACCCTGTGTATTTATTTGTTTTCTATCACGCTAAGGGATGCAACTATATCATCATCAAGTAGATTACATCTCTTGCATAATTTTCTCTATAATCCATGTATATAAAACACAATGTGTATTGATTTGATTTATATATGCCATCATTTTTGGCAGCATGGACGCATCAGTATAAAAAGAGACATGATATCGGTTTACTCTGCTCCTTATTGCAAGTGCAATTAGCCATCGGTAGTACACTGTAGACCCATTGTGGAGCGGAAGTCAGGGTTCATAATTTTCTATTGTATTACGAGTGAGTCTGTGTTGGAATGAATTCTCTATTTTTTCAAACCTTGATCCAAGTTTTCCTAAGTGAAAATAGATGTAAAGTTGTATCAGATAATCTAATGGTACAACTTTTCGCTTTAAATGCGCAACTATCTCTAGCGTGTGCGATGTAAATTTTTCCTAATAATATATTTCAAGCCTTGAATGTGTCCTGCATACTTGCTCCACTTCCACCACAAAGTGGCCAATCAATCAGCTTATACAGAATTTGTTAGCAATAGATGAAAGGGGAAAAAAGATGATAGGTTCCATTCATTGACTACTGAAATGTTTTTGCCTGATTAATTTCCTTTTTATAGTTTGCATAACCTGTTTGGCCTCTGAAGTTTCAATACGTCTTTGACAGGGCTGAATTCCACATTGATGGGCCAGTGCATAACATTTCTTTGTGAGCCTTCCTATTTTTGCATTATAAGCAATTCTTCATTAAAACAAGCCGTTTTGTTTCTATGGTGTATGTCATTTATAAACCTCAGAAAAATTCAGAAGTTACAAAAATGACTTCTGCATGAACTTATGGAAAGGAAGATCAGTCAGTATTTAAACACTTTTCTTTCTCTACGTGCTCAACACAAGTGGTCACTGGTGATGAAAAATAGATTTTTGATGAGAATTCAAAATGAAAATCATGACTTGTTTCTGGGATAGTATCTCAACTTGAGCAGAATCTACTGGAGAAAATCATTCTGTGTTTGGTGAGATTCAAAGGGAATTTAATATGGAGTCTTGAAAAAATGTTACAGTGAGCAAGTGGCTCATTTAATAAATTGGAAGAGAAAATACTTTTGATTAGGTAAGGAAGTCAATGCCAGACCCCATGTTGCAAATGCAATGCAACAAATGATCATGTAACTGGGATTTGAAGTACTTCTACACGCAGCATATTCTCGGGACCTGTCATCTTCAGATTATCACTTGTTTCACTCCATGCAACACTTCTTGTTCAGTCAGCGATTCCAACAAATTGAAAAAATAAAAAAAAATCTTTGGAGAATTCATCAAATCAAAACTAAAATTGTTTTTTTTTCAGTTTACTCCCACCTTTCGCTATCTCTTCTAACATTACTTCTCACGATCGATCATATTTATGCTAGGGGCACACAGTTTACATGAAGAGTGTTATAAGGTCATAGGGATCCCTGGAGATGCCAATTCATAGTAGTAGTGTAGTGCCCCCTATACTTTTAGTTAGGAATTAAATACGAAACTCTCCTTTTAGCTAGATATCAAAGATGTCACTTCCTCTGACGACCCCTATAAAACCCCTGGACGCACATTGTCCAATGCTCATTGGTGCCAGGACTCCTAGCTGGTCAAGCCTCTGGCCCTGGCCTTTGTGGCCGGCTACTCTTCCCATCTCCCTAAGATTGTTATCATTTTGCTGACCCACTGGCCGATCCATCCGATCTTGACCATTCTTCCTCCATGACCTATCTCTGTACTAACTTTGCCCATTTCACTTCACCGATATCGAGTTTTACATATATACACAGTCTCGCATCTACGCCATCGTGTCCTCACCACATGCTCCAGATGCATATCACCTCTCACTCTCGTCAAAGAAATGGCAAAGTCTTTATACAATCTGATAGTCACGATAATCTTTCCTAAACATCCTTACTTCGGGAAATATGCATGGATAAAACTCCATGTTCTCTGTCTTTCATGGTCGGTTCGTCAAGAGTCTATCAGCGTCAGAGAATAGCCCCCAAGTTAACTCACTTACTTGGCAGTAAGGCTTGTACACTGAACCCGGTTTCCACGTATTATCTCTGAACAATCCAACCACACAGAATCTAAGCAGTTCAGACAAACTCCGCTTCCAACTCTGATGCCAGTACTATCAAGACAAGAAACCTCCCACCTTTCGCTATCTCTTGTAACATTACTTCTCACGATCGATCATATTTATGCTAGGGGCACTACAGTAGTTTCTCTAGTATGTTAAGCATATATGGTATTTTAGAAGATAAGACAATGCTTTGTACATTCAGTCGTTCAAAGCCTTATGCTCTATGAAGGAAGACTCAGATGGATTCAATACATTCCTTTGAAGTACTCATGATTTGGAATAAAATATCTTATTCTTTGTGATTCTAGTGCTGGTTATATATGGTCTTCTATCATGTTCATTGGGAAAAGAACCCAATTTGACCCTGAATTTACAAACATGGAGACAGTGTCTTTACATGTTGTGATGTGATGTGATAAAATGAACTATTAGTAAGGACCCAACAGAAAGCTTAAGTCATCCATGAATACAACCTTTCAATGGGAAGAGTAGATAAGGGTAGACCAGCATTTGGCAAATTACTGTTTCCAGTGGATGCACACAGAAATTCAACAGAAAAATCTATTTCCATCTGCTTGACATGGTTCTATGGCTGTTTACCTTCTGTAAGGCCTCTCATAAGCCAAAACTTGAAAGAGTGAAAATAATCAGGGGTACAATTGAAAAGAACCGCCCTGAGCTGCCAGCCACAAAATCTGGAAGAACCTTACCAATCATTCTACCTGCTATACAGGAAAACATTTTCCCATTAAAATTCCTTCTTCTGAGAAGAAAAGAACTCCAACAAGAAAGTGTGCAATTTGTACTCAAAAGTATGATATGCATGGGGAAAAAGACAGAACCAGGGTATGAGCAATTCTGATGGCAAGATCTCATAAATAAAGTAAGTTTCTCAATTTCATCATGTTTTAATCCTCAGTTTAGTAAGGCTTTTTAAAAGATATTAGCCATTTTTTTTTGGTACTATGGTTGAGATATCTTGGGATAATACCTAGGGTAATGTTATTTTCTATGATTAGATTCACAAAAACACATTTTTTTCTATATGGGTACAGTGCATCTTGAAATTTCAAATTGAAAGAATTTAAAAAAAAATAATAAATCCCTTAAAGGGAAAATCAAGTTTTAGGAGTTATGAAGAATATTACATTAGGGGTCAGCAAAAAAACAAAACAAAAAACAACGAAATAAATGTTCTAACTATTTGAAAAAAAATAAACTAATGAAAAACGAGCCTTATTTGATATTTTTACAGTAGTGCCCTTTAAAAAAAACCATCCCAACATGATATATGCATCTCATACCCACACTGCCACCAGACTTAGGATCAAGATGAATTTTAGTAGATCCAATCCAACTTCAACACGGGAAATAAGCGTGCCACTTCGTTACAATGCCGCCAATTTAGAACACCGACAAGCTCTGAATATAAACACGCAAGACCATTTGTTGTCAACTTATTTTCGAAACTCATACTAACTGTACGTCTTCTAATCACTTTATCACACATTATTTATCGACTAACATAGGAATATTCCAACTAGTCTCGTGTAAGTAGTACTTAACTCATTTTACAATGACTAATGCCTACGAGGACAACCGGTGTAATATATAAAGTACATGTTTCTAATTTTGATGTAGAGTTCTTTTTGCATTGGCATTCCCCCTAACAAAAAAAAATTCAAGATAGAGAAAAATAAGTTGATATAAAAAAGCATTCATTGATGTATTTCATGTAGATACTTTCGATAAGTTCGTTGAAACTTGACGCAATTCAACTATGAGCTGTAACATTTTTTTCAAATTATTTTATTTCTAGGGTCGCCATTTGTATGTACACCGTTTCACGCATGCGCTGACCTTTTCTTCCGGCACAGAATTTAGCTAGCTGGTGTCACATACCGACCAGAAAATGGTAAGAAATTCTTTGTTATACTTATATTTTAGGATTTTTTTCTTGTTTGTATCTTCTTATTGAGATAGAATTTACCTATAAAGTTGATCAGTAGTCGTAATTTTTTATGATTAATGGTAAAGTCACGCAATCTTTTTTGTACTTCTTCCGTTGTATTGAACACATGCTTCTCCCAACTCAACGATGACATTTCTGACTTGCAAAAATGTACTTAGAAACCAAAAGGAGGTTTAGATAGAATCAAATATTGTTTCAAAATGATTATTTAATCGAGTTATTTAAAATGACTTTTAATTGATTTAAAAAAAATAGTCTGGGACTCCTCCACTCTTTCTCACTTCACCGACTTCAACTGCAACTAAAAAAACGCATATGGTGTTTTTTGTTAAATGTTTGGTTCCTACCTGTTCGTCATAAAAATTGAAACAAAGATCCAGTGGACACCTTTGTATATTAAATGAAAAGTAAATACGTATTTATGAGATATGTATTGTTTACATCTTTGTTTAATCGAGATTACCCTGTATTTTTCTCAAACTAGAAAGAAGATAAATTTCATCATACATTATTCTCTTTTTGATCCTGATTTTTTTTTTGAAATTATTTTTTAATTTCTTCAAAATCGCTTAGGAAAGGTTAAAATAAACACCTAATATCTTTTTTTAGAGTTGATTTTGATTTCTTTGAGTTAGGTGTTGGCTTTTTCAATCATTCCGGGACTAATCTCGTGTTTTTTTTTTCTTTGGCTTTTTGGTGGATGGATGGGTATAATTTGGAATCTACATCTATCAAATTAGTTCTATTTTTTGTGAAATAGACGGTCAAGATTATTTTTCATTGATCAAGTAGTTTATGATGTCGAATCGACTTGGAGCAATTTTCTCTTTCATAGCAATAAGATCCTATTGATATTAATTGCCTGGTCGCTACTACTACTACTACAACTACTACCCAGTCCTGGTTTGAATGGCCGGCTCTTACAAAAAAAGGAAGTCTTATTTCCACGTGTTCTCCAAACTGGTGAGTGAAGACGGGGGCGTACATGGAGATTTTAGGGAAAGCTTGGCTCCTGGACCCGCTACCCTCCAATGCAGACATTTCTTACCTGGGGGCCTCGGACCCCTGAGGATCCTCAAAGGTATTACTCGAGGTCCGTGAGCCGACCTCTGAAAAGCATTGACGTACCTAGGGGTTTGTAGGCTTGGCCGCTTGAGGGGGATCCCCTGACATTTACTGAGATTTGTTATTGTATTTATTGTTATTGGTAAAAATGCAGTAGGTGAACATAGGTTAAATTTGCTCATCAAGGGCGTCAAAAACGGTCAAGTTGAAAAAAATGGCCAGTTCCGTTTTACTTTTACAATACGGATACTTCCGTTTAACTTTTATATGATCACATATTTAGTCTTATTGGCGGCTGAGGTTATGAAATTTTTTCATTACTGAAGAATTAGAGGTGAGGCAAAACAAACAATCGTTGCATAACGAAACAACAATTTTATTTTCAGTCTGAAAAAAGCTAATTTATTTTAAAGAATTTAATTTATTTATCATAACCTGAGTAAAAAAATTAAAAATATAGAAAATATATGTATACACCCTTAAAGTTAGAGGATAATGTATGGGGGAAAATCTGTTTGAAGTCTAAGAAACGAGGTAATTACTTTTAATTTTGTGACAAAAAGATGAAGTACTGCTGATGGCTCCAAACAACATATTGACCAGCTATCAAGATTATGATAAACTTGAAAAGTTGAAACTTTTAGGATTATGCCTTAAACTCATCAACCATATTGTTATTTTTATTCGTAATGTTTTTGAAGCCCCAGATCCCATTGTCTTTTCAATCAGCGAATTTATTGAATGTAGGTGTTATTATTGTTGAGACGCCCCTGAAACTTGCATGGTTGATTTTTGCTAGTCTGTGTGAAAGTATTTTCGAGTATAGTTCAAATATGTAAGATAGTAATGCAATAGGGCAATAGTTATCAAGATCTTATCTCCTTTTTTCTAATGGTAGTATCACTAATCCTTTCTAAAAAATGTCTCCTGTAGCTTAAAAAAAATCTGTTGTTCTATCGTCTTCACCTGGGGCTTCTTTGCTTTTCATATTTTGAGCGCAAACACTATTTCTTCTGTTGTATCTTGAATATCTCTAGGGTCTATCAGGGAATTATTACCAAATTTGAGGTATCAGCAAAAGAAAAACAAAAACAACATATTCTGGGCATTATGGAATAATGAAAGTAGCATAGGATATCATAGTGAGAATCTGACAAATATAATGAAGAAGCAGCAAAGATTGTTGACGGAACAAATATAAACAATGATGTATCAGAATGCACAAAGGTAACTCAAGAACCAATGAAAAAGAGAAGAAATACAGGAATATAAACTGAAAGCAACAAAACTAAGAGAGCAGAACAATAAACTGATGAACAAAAGAATGAGAGATGGAAGAAAAAACATCAGAAACAGCTGATGCCTTAATCAAAAGAGACAGAGGGACAGATTACCAAATGTAGAAACAAGATCATAAAAAATAACTAAAGAATATTATAAGAACTTGTATACTGCAGGAAAAAAATTATCACATAAAGAAAAAAGAGAGACATTCTAAAGGACTTGAAACATACTAAGTACATTATAGTTGTACAAACCTCATGAACTAAAACAAACAACAATTTGATATTAAAAGTATCGCACTGCAGTTAAAATTCAGTTCAATAAACCAGGGTATCTTTGTAGGAATACGTATTATGTATTTTTGTGTGCTTTGAATGAATATGACCTTGATTCCTCCTGTGATTTTTCGTTTTGGGGGGAAGGTTTTGATATACCATGTAAATATGATACTAAACCGGATCCCTTTTTTGTGTTCATCCTTATGTATACAAGTATAGTCGAAAATTCTTCTGTGTCCATCTTTATGCAAGTATGTTGGTATTTTTCTTATGTACTTATTTTGATGTGTTTTTGATGATATGGCATTTGTGTCTTAGTAAATTTTTGATTTTTGAAAAAAATTGAGGGTTAGAATTCAGTTGAGCCAACCAACGTGAAAGAATGTATAATACCAGAATTCTGGAAAAAAGAAAAATTCCATAAGTAATTTTTTGTGCTCTCAATCTATGTGACATCTGTTTTGTATGGAAATTTGTCAGTTTCAAGAAATCTTACCTCTAACTTTCACTTTAAATCAGTGACACTAAAAGCTGCCCGGGCATGTTGTTGCATGCACACACCTGTGCTATCATTGAATAGTGTCTGTACAAACATGTTGAAATAAAACTGATTTTTTTTTTTTCTTTTAATTGCAGAAGCCTATTATGCTCCATGGACACGAGAGGTCCATCACCCAAATAAAATACAGTCGTGAAGGCGATCTTATCTTCTCCTGTGCCAAAGACTCCACTCCAAATGTCTGGTTCTCCTTGAATGGTGAACGCTTAGGATCTTACCATGGACACAATGGTGCTGTGTGGTGCATCGACGTGGACTGTATCCTTTTATGTGTTTGTCAGTTGTGTTGCCAAGTTCGCTGAATCAAACTGCTGTTGTGTGTTGAATCTAATATTGTTACTTATAGGGGTATTCAGGAAGCAACCTCTGGGTATATACATCGGGTTTGCCTGACGGGGGATGTAATCCAAGTTTTATTTCAGAGACGTACCCAAAACGGACATTTGAATAATGTTGAATTAGGAAATCAAGCCAGTCTCAAGGCAGAGATCCCAAACCAGCCCTTGAGGCAAGCTTGCCTCGGCATTTTCAAATTTGACACTATCCAAAAGTCTGTTTTGA
Source organism: Thysanoteuthis rhombus (assembly GCA_963457665.1). Taxonomy (NCBI): domain Eukaryota; kingdom Metazoa; phylum Mollusca; class Cephalopoda; order Oegopsida; family Thysanoteuthidae; genus Thysanoteuthis; species Thysanoteuthis major. Next base: position 49,147,279 of record OY735204.1, on the reverse strand, counting down.
TTAAGTTTCTGAGATGAAGCTTGGATCTCCCCTTTGACCAAATTTGGTAATCCTAATACACATACAGTCAAGAAAAAGGGTTGTTGGCAAAGAAAAAAATGTATTGTGATATCACGGATGTAACTTATGCTGGAACAACAAGGCAAACATGATGTACAGAAAAATCTGTCCATTCATTTTTGTCAACTGTGAGATATTTTTCGAACATGAAATTATATAAGAGCAAACAGTAAGATGCAGCATGGATTTTGAGTTTAGCCGTGTGTGAATTTGGCTCTGTCCTCATCTTGGGTGATCCGTTTCTGGGCTGGTCTGTCTGAAGTAGTCTCTGTCCTGCCTGTCGTATTTTGGCCTCCCAGTGTTCAGAGGCCACTACAAGTACTAGGGTGGGGAGAAAAATTTAAACAAAATAAGTGTAGTGCTTATAACCGGACAAATGTCAAAATTAAGATAAAAAGATAAGTATTGAGTGATTGCCTCCTATTCTACCTTGGCAACTGACCTGAACGTGTTTGGTCTATCTATCAATACGCACACACTAAAAACTTATTTTGGTTTGGAATTTTCAAAAACAGAATTTGTTTCTCTCTCTCTCTTCCCCCTAGACATAAGGAATAAATTCAGCCCTCAAGCTCAATTTTTTTCTGAATTTTGACATATTTATAAGGGTCAGAGCACTACAATTTATCAAATTAAAAATGAACAGCAACTTGATAATAGTTTTGGGTTAGCTTCCATGTTCTTCCCGATTATAATAAAGGAAGATAACTATTTAATGCTAATTATAAAGTAGTATCACTTGTTTATTTGCTAATTTAATGTTTATTCTGGTCATATCAGACTGCACTACTTTTCTCATAAGGAAGCCCATGGATCCCAGGGTTGTGTAGTAATCTTTAAAACTTACAAACCACTCTCCATATCTTGATATAAGATAGACTTAGATTCTCTTGTTAAATTTTTGATCTCCTTCAACTGTTACATTCATAGACCACCTGCGACTCTTTTGTGAACTGAATTAAACATAATTACAAAAAAGTGCTTAGGACGTTTAAGTTCAATCTGAAGTTAGTCCCCATGGATAACTTTTGAATTTTCTAGAATGAATTTAAGAGTCGAGTATCAGGTCTTGAATTTTAATATGGTTAACTCAGACTGGAGAACAAAGCAAATTATTGCTTGAATATTAGGAACTATTCTCTATGTATGTCAAGAGTTAAAGGATCATTGTTTTCAATCTTTTTTCAAATTGTATCGACAGATAATTTTTGGTGGAGTATATCACTTGAGTAATTATCTTGATAAACTCCCACGAATACCCTATTTAATATTTTCTCAAAGCTCTTTTATTAGTACTCCCAGTGTTCATCATGGAATTATTTTATGTTTCAATGTATGTATCAATAAGTATGAGCTGATTTGTAAACTCATGGAAATTCTCTTTATCTGAAGCATGAGGTAACATTTTTACAAATCCTATATATAAGTACTTTTGTTGCCAATTTTTTCTATCACCTGGTGTGTATGATAGTCAAGATGGTCATCAAATACTTATAATACCCATTGTTTGTTCATTATTCATTCTAGACAAGTTTTTTTTTTCTATGTTTTTTGTAGTATCAAGTATGCATAACGTGTCAAAATACTAACATTAGAAAAGTACAATTTTTAAGATGGCCTCCAAATTGTCTGCCAAATTAATTGGCTTTATAGAAACACCCTACTCCACACACCCCTCCCTGAAATAGCAACCAAAAGTTTCTCAGTGGGTTTTCATTTTTTGTGCTCAATAGCATACTAAAAATCTACCATTTACTGACCACTGGAAAGGTAGAAATATTTAAGACTGCGTATAAAGGCCCTATTACGTACTTCATGAGATGTTATATTGACAAATTCCTGGATCCACCCCAGAATTTAATCACTTCTTTCTCACAACCTTTCCACAAAATACAATTGAAATTCGTTGAGAACTCTCGGAGGTATTGTGTTGGCAGACATGATTGAATTCAAAAATGAAAAATAATCATATTCTGAATATCTCTCAATCACAAACAAGTTCCTGGATCTGCCCCAAAATTTAATCGCTTCCTCTACGACATGTCTTACCTTCCTACCAAATATCATTGACATTCATGGAGAACTTGTGGATATATTGTGTGGAAAGACAGGAGAAAAATACAGAAATGAAAGAAAAAAGGTGCAAAAATCTCTCAATCAGAAAGAAAAATACCTGGAACCAACCCCAGATTTAATCCCTTCATTTTACAATGTCACACACACCCACAAAATTTCATTGAAATTCATTGAGAACTTTTGGAGATATCAGGTAACTCAACAGAGTGAATACAGAAATCTATTTAGTATTATAATGGAAGAAAACGAATTCCTGGATCTACCCCCAAATTCAGTCACCTCTTTCTTACCCCTGAGCCTTGAAATTTCACATAATTACGTTGGGAACTTTTAGAGATATAGTGTGTATAGGCACAAGCCAATTCCCGAAATGTATAAAATATCTAAACAGAAAACTTCCAATCGAAAGCAATTTCTGGATCCGCACCAAAATTTACTTTTTTTTCTCACCCTGTGCCCCTTCCACAAAATTGAACTGAAATTCATTGAACATTTTTATAGATATCATACAGCCATGTATATCTATATTCAATCGTGTCTGTCCACACAATATCTCCAAAAGTTCTCAATTAAATTTTGTGAGCTTTGGGGTAGGAAATAAGCAATTCAAATTTTGGGTAGAACTAGGAAACTATTGATATATGTACTTCTGTATGAAAACATAACTCATGAAATATGTCTGTAATAAGGCCTTTGTACGCAGTCTTGGAAATTATACCTTTCCAGTGGTAGACATCAAGTATGTTATTGAGCACATCTGATAGTATGAAAACCGTTGAGAAATCTTTCATTGTGATTTGGGGGAAGGGTTCCTTTTTTTTTTTTTCTTTTTTTTCTCTATTTCTCTCTTTCCTTTTTTTAAAAATTTTATCATGAAGCCAACTAATTTGACAGTCAATTAGGATGCCATGTCGGAAATTATACCCTTCCAGTGGTCAGACTGTGGTATATGTTATCAAGCACAGAGAAAATGTTGAAAAACTGGTCTAAAGTTGATAATGAACAAGTGGTGGGCATTTTAAGTATTTGGTGTCCATCTTGAAAATTATATTGGCTGGGCCATAGAAAAAATGGGCAACATATTTTCTTTGAAAGTACTTATATTAAGAATTTTAAAAAAAATTCACTTCATGCTTCTAATTAGAAGTTTCTCTGAGACCTCAGTAGAGCTACATTCCAGCCCGCAATGGTTTGCCATTGTTAGCAACTCCTCACGATTTGAGCAATATCTCAAGAACAGTATTAAAATGAGGATGAATTCTGAAACCTCTCAGAGAATAGACTTTTTTTTTCCTTAATTAATAAAAGGGGACACGCAAAATGTTCTGACTGGATCTGCTGATAACAGTTGCTGTTTGTGGGATTGTGAAAAAGGTAATATAACTTTTCCTTTTTTTCTCTTTTCTTTTTTTTTTTTTCTTTTTTCTTTTTAAAAAGGAACTGCTGGAAATTTGTTCTTAGTGTCAACTTTTATCTAGATTTGAAAATGTTATCAGCCTAGCTCAGGGAAATATCAATTTTTCAGGAAAATGTCAATGTACGCTCCAAATTTTATCAGTATTTTTGGTGGAAGCGGTGGGGGGGGCGGTGATACACTGTGGTACAGCATATACCTACATCTCAATTCTGTGTGTTCACTATCTGCTAGTGGAGACTCCTTTGTATAACTAGTTTCCGAAGTCCATTTCCATCACTGGTTCAGATAGAGTATTGACATTTTGTTGATTAACATTTGTAATAGAGATATAAGAGCAGTGACTGATTTTGCAGTTCTTACAACGGCCACCTGTTCACTCGTTTGCTGAAAAAAGAATAGGTACCAAATTGGTTTAATCTTGCCATAGTTTTTAGTTCATTTTGTTGAAATTTTATCTTGCACATTTCTATTTAACACAAGTATATGTTGAGAATATGCACATCAGGGGTAAACTTGGTGAATTTATCTAATCAAAAATAATGTTTACCCTTTGGTTCTTGTTTCAGGTACACAACTGGTCAATATCCCCACCAACACAGCTGTGAGAACCAATGGTTTCTCTTACAGTGGACAGATGATTATGTTCTCTACAGATACCACCATGGGCCACCAGTGTGCCATTTACATTTATGACATCCGGGATGACTCTCAAATCAGTGAGTAGATCTATTTCATTTTTTTATTTTTACTTTGCAGTTTGTATTCTCTTTTTTTTTTTTTCTTCTTTTCTTAATAAACAGGGTGGTATTTTCAGGAATCATTTTTATTAGATTATTTTAAATTATTAATAATTTTTATGACTTCTCTTTACCATCATCTTGATTTTTCGGTTGCTTTAAAATGGTCTCTTTCATTACCTCTTTGCCAAGTTCTGTATTTAATTGGAACCATTTTTTTGTTGCAATAACTAGATATTTGATACGTTTTGTATGACAATAAGCTTCAAGAAATTTTCAAATAAATGAATCATTACTATGTAGTTTTATTTGTATTTTGATGGAAAACTAGAAAGGTCTAATTTCTTTTTTAATAACAATACACTTTAGCCATTTTGCACATCCAGTTGATTATATTGCGATGCTAATGATTCAACACCTGTAGTATTGGGAGCAGCCTCTCCTACAGATCTAGTTGTATTGCTTTATTTTTGCATCTTGTACTCCAATGACTGAGGTTGCAATTACCTGACCGTATCATTGCCAGCATTCCTGTTGTCATGTTAGGGTTAGGTGATTGGGGACCACAGTCTCCTGAGATGCAAAAATGAAGCAATACTACTTCTCTTTAGAAGAGACTGCACTACTTTAATTGCACGTAATATTGAACATCATTTCAGTTTAAAAGAAAAAAGAAGGCTCAATAGACCTTGGTGTGGTGAAACTCCTCAATTTTCTTTATTTCTTTATTGTATCCTACTCACATTTGTAGGGAGGCTTATGGTGAGATCTAGTTAGGTTGCTCTTAGTGAAATGATATTGCCGTCTTTATAAGAAAATCGATCCTCTAGTATGAGTATTAAACCAGGTAGTGGCATTAAAATGCGCTGATTTTGAAGCCCTATGCTAAAAGGCTCTTTCCTTGGCTGAGCAGCCATGCCTTCATCTCCCACTGTTTCAGCCTTGCCCTCACAATTCAAAGTCGGTACATTTTGATGCCTCTACTTTTCTGCAGTAACAAGATACTATTTTTTTTTAAAATAAGTAATATTTTTATTTACTTAATTTATTGGAGAACAGCAAAAGTAATACATTTTCATAAAAAAAATCCCTCTGGTTTGCTTCAATGAAAAAAAAAACAAACAACAGACCACAACATTGTTGCTGGGTTTACGTTATTCATATGTTCTGACATATTTGTGTCTGGACTTTGATAAGCTATAGAAGAAACTAAAAAAATCCTGCACAGACCCTCTCCTCGGTGAATAGGGAAAACATTGTTTTTCAAATTATACCTAGAAATAGGCTTTTTGTGACGGGTCCAATTCATAATGTAAGTTGATTATGAATTGGTCCCTTGGTTTTTTGAAAATCCAGACATTTTAGTGAACCCATCCCCAAAAAAGGTGAGAGAAGTGACTTATTCATTGATCACAACCAATATGGCTGGCTGTTTCTATTGCATAACTAATCAGACGTGTTTTTTATGTTTTTGCTTTTTCTTTTAAATCATGAATTTATCGTCCAAATCATACGGGCTAGGTAACTTAATTTTACCACCACAACAGCTTAATTTGCTAAAAGAAGCATATATGGGTGGCAGTGATTCATAATTTCCGTCAGAATGCTAGTCTTTTTTTTTTTTTTTTTTTTTTTTGCTAAATTTTCATTTTTATTATTTGTAGAAAATGGCAAACCTGCAAGACTGATAGAAGTGAATGAGTCGAAGGTGACCTGTGGTATTTGGGGTCCCTATGATGAATACCTGATAACTGGTCATGAAAATGGAGAGCTCTGCCATTATGATATTAAGGTAAGTCCTGGGATTTTGAAAAGCACCTTCAGAACTTGATATATTCATCTAATTTGTGACTTCTCTACTTATGAGCTTATTTTATGTTCAAAGTACATCATGTAAAGAAAAAAAATAATTCTGGGTGTTCCTAAAATCCTGGGGAAACCACGGCTGTATTATCCAGCAAAACTACTAGTTATCTTATTTACATCACAATGCCAGGCTTTTCATATGAGAAATTAGGATCAACTAAAGTAATCAATAACTCCCTTTATTCAAATTATACATGCTACAGTGTCCTTTAAATTGTTAGATAATGTTTTCTTATGTTATATGATATGCCCCCCCTTAAACATTAGTGCAGCTCAAACAAACTTGACATACACACTCTTTGTTTTATAATTCAACTTGAAACAAATCAAGGTTTTCCAAAGAGAGTTTGAAACTGAAAATCATGAACTAAGTCCATATAATTCTCCAAGAGGTCTTTTAACGTTCCAATTTTTGAAAGTCCTGAGAGTTCCTTTGATATAATTATTAAAATGAGTTAGATAACAAGAAAACAGATATTTCAATTGGCAAATTCACTTACATTTCTCTCTCAACAGGATAATTCTCAATTATTCTTTTCCATGGAATTTCCCCTAAAGATTGCAAGGACCCAAATATTGTTTATTCTTTACATGCTATCTAGGCCAAGTGACAAATGCTCCGTGTAATAATGGGGGGTCATTTCAAGTAGTTTCCCCATAATATAATATATTCATAATTATTCTGTTGGATTAAATATATCCATTTCTTGATAATACTCTTGTCCATATTGAGAAACAATAGTACAGATATGAACAAGATGAGAATGTGGGGATAAAGCAGTTATTTGGGCCTTCACCTTTCAGTTGGACAGTTTAGCTCAATGGAAAGTGCATTACTATGTTAAAGCAGCTATTTTATCGGTTGCAGGTTTGGTTCCTCAGTAATATATATATGTATATGTATATATGTGTGTGTGTGGAGAGATGTTGTATATCCAACATTATGGTGAAAAAAAGACAATCTGGAAAACAAGCTAAATGAGAAATATCACCACAATTATGAATGAATAACTTATATTCACGTATAGTTTGTTTTCCAGATTGTCTTTTCTCACCATTATGTCAGAAAATTACAAACCTGGCAAATAAACACTTGAGAGAAGATCAATAGTTCTCAACCTTTTTGGCATCACCACCTAACTATATTGTAAATATTCAAAAGGGTACCAAAAAAATTAAAATCCTGGAAAAAAAACAGTAAAAATGAACAGCTTTCGCTGTTTCTTCAATAAAAATAATGTAAAGTACGAACATCAAATGTTTGGTACTCCTACTGTTTTTAGGTATCATCAGTGCGATCCCTTTGTCTCGTGAGATACAATAATACAAAACATTGCTGTTGACTCCGTTTTTTTTAATTGTCTATTACAGACAAATCTTATACTGCCTACCTGAGAGTTGAAATTGCCCACTGGTGGACGATATCACCCAGGTTGAAAAACCCTTGACTAGATGAACATCACTCACCACAAATGCATTTTGTAGCATCAGCAATAAAGACATAAACGTATAACAACCTTTTCGCTTACCCAGGATTTCAGACGACACATTCATTGAAAAAAAAAACACCAGGAACTAACCTGCAGTAATTAGGATTATTATTATTATTATTCTGACTCTCTTATCTTTTTGATGATCTCAAATACAGAATGGAGTCGGGTCACTGAGGTAATAAATTAATGTTTTGATTGTTGCTGTCTAGATACAGTCCCATGGGCTTACCAGTTCACGACTAATCTGGGGTAGCTCTTTCACTGTGATGGACAGAGTAACCAAGCAAGTGTATTATAGTTCAGACAGCTAATATCTGTTCATTTAAATGTTTTTGAGGTATCAGCAGGTGTTGACTGATAAGGATTGGAACTTTCACTAAACGGTACAAAAAAGATAAGTTTCAAACCAGAAACTTGGTCTCTTGAAATCCAATGTCCTCACATATGTTATAAAAATACTGTGTCTCTTTTCAGACTGGGGAACAAGTGCTGTGTGTGAGTGATCATAAAAGAATGATTAATGACATCCAAGCATCTCGTGACCAGACAATGGTGGTTACAGCATCAAAGGACAACACTGCCAAGGTAAAAAAAACCCCAATTTTTTCTCAAATCTTGACCTATAACATAGAGATCACTCCCGTTAACCTTAGAATGAACCGAGGATTACCTCCCTTCTTTTTATCAACAGGGAACACTCAAACCCTCTATGTTAGAAACGGTGCACACACAAAATAAACTAAAACAATTTCATTTTCATACAAATCTTTAATCTTTCACACACTCGCCGGATTTATGTTGGAAACATCACTCAAATAAAAACAATTCAATTTATTAATTGCAATGACAGTTTTTTTTTTTTCTCTCAGGGGGGAGATAATCCTTAGCTCAATTCAAGGCCAACTGGAATTATTGCCATTCTACATGCAGATTCTACCTTACTGCTTTATACAAGGAAAGTAGCCAGCCATTTATCATTAACAAAAAATAATTTAACTAGGGCAACAGTGCCTTAGTTTCCTCCAAAGTCCTCTGTTTGAGACCACATACTTATTCTAGCATTCTTTCCAATTTACAAAAGTCTGGAAAGTTCTCTTTTGGCATCGCCATCAGCTGCTCCATCACATTCACCATAATCTTGTCCACTAACTAAAACCACTTCAGGATATCAAGTGAGCCAAATCTGGATTGCTGACAACCTTGCATAAGATCTAAGGAATTTCTGACTCAATCATTGCAAAAGCCACAAGCACATCATGCACAAACTCATTCAATAGTATCTAACCAATGATAGTGTCTGTTCAGGCATATGCAATAAGGTTCCCTTTGTTATGATGGTGAAATAACGTTTAATGAAGTGGGTGACACCACTTAGGGTGCTTGTCACCTTAAAGTCTGTTTCACATGTCGTAAAGAAACTCAATGAAATCTGAAAAGAGGAGAGATTTGTGATATGTGAAGCCTGGGCTGTGGTCATTGTAAGTGTACTTACTTGATTTATGTATTGAATATTCAAATTTCAATTTTGTGAATAACTTTTTGTCTTTGTATTTCAGTTGTTTGATTCTAGTTCGCTGCAGCACATGAAGACTTATAGGACAGAACGTCCTGTCAACTCTGCTTCGCTTTCTTCACTCCATGAACATGTAAGTTATTTGCCATTTGTTGAGATAAAAGCCTCCTATGTACTCTGAATATTTGTTACACTGTAAATCCTCCCTAATACCAACTATTTGAGGGTAGAGGGTGGCCATTAACGCCAAAAGTTTGTTGTACTCGGTGGTTGCACCTTGTTCAGTGAATAAGAAGTAAGTTTGGTTTTTGGTTGCATTTAATGAACATTGTTTGGTAAGTCCAACAGCAATTTGATGGTCCCTTGTTCTATTTTTAACCCTATCTCTTCATGCAAATGATTTGTTACAGTTCTATAGATTAAATGATATTCACATTTATTGAACTTTGGTTGAGAAATGAGGAAGTTCATTATGGTATATTTGTTTGCTGCATTTATCGAACTTTAGTAGATGGGAAGATATGGTGTACTTATGTGCCTCATTTAAGATATCCAAGTTCGTCACATCTATTAAACACTCTGTGCTAAATCTGAAGTCAGTTTGGATGGATCCACGAGATCGTTAATGGCCAGAATTGATTATAGCAAGGATTTACTGTATATCAAATTTCTATCTTTCTTGTATCCTAAGAATGGCAGAAAAGATAGAAATTTTGTATTCTTAGATGAAGCTTCAAGTAATAATGAAGATCCTTCCTTTGAAAAAAAAAAAAAACGAGATTATTACTTGGTAATGATATATGTTGAGAGTAGCAATTTTTGTGCTTTGTTCATTAAAAGAAGGGGGGGTTCTGTGATATGTTCTGACTTCACTTCATTCAGCCAAGAAAATTGTGATTTTAAAAAAATTTAACATGAGAATAATTTCAAGAAGACTAGAAAAAAAAAATGAATAGAGTAGAATTTCTACTGTAGTTAAAATAGTTCTTTAGCTTATATACAAGAGGGTTGAAATCTTTTATTATTTCCTAATTGGAATTGCTTTCATTTCTACATCATTATAGGTTGTATTGGGTGGTGGCCAAGAAGCCATGGAAGTCACCACAACTTCAGCCCGAGTCGGAAAGTTTGATGCACGTTTCTACCACATGATTTTTGAAGAAGAATTTGCCCGTGTCAAAGGACATTTCGGTCCCATCAACAGTGTTGCTTTTCACCCTGATGGCAAGAGGTAAAGTTTATTAATCGAGTGAAGTCTATTTCACCATCGACACAATTATATAAATAGATGTCATTCAATTTATTGTATTGTTGAGTCAGAAAGATCTAAGTCGTGATTCTACCTACAATATTTTATAGTCATATATTTATTTATTTTTCTCAATGGCATTGAGTGAGGAGTTCTAATAATTCCATTTCAAGATCATAAAATATCGATTTTTAAAAGAAAAACTTTGTACCTGATTATTTATCACTGGCATAAAGTGATTATTCGCATTACTATTGAATATTGGAAAAGTACTCTTTACAACAATTCTATTGATTTTTATTTAACATTTGTTTTGTCTCTTTCAGTTTCAGCAGTGGAGGAGAAGATGGTTATGTACGTGTACACTACTTTGATCCAAACTACTTTGATTTTGAATTCGAATTTTAAAACTGAACTTCCTGTTGTATACTCTGCTTGGAATAAACTTATAACAAATACGAAATGTCTTGGTCTTCTGAAAGAAAGAGTCTGTGAGAAAATTCAATATAATGAAAGCAATTTCAGGAAACTGATATGAATGGAAAAAAGAAAGTCCAAAGATTAGAAACTTCACTGTTATATTACATCTATCATGAAAATGATTATTGATGGGTGACCTTTTGAAGTATTTCTTGCTTAACCCTTTTATACCTAAGTCAGATTTTGGTATGAATAAAAAATATAAAGAAAATGAAAGTATGTCAGCATGGTAATGCAAATTTATTTGTGAAAAAAAAAAAAAATTCACTTTCTTTCATAAGTATATTTTCTAGGGCTATTTTTTAGGATGCACTAAATATCAGCATTTATAGGTTATGAAATGCATCCAGAGCAATTGGTTGTCAATTTTCACATTTGTATTTTAATACCTGCCATGCTTTGGAAAATACTTCTGACTGAAAAAAAACCTACTTGAAAATGGCATTCGTAAATGATTTCCTCCACAAAATAAAAGCAGTTGAAGAAGTGAATAGCAGCTTTTAAAATCTTGATTAAATTAAATTCAGAGATGAAAAATCTCCTGTATAAAACAACTGGCTCAGTGCCCCCTTAAACATTGGTACACCCAAACCGAAACTGGCATGCATTGGGGCGGGGGAGAAAAACAATTTTTAAGGGTCTTATGGTGGTTGGGCTGTAATACTAGACCACACCATTACTTTCTGTTCTAACTACTTACTAGCTAGAAACTTCCTTATAGGTTTGGTTTCAGTTTTCTGAATAAATTTGTTAAAATATAGTAATAAAGTGAAGGTAGATTTAAATACATCATTTTGTATAAAAACAAAGCAGAACCCACAAACATAAATCAAATTGTAAAAAAATTCCTTATGTAAGCTCTCATCAAACTGAACAATACAAAGGAATCGAGGAGCAACAGTGAAATGGTCTAGACCCAAATTAGCAACCCTGGTGATTACATTGGTTTTAGTTCTTATGGATAATCTCACTTTACCCAGTAGTTAAAAATTAAGAAATATTGTTTTTGGGGATCCAACTAGTGTCCACGACTGATTAAAATAGTTGAAGTTTCAATAAATTGAAACTTTTATTCACCATTTATATTTAATCAAATGCTTCTGAAAATATCTTTGAGAAATGAGGATATTTTCTATGTTTCAATATACATAGGTGCATACTCTAATACAAAAAATACCCACAAATACCCTTTCAGTATTTTTTTTTTTTAAATGATGGGAATTAGTGACAAAAAAGAAAATATGTTGAAAATAATTTTGGGGAGAAGTTATTCAGGCTTGTTTTCAATAACATTCTGTTTGATACATTCTCCATCTTACCTTTACCCATTATCTGCAACAGATGTCAAAGAGTAGTAGTTATCATTACTACAATGACTGAATTATCAGTCATTTGCAGTTAATGGGTTAAGCTTTTGCTGTATTTGGTATGAAGCAAGATGCCTTGGGGAGAATTTCATTTCATTTTTATCACTCCAATATAGCAACTAATTCAGTGATGCAGAAACAATCCAAACCAGATATGCTGAAAATAGATTGAAACAATTGGTGAGAATGCTAGTCTGAATAATTTATAAAATATCACAAATTGAAACAATATTTTATTTTTTCTAATGGGTTGGCTCTGATTATTGTTACATGACAAAAGATTACAGAATAGCATTGCTGGATTTTTTATCATGCTATTCAAAGATGAACCAGAAAAAAATAGCCCTCCAAAAACATTAAAATCCCATGTTGATTTTGAAAACCAAAAAATCTAGACATTGTGTTATGGTGTTTTTTCTTTTTTTTCCTTTTGTAACCTGTAAAATCACATGCTATATAATCTTGATGACGAAAGCCTCGCATTCGAAATTGAAGGATTAGTATTATCTTATCGCGTGCATAAGATAGAGATAACTCTTCTTAGCATTCAAATGAAGTAAGATTTATCTCCCCTAGACCTTTTCTATCCAATTCAAAGTCGGCTTTCCCCCTTATACACACACTCACACACGTTTTTGGCCAGCAGCCTCTAGTTTTGTTATGAATTTAAAAGAAAATAAAAAACAAAACAAAAAAAAACGAACTTTAACCCAAGATTTTTGACAAATTTTATTTATCTATTCATTTGGGTTGATCCGAAAGAGAACGATTTCAAAAAAATTACTAAGCCTTGCAAGTCTGGATGAGAAAAAATTAATTTCCGTTTTACGCACTGAAAAAAGGATTCAAGTATTTACTTGGGCTCGGACTCAGTGTAGAAACAATGGCGTACGAGCGTGGATTGCTACCATTACTCAGTTGTAAATAAATCTCAAAAGAGGAAAGGTTGTCTCCCTTGAATACAATTCTCACTTCAATTCACAAGAGTTCTTTCCCTTGTTGACTTAGATACTTCTCTTCCTAATCCATTTGAATCGAAATGTATTGATTCTAAACATTCATATCTACATTAGTGGGATATTTCTTTAGCATTATCATGTTTTGTAATTATCTATAATGATCAGTATTAGGATAAGGATATAAGACCAGATTATTTTAATAATTGCCAACATGGAATCCATGCTTCTCCCTTGGCTCAACTTGAAAATCACACACCTGAAATTTATGAATAATTGATGTTTAGTGTTTGTTTTGGGATGATATCAAAAACTAGTAACTTTCAAACTTCTGTTTAATTTTGTATATTCGTCTTATTGTAATGAAGCTGTAACCAGTGAAACACGTTATTAAATTGTTGATTTTACAAACAATTTGTTTCTTTACACATTGTCAACTATCATTAATTAAAATGCAATTTTTTCTAATTTTAATATTACAAAAAACTGACCAAAATTTTATTGGTATTGTTTTAGTTTATATATAATATAGCTATTTTCTGATAGATAAATATTGATGTTGAGTAGTTACAAGTCTAAAGTAGATGTTCAATTCTTCCATTTTCTGTAAAACAGAGTTTATTGCATCAGATGAATAGTATCAAAGAAAGATATTCATTGCAATGGAAGATCAGGTGGTTCTCTTTGAATATTGGTAGTAACAACAGGGCAGAATACAGGGATTTGGTACCTTTTGGCACAGCTATTGAATACTGACATTTTGGAAAGGCTGTTTTGGTACTAAAAACATTCTTAATTCATGAATCTGTAAGTATCCCTGAAATCCTAACCATGCTTTGCTCATAAAGTACCTAATGAACTGAATGAAGCTAGATTCATTTTTTTTTTTTTATAGAGATTAACAGATTTTCCATTAAAGTTTAACATTTGAATGATGATGAACTAATCAACATATTTTTCTTAGCGCCCAGTGCAAAAATGGAAGCCCCCGATTGTCCCATTCTGGAATGCAGAGATAATAATAATAGGAAATAAAATCATAGAAATATGAAGTTTACTTAGGAATCAGAGAAAGCTATCGCAGATCTGAAGTTCAAAAGTTGTTGCTATTATGGTGTTAATGAGATTAATCAGCCAACAGATTATTTCAAGGAAATGAGCAAGACACGGACAATGTACATGTCATCATTTCTGTTGAGGAATGGAATGATAGGCAATTCATAAATTATTGATATCATACTATTTATGGCTTCAACTACTGTTTTTGATGGCATATAAGACACTACCTTTTTTTTCAGCAGGAAATATTAAAGAAGAAGAAAAAAAATTGTTTCCCTGGATTCTTCTCATTTATCCCCCAATTTGAACTCCTCCTCAAGTTCTGGCAGGATAATAAAGGTTATGTTTATTGGTTGAGTCATTCTTTTTGAGAGGGATAGGAAAGGAGGATTGTGAATACAGAAAATTTGAGTGGTAGTTACAAAGAAATACCCCAAACATCAAAAAGCATTCAGTGAAAGACTGGGTCTGCAACTTCTTAATTTGTGTGTACATAAAGAAATTGAAACTCATAACATAACCTGAATAATAAGAATTAGAATAGTATAAGATGGTTAGTTATGATGATATTATTTTGTCGATCATTTCCAGATCTTGAAAATCATGGCAACAATATGAAAAAAAAAAATGTTTCACCTAAATCTGGGCAGTTTGGCCATACACACTCCATGGTAGTTCTAGTAATTGTTGGATATCTTCCATTAGGGCACTTCACAAATATAGTAGAAGAAATCAATGTAAAAATACCTGAATCCACCCCAAAATTCAATCAATACTTCCTTACCTCATGACCCACCTTCCAACAGGATGTCAGAAATAATTGACAACTTCTGGGGATATTGTGTGGACTAACATAAGTGAATGAATGAAAAGAAACATTCTTTGAAAATATTTTTCAGTAAAAATGAAATTTGCTGGATTTGCCCCCAAATTTAATCACTTAATACATAGACCATTGGCCACCCTTCCACAAAATTTTATTGAAATTCATTGAGAAATTTCTGCCATATTGTGTAGTGTAGACATATAACTATGAAGCATGAGAGATAGCTGTACAAAATGAAATAACTTTATCTATAGTTCATAGCCCATCCTCCAACAAAATTTAACTGAGAAATTTAGGAGATGGACTGTAGACAAACAAACAGGCGGACATGGCTAAATACATATACCTTGTACAACTTCATTGGTAAAAGTAAGTAAGGAGAATCTACTCCCACTTGTCGAATCACAACAGAATGCTTGCAGTCTCTAACGTATCAATGCCAAATGATATGGTAATGATATACGTTCTAAGAATAATTACAATAACAAATCACAAAAATTGATTCATTGACAATCATAAATTATTTACGTCAGATAATAGTATCTAATCCAGTAAATGAAATTCATAAACAAATGACAAAAACTTGACGTCAGCCATCACATGATGTATATCTTGCAAAAGATAATTATCCTGGTAGAGCTGCTGGTATTACATAATGAAAATCGGAGCTCTAATGAAATAATACTATAACAGAAATTAATAATTTAAACAACTTTTTTTTGTTAATACGCATATTTTGTCAAGTCGGAATTGCTGCCCATGATTTCTTGAAATGACTGACGTAAAATGAAAGATTGCCAAATTTTTGTGCACATTATACACTATCAAAATTTCAGACAGAGCAAAAGTCAATACAATTTTTTAAGATGAAGTAGTTATGTAAATTATGTGATATTAATGTTCGTTTAGCCATCTCTGTTAAGTGAAAACTTTCTTTCCATTAGTATAGCTTATCATCATTATTCACCAATGAAAATAGTGTTTGCATGTGTATACTTAGGAGAGAATAATTATCAAATCATAAATATCATTTAAACTTTTTTGTTCATTAATAAAACCTGAATTGCCTCCATGTTCTTCATCTCTCTCCTTGAAAATGTGAAAAAAAATGCACACACACATCCACGTGCCCCTGGGCAAGTTGAACTTTGCTGCCCTTTGAAGTATATTATTATCTTATTTATTTATTTATGTTTCACTGTGAAAAAAATGATTATCTACTTATAAAATGAACGCTGTGATTTTATTTTCTGTTTCTCTGTTTGAAACAAGGGAATCTTCTATTTGACAGTAACAATTTTGCTGATAAAAATATTTCCAACAAACTATTTGCAACAATCGACTCTTCCACTGAAACAACAAATTTAGTTTCTCTTCAATGGAACAATCATCTCATTGAAATTTAGATAAATCACTGAATTTTTTTACAAGGAGTAACTACTTTATAGATAAAAAGTTTATCATGGGGAAAGTATTTAACTGTCTGATATTCCTTAAAAACTGACTTCATATTAAGGAATTTTCTTATTTTGACTGTTTTCATTCTGTTTGATTCATCCTTTTTTTTTTTTTTCATTTTTTGATTAATATTTGAAAAGTCTTTCTATCTTGGGAACAGGACTGGTTCCCCCTTGCACATGGTGCTGTGGGTGACTGCCCGTGTTGCCAGTACATTAAAGCCACCCTACACACACCAGAAAATTAAGCCACTGACTATTTTTTGATTTTAACTAACTTGTGAATATAAATAAAATTATTTTTTAAAAAATTTGGTCCAAGTATACACAAGATAAGTGAAATGAAACAGACAGTAATTTTCCTTTGAACCCCAAGTGTAATCAAAAAAAGTAAACTTCAATCCAGACAATTTATGATTATGTAAAAAAAATAGCACAGGATAGTCAGATAGACAAATGCACTCAATTAGACTATTTTTGCTATTACTGTTGTAGTTATATCATTATTAGATTATTATTTTTGTATATCTTTGACATATGACTTGAACCAGCTGCTCAGCAGATAACAAGGTGATAACCCATGTCATTTGTTATCCCCTCCCCACTTCCGGAAAAGTACAATCTTTAGCAAATCAATAAAAACTGTTATCATATCAGCTGGAATTACAAAAATTAGACACTTTGAGAGAGGTGTGTGTGTGTGTGGGTGTGTGTTTGAACTAGATAAAAAGGAATAAGTAAATTGACAAGAATTTTGATTTGAAGAATAGCTGAACAATTTAAAAATCTATTTTCTATCAAATTAGATTATTATTTTGCAATGCTCTCATTAAAATAGTTTGCAAAATTCAGCTACAATTCATATTGGTAAATTTGATTTTTTCCCCCCAGATTCATGTTTAAGGTAGTAATTTATTTAACAGAAAAAGAGAATTGCATCCAAAAAGAAGTGATTTTATCATTATCAGTTTTTGACTGGTATTTCTCTCATCTTAGTTTCAGTTGTATTTCATTGTCACATCTCAGATTGTCAGTCTATGGCCATTAGTAAACAGAATGGATCAGATATAAATAATAATCTCTTGGCAAACAGATGGGACTATCTGATGTAAACCATTAGGGATGGGTGTTTTGGCAAAAGTGTTTGGGCAATATTTGATTTGACATAAGCCTATTTGATGATGGATTATTTGGTGTTTAGAAAAAATGTTGATGGATTCATCATCATTCAAAAACAAAATTTCAAAAGGCTTTAAAGCTATAAATGTAACTTTATTGAAAGGTGAAAGCATTAAATGTTTTCATTTTTATGCTATTATTAAGCTTCATCTTGATATTTTAGTTGATTTTCATCACAACCAAATTTGGCAACAACAATATTAAAATGAAGGTGAATTGTGGCATAAAAATTAAAAATTGCAAATAATAATTTACAATACTTCATTTACTAATAGATGAATTAATCAGATCTATTAATCACAGAAAATGTAATGTAGTTTTGTTTTGATCAGGGCTTTTTAAACTCTTTCCATTCATGCCCCTTTTTAATGAGATCCCTACTACTAAGACTATACATAATTAATCTTTAGCTACAATATGATAGTGACAAAACATAGAAACAAATAATTACAAAAAAGGCAGAAAATTGTGGTGTATTTATAACTTATATTATGTTTTACTGTGTTTATTAAGAGAAAAAAAATATCTTTAAAAAAAAAATTACCTTTTTTTTTTCAATTAGTGAATATTAAGAAAAGTCCTGATTTAGATCATTTGGTAAGAAAATTTTGAAACATTTTAAAATTCATTGAAATTTCAATGAATCATCAAAAAACTTTCGAAAAACTGTAATCTTGACCCAGAAAAGTAAAAACTAGAACAAAAAGTTGACTAAGAAATATCATACTTTATTTTGCAGTTTTAAATCTACTGATGTGGAGCATAGTTTCAACCTCAACCATTTTTTTTTCCATAAAATAAAGATTTAACTAACTTTAATTATACAGGGAATTATCTTTTAAATGTGATGAAGCTTTTCTCAACCAATTGGCATTTTATTGAGATTTCCATAGTGGGGAATATTCACATTAAAAAAATATTTCTGTAAATTATCTTCAAAAGAAAATTGTTTAGCAGATAAATTGTAGATGTAATAATCATAGAAAAATTTATCAATTTCCAATAATTATTTGAATGTCAACAAATTTTAAAATCATGTGTTCAAATTCTGATTTTTATCATGAAATTTTAATACTTGATTCTGATTCATTATTCAGAGGTAAAGCTTTGAAAAGGCTCTGAAACATCAATGAAACTTTATTTAAAAGATAAAAACATTAATACCGTTAATCACTAAAAAGAACTATTCAGTCCATTTGATAATTATTGGCTTGGTTCCTCACAGGCACTTGATAGCCTCTAAGTTTTCAACTCTGAATGATAGTTTCATGAATTCTTCTATCAGCATCTAATAATCTTATAATGTAATAAGAATATCGTTCATTTACTGAAAATATCACTACAACCTTACATACATTCAATTTCTTGCTTTTTTTAGAAAATACTTGTATGTTTTTTTTAACCTGGAATTTAAAAAATCATACTGTATTTACTTGAGTATAATGCAAGAAATTTAATATAAAAAGATCAGTGGGTAGCATTATACTCGAGTGTAAGATAAATGATAACATTTTTGCTATAAAATAACTGATGCACATATGGTAATTTTGTTCCATCAATACTGTCCCTACAGACAGATTTAAAAATGAAATAATGTTCTTTATCATGTAAAGCTCATTGCCAAATGGGTGTTTGCCAAAGTAGGTTTGACACCCATGTTAAATTGGCTTTGTGTTATAGTACCAAACCCCTATGCAAAACTTGAACTAGCATTCTTTTTTACATTGGGAGGCCCGTTTATATAAAAGAGAGGCTTTTCCAATTGAGATCCCAGAGTCTCTCTCAGAGCTTATTTAATGTAAACTTAGTAATATATAACAATGATCCCTGACTGCTTATGGTGTATGGTATTTTCAGGTCACCCATCTGGGTATTGAGCAGGCTTGACATATCTTAACTTCAGTGATCATACAAAAACCGGTATGTCCAAAGTATTTCAGCCTCAACTATTTGATTATGAGATAACAATGAAAGTAACAATTACGAAGAAAGCATAAACAACAATTTTCCCAAGGAATTTCTGTGCATGAATGACTTCGGACATTTATTGTCTTAAAAATATTTCTTTCTCAAAGCCACTTATATACAAGAAAAGAATTCTGTGTTAAGGCCAAGTTAGAACTACAAATAAATTTTATCTCTCTTTGTATCTATCAATGTATAAAAACATAAGAACAATACCGATATCTTGAGAAGAATAACAACACAAACAACTGAACCAGTCCAAAACATTAAAATGAGCCAAGCCCAGAGTCAAGTCACCCTGAATTGTTTCCACCATGAGAGAGCCTTTGATAACAGTTGAGCTTAATGACTACTTAAACTTGATAAAGGCAAACTTAATGGGCACATAAAACAACTAAGTTCTTCCCACATAGATGGCAAGAATAAATGTTGTTGATCTTCATTTAAAATTATCGCCAAAGATTTCAAGGATGTTATTTTTCCCAGAGTTTATTGCACCTCAGAGTTATCTCCCTTTGTTTTGCTTTCAAGAACGTGGCGTCGCGCCATGCCAAGTTATATAATAGTTTCAAGATCTGTTGAGGTGGGAGGAGATGATATCAACGAGTGATTCAAGTCTTGGCCTTTATTAAATGATTATTAATAAAACTCGTGGCATTGCCCGTGAGTCTGTTTCAGTTGAAAACAAATTAAAACCAATGATAAACAAGCAGTCAAGATTATGGCCAATAAGTGTAAAAGGCCTTCCAAGGTTACACAGAACCATTCAGGATAAAATAGATTCTTTCATCATCATTGATGTTGGTTGACTAAATTATTATTTTCTTTGATCTGTACTTACCATTCTCAACCTTTTTTTGGCATTAGTCCAAAGCCATCTTATGAATATTCAAGGCCTCAGGGAAGAGCAATGTACTAGAGCCCCTAACCTCCTTCATCCCAACATTAAAATTAGGCTTTCATTTATCGAATTGAATTTCTGGGCCCCTAAAATTGCGGAACCCCTTGTGCAACTGGTAAGTTTGCCTATACAGCAGGAGGGCCCTGCTGTGGTTTAAAGGCTTTTGTCAAATAGATAGATAGATTCATTTTATATCATTTCATTCTATGACTTCATACCATTGTATGAAGGCCCCCAAATGAGAGGGGGAGGTCAAATGGCCCCCGTTGAGTATGCCTGATGTATACCACACTGTACTTTCTCAATTTAACTGATTAGACAAATAATAAAGTATTTTGTTGAATGCAAAAATAGTTACAATTATTATTATTGATTCTTGACTGGTATTTTTTAAAATCTTTATTTTTGATTATCCTTTATACCAACTTACTCAGAGCAATATATATATATATATATATATATATATATATATATATATATATATATATATGCAAGGTTATCGCTAAGATATATTCGAATATGTCCTTCAATATATCCTTAGGAATTTATAATTCACTGTAAAAAACATATATTTCTAGAGCCTACCATTTGAAACTATTGCAATAGTAAATGCTTATTTTCACTCTTATTAGCAAAGACATTAGACCAATGGTTCCCAAACTTTTTAAAATCATGGCATCCCTAGTGTAAATGGATTTTTCACAGCGCTCCAAGTAAGAAAATACTGAACAATTGTATTCACATTCATGCAGTTATGTATAAGAAATAATGCATGCATCATGTAATTCAAATTCACAAAGAAGTTATACATTTGTATCCTCTTCTAATAATCAGAATCAATTGTGGGATGGGCGAACCAGTTGTCCTGTGGTTATTCACATGTAACTACTATGAACCGAGAATGTTCGACACAGTAATAGGATAAGCCAGGATGTAAACCTTGTCTATAGTCTGAGTGGCATGTAGTGTTGAAACAGTGAATCTTCAGCATCAGATGGACAGAGTGATTCACAAAATGACAGTTGGATGTGGCTTTCTATTATTGCAATGATACATCAATGCATTGAGTTATAATTAACTTGAATTATTGAAATCTTTGAATATTATGCTGTGTCACAGGAAATAACCACAGCACTTTGAGTGGCCATTGTGCTGAGAGTTACATTAAACCATTTTGAAACTACAAGTTTGTTAGACATGCTGTTGTACAGAGTAACAATGAAAGTATATATATATATATATATATATATATATACATTCATTGTTACTCTGTATAATATATACACACACACACATATATATATATATATATATCTGAAGCAAAGGTTTCAATCCTACCCTGTGGTACTGGATGGGAAAATGGATAATCTATAGCCACACTGAAGAGTTGTAATAGAATGAAACAGCTGTCTGTGGATGACACAATAATATAAACATATATATATGTATATGATTGAAAAAAAGAATGATGAAATATACCCTACATTTTTATATACAAAGGTACATTAGATGAGTCAGTGTAGCCCAATGATGAAATAAGCATTTATCATAAGCAATAAAAGCTTTTTTCAAATGATCTCCTTCCTGAAGCTTCGCTATAGATCATAGATGGAACATAACACAGTGAAAATTATTATAAGAAGAGTCAGAAATATAATCAAGGGAGGTAAATTCTCTACTTTTTCTCTGTATTATTCACCGACTGAAAGTTACTTGTCTCGAACTGAAAATTATAAACTGTAGTCCCTAGATCTGATAATGGTCAAGGGTCTGCAGGTGAAAATTGGAATTGAGACCATGTATTTACATTAGTACAACTGAGCTGGGCAATGAGCTCAGTGTCACACTGGACAGAAGATCTGTCATGAATCAGACACACATTGGCCTTAGCTCCACACAGGATCTCCCGTCTGGCAGGCTCCATTCAATGAGTCATGCACAGCTACCAAAAATCAATAAGAACAGTACACAGGTTTGAACCATGAATTAATATTCTAATAAATGTAATCAATATAAAAATGATTTTTAAAGGTGAAATATTTTGAAAGAAAAAAGTTGCTTATTATTGTAGTTAGTTAATCACTGTCCAAAAACTAAATGCTACGAATAGAGGTTTGACTGAATATTCATTTTATTGAGAAGGTACTCAAGTTTTCAAAGTCTTGAAACCTCTGACGTTCAGGATTGTAGGTATGCTTTTGCTTTTGTCTTTTAACATGACAGTCAGTATAGATCATGTATAAAACTATTTATTCATATGCTGAAAATCAAACAAGAAAATAAGTGTGTTTTTTCTTCTTGTTTCATGGAACCAGAAGTGAATATATGCGAAACCAAACAGAGGAGCAATTACTTTTCCATGTGTTTGATAGCAGGGAGCATGACAAATTAGGGATAGTAATTTGCAATTTAATGAAACCTTTCATTTAATGGTATCAATTTGTTACCATAATTAACTGCATACCAATGTGGTTAGTATAGTGGAAAATGAGATTGGCACAAGCTTTCTAGAACCTACTTTTAACACATCATTTTAGATTATCTTGAAATCTGAATGTGGCTTTGTGGCTTTTTCTACCCACACATACCAAGAATTTTTAATCTGTTGAGTCAGAATTAAATTGTAAATATTTATATATAAATACATGTATATATAATGAATGTGTATATCTTATAACATATACAATATATACATATAGGATACATTTATGTATAATATATATATAACATACATATAATACACACACACACACATATATATATATGTGTGTGTATAATATATATGCATAAAATACATAGATGTATGTATGTGTATATATATATATATATATATATATATATATATACATATATCAAATATATAATATATATGAATGGCTTGGCTTTGCCAGCAGAGATCGTTGGGGAAAGGGGATTTCCACAGCAGTAGGACCATGAACGGCAGGGTCTGTGATATTTATGTATACAATATATATGAAAATAATATTTATATATATATATATATATATATATATGTATATATATATATATATATACACAATATATGTAATATTCATATACAATACAAATATGTAATGTATATAAAATATACACATATGTATATATATATATATATATATATATATATATATATATATATATTATTGTGTCATCCACAGACAGCTGTTTTGATGTATTACATCTCTTCAGTTTGGCTATAGACATTCCATTATCCCATCCAGTAGCGCGAGGCAGAATTGAAACCTTCACTTCTGACCCATAGGCCGATATCCTACCTCTAGACTGCAGAACTGGACAGGCAATAAGGCTGAATTTAAGTGATATATTTAAATTACACAGAAATCCCTCATCCACCAGAGTGCTCAATTCTTATAGAAGAGCATTCCATAAGCTTACAGTGGATGAGTTACCTCACTTAAAGAGTGCTCAACCCTGAATAGAGGAGCATTCGATAGATAGATAGATAGATAGATAGATGAAAATGATCATTGGAAGGTGGAGCGAAAAACTCAAGAGATTGGAATTACATCTCAAAATTTCTTTTGTTATTATTTCATGGGCGCAATTTGATGCATTTCGATGGGAACCAGCCATCTTTTTCAGAGAATAATATTAACCGCAGTTTCACAGAGAAAATTATGCTATATACATTTTGATGCTGAAGAGGAGAATGTGAAAATTTCTGTATTTGGTTGTTGGTAGGAACGGGAGGGGGATGTTTGTAGCTGTGTAATTGAGGGTGATATTTGGTTTAAAATGAGATTGGTCTTTGAGAAAAGTGGTCAGGGGATGTACGTTTCCTGTCTTTGTGGATGTTTGGCTTGTCTTAGATAGGAGGGGCAGTGATGGGCTAGAATGGACATTTCTCAGGGAAAGGTGGATTTTGTTATTTCTATTTTGAGATGGATAGGTAGCGTCTAGCAATTAATGGATAGGTGTTGGTGTATGTGGGGTGGGGTGGAAGTTGGTTTGTTGTTTTCATTTAGTCTTTAAGGTTGATGGTGAGTAAGACTTCTTTTACTTTTACTAAAGGAGTGGTGTATGTGTGCTTGTATTATTTTTCGAAATGACTGTCGGTTGTTAGCCAATACCTTTTTTGTTGGTGTTGTAGTGTATTGAGTCTAGGTGGTTCTGTTCCAAGATCAGAGTATTCAGGGGGTTTGCAATCTAAAAATGCCCACACCTTTTAGTTACTGAATTACGCTGGGACATAATGACTGCTTCGATGCATCTGTGTGTTTAGGAGTTGTGAATTTTCTTAATCATATATATATATATATACATATAATATACAATATCATATTTATATAATATATATATTATGTATACATATTGCTCAATTCAGCCCCACTGACCATCGTAGGGTAGGGGTAGAGCATTGGCCTCTGGTTCCAGAGCTAAGGTTTCAACCCTACCTAGTGGAACTGGAAGGGATACCAAGTTTATAGCCACACTGAAGAGTTGTGATACAATGGAACAGATGTCTGTGGATGACACAATTATCAATTATATATTTATATATGCTATACATATAAAAACCTATACATTATATATATAAATATGATATGATATATACATATATACAATGCATTTATATTTACAAACAATATATATAATTTATGTAAAATATATACATATGATCCCTGATCCATACATAAATAACCCTATCATTTTTATCAGGCATATTACAATATACATGTAATATAGGTTTAATATATATTTTTATGATATACACATGAAATGCATATAATATATATAGAATATAAATATATAACATATTCATACATATACATGAAATATATATTTTATACGCATAATATATATATTTTATATATATAGCATATATAATTAATATATTTCATATGTATAATATATAATTGATATATTTTATATACATATAGTATATATATGTATAATTAATATATTTTATACATATATATATATAATACCCTCACACCCACATCTAAGATACATTCAATAATGGAAGCTTCAAAGTCACCCAGACCCATAGGAAAAATTCACCTTAGCCAGTTATAACCCCTGTCCAAATCATAGTCATTGCATTTTCAATAAGGTTGAAACCTATGTAGCTCCTTGACCTTACACTATCCCTAACATACCAAAAAATCTAACTCCACATCACTCCCCCCTACCTTGACACACTCTGCCCTCCCCAAGACCAACTGCTGCTGCTTAACCAAAGACCTGGTACCTAACTGGACATTCTCCCACTCAGCGGGAGGCCTCCAGTAGCCCTTACAACACAATTTACCCACAATACATAGCTCCTGATAGTGAACTCTGGTTCCACATGGGATCTTTTAACACATACACACACAGCACACACCACTGAAGATGGGAAGAATCCCGAAACATGTCTGGACAATTTACATCTAAGGATTAATAAACCTTACCACTAAACACTTCACCCCCCGAGTCTGTCTTACTTTTTACAGTACACATAATAAATATATATATATATATATATATATATATATATGTACACACATGCACAAGATCATTATAGATGATGTTTTTTTTTCTTTTTTCAAACTTGCCTATAGTTATTCTAAGCCTTTCACTCAGTTCCTCTTTGTGAACTCATTGGCATAGATGTGTCATAGCTGGTAAAATAGAATGTTAACTGAAAGACTTCCTATGGGATAGGAAACTGAGAGTCTGTGTAAATTTATTCTAAATCTGTCCGGAGGTTTGTAAACAGTGCTGTGCCACAATGATCGCTACTCAGACCAGTAGTATTTTCATCTATAAATAATTTAAAAGATACACTATCCATAAAATATTTTTTTAAATTTCAGATGATACTTAATTGTACCTGCCAATCTCGTCATCGACGGACCAAGTAAGAGTACTGGAGGACCTTGGTAAATTTATGTTCTGATCAATGGTCATCGGTTTTTAGTGAAGATAAATGTAAGGTTTCACATGTAAGGTATAGAAATCCATGTTATGGTTGTTGTATGTATGATAATGCACGAGATACTGTAAATGATGAAAGGATCTCGGTATCATAATAACTGATAAACTATCATTTCCAAAGTATATTTCCCTTACTGCTGCTAAGTCGAACAGAGCACTAGGACGGATCAAATATACTTTCTGATACATATAAAGGATTCGTTCCTTATGCTATATAAGAGGTATGTCCATCTACAATATTTACTGCATCAAGGCCTGGTCACAATACTTGGAGAAGGATAGAAATCTCTTGAAAAAGTCAGAGACAAGCAATTAAGTTAGTACCTGAATTAGGAAGAATGAGTTATAAGGGAAGGTTAAAGGTGTTAGGGTTAACATTGTTGGAAAATTGGAGGGATAGGTGATAGTTAATAGAAATGTTCTGGAATTAGTAGACCCTAATGAATTTTTTTGTAGAGGGGACTATAAGAAGCTTAGGGACTATACATATACAGTAGAAGTATGTAGTAAATCAAATATTAGAAAATTCTTTTTTAGCAATAGTGTGGCTGGATTATGGAATACTAGAATAAGTAGTACTCTCAACAAATGTAAATGATTTTAAAAAGAATTATGATGTTTATTATACCACCACAAATGTTTAGATAGTTATGATGTCTGCTTGTACATACAATTTATATACTTTCTTTCACTATTTCTATATACCCCCGTCGGATAAATAAAGGGTTCGGTTTGTTACTTCCCCACACTTACAAGATGATACCTGACGAAGGCCGTAGAGTGCAATGGCCGAAACGTTGTATGAAAAACAACAAAGATGAGGATGGTCCGAATATCAATCGAAATAATAAAAATACCTCATCTCAAAAATTCCGAGATATACTAACTTTCTTTCACACTGAAATAAATGTTGTAAATTTCCAAATGATTTAGCTGGCGAAACCTCTGAAAATTCTAGGCTGCTTTTTAGCAATAGAATATCAAGTAATTCACATCCACTCATATAAAATGCAACATGTATCCATATTCAAATATATTTGTGTGTGTAACACTTTACAATGAGCACACTGACGCTACACTGATTCTAGTCAGAAAGGTTTGGAGAGAACAGACAAGCACTACACTCTGATCCTAAACAGAAGTGCCAGTGAGAGACAGTTTGATCCTTGGCAGAACATACTGATACTCTGATCATAGACAGAAGTGCCTATCCATATGAATAATCCCATCATTTTTTTTACTGATATTGTGGTAGTATTTTAAATTGAAAAATAGAATGAAAATATTCATTACTCGCCTTTGCTGTCAGTAGTTGAACAACTGAAGTATTCAAATTTTGATTCATGCAAAAAAAATTTCATAAAAGAATAGATACACACAGAGCAGTGTATTGCGAATTTAAAGTTTTTTGGATCAGCGGTTCTCAAGAAATCTGATGAAAATAGATTAAAAATTATAGATTATAGATCTTTCTTCATAAATGATCACCCTTAACTTCTGGTTTTAAACATTATCTAAATTCAGATACAAACTATCTAAATTAGCAACACTGAAGAAATGTAACCGAAATACTTCAAAGCTGTAGTTTCATATGATGGATGGAAAACCATTTTGTATCACAATTATGGTAAGCTGCTCCATAACGGATGATGTCTGGCCCTTCCAAACATACACTTTTGGAATGTCAAGTAAAGATCTGCACCACTTTTTCCTCTTGGTGCTATTGATCTTTACTTGGTCTGATTGGATGGCACTAATCTTCACTTGGTCAGCTTAGGCTACATTCAAAGAGATCTGGACAGACCCATGCAGGTCCCCTGTTTAAAATGGCACAGGCCACAGAATGGTTAAAAAATAAATGTTTGATAAATTGTCGTGAAACCTTTATTTTTTGACAGCTCATCCATACCCTGGTGGTGCTGATTTTAACTTGGTTTTATTTAATACTAGGGGAGTTAGGCATAAGGGGAAAGTTGAATCAGTTGCTTTAAGTCACATGTGCCGTAAACAGGAGATGTTTTACATGAAAAACGTTTTTTTTTTCCCTCCTGGTAAGTGACTTTTTCACTTTGATTAACGTTTGCTCAATTCATGTTGTAATGTGTGGTTGATGCTGATGCAATAAACAGCACATATTCCATAATTCAAGCAGCTTCTTCCTGAATAGAATGTACACAAAACCCTGTGTTTGGGGCTGGATGGTACATTGTAAGTTGAGTTACTCGGTCCATCCTTGTCCGATGGGAGTTTTACCACCACAAGACGACAGCATTGACGGATGTCCTGATTTCAAGTGTTAGATTTCAAGAGGATGGTGGAATACTTAGCAGAGCAAGATTACAAGCTACACAATGTTCTTGGAGATGGCTACTGTCTCTTGAATGTAGTGTAGGGGTCACCATTGTCACAGGGTAGCAGCCTTTCTCATGAGCCACAAACTGATGAACTGTGGAGTGAAATTTTATACAGCTATCAGTTTTATCAAGCTTTTTCTGTGGAAGGAAGTAACATTTTCACTGATCTCAAAATGTACATAGCAACAAACAGTTACAATACAGATATTGCAGACATGATTTTATATGCTTTGTGCAATACTATGGCATGGTGCAACTTTGTATGAGATTTGCAATGGAATCATAGCATTATTATGTGTGCAACCTGGTTGACCTGGAATTACTTATACAGGAAGTGTTTCATTGGCACTTCAAGGTCTTGGGTTGATTGAATATTAGAGTGCTGTCATCAAGGCCAAGAGGACAGAGTTTGGTCACAGCACTCTACCTCCCACCAAAAAGCTGAATAGTTTTCTCCTAAAAAGGTTTTCCCTTTACATAAAGCATCACCTTGAACCCATCCAGTGAAGACCAGAAAGAGGAGAAAATCAGATGTTCTCACGGACACCCATGAAAGGAATGAAACTTAGGCAGAGAAAGAATAAAAAGCCAGCAAAGTAATGGAACAGACTTCAAATAAGTCAAAAAGTATTCAAGGAAAAAGAAAAGAGTAAAAAGGCACAGAAACAAGAGAAAAAAAACAACAAACAACTTATAACACTGATGAATCCACAGATGAAGTAACCTTTTATTTGGTGTGTGAAGAACCACATTCCAATTCAAGGCCTGGTGAGAATTAGGAAAGGTGCACATAATGCCCACAATGGGCAGAAAGTTGAGTGTATTTCTGAAAACAACAGGAATTACTTTTTTGTCAAAACTGTACAGCTGAGGATTCTGAATTTGACTATTGCTTGTGTTACTTGAAAAATCAAAATATCTATTTGCTCTCTGGTGGCTAAGAGTTGCTACTGATATTGTTCTGGTTTCTATTTCCATTTTATTAGGTGAAGGGTGCCAATAAAGTTCTGTTTATTGTTGTCCTGCTTTTCTTATTACCCTATTGCCCATCTTTCACCTCAATACAATGCTTCATTGAGGTCCATTCACGTATGATTCCACCAGTCCAACGAGATGGTCATTATATTCCAAAAATCTTACATTTTACTCAAATACATTTTCTATTACTGCTGATACTTTTGTCTGGATTTAAATTGTGTATTTTTCGATTATAGCAATATATATTCATCACATTTGAACCTGCTAGCAAGAGAAGTAATTTGCACCGTGGAATGGTATCAACTATCCTTGCTGGTTGGGTAGGTTAGTGCACTTAAAACCAAATTTTAAAATGATAGTATACTAAACTTAACTAATGTTTTAATGATCCATCCAAACGAAGTCTATTTTCCATAGTAACTTTTGGTCATATTTGCGTTTGAATGAAATAATCTCATTGGAAGTTGAAGCTATCTAAGTGAAAAATGTTCCAACCTGCCTGGTTCTCTTATATTCCTGGAAAAATTGACAGCAGGGAATTTTCTTATTTTGATTGCTATTCTGTTTGATTTATTCAGTTACTATATTCCCCCATTTGTATTGAGAAAATCCTGTTCAGACACATTACATGCGCCCCTAGCACTTGATGCCCTGAACGACTGCCTGTGTTGCCGGCACTTGGCCCCAGCCATGCCTGCTGGCCAAAAAGAAACAAATGTCATCATTACGGCAAATAAGTAGGAAACAATTTCTGTGCAAATGCGAGATCTACAAAACCACCTCTGTGTTTACGTTAGCATTAAAAGGAAAGCATTGAAACGTAAGCATGATGTGGTCTACTGTTATTATAATAATACCTCTTTTTGCATTCTAGATGGTGATTAAACGTATCAGTTAGGGTTACTTCGCGTACAACGATAAAATAGCACTTACCTTTGTCCACGGGTTTCGCTCTCCTTTCTTATCATCATAATTTTCTATGTACGCAAGGGATAAAAGAGTCCAAGTAAAGATTTGCATTTAATGACTGGGTAGAGTGGACAATTATTTGGAATCATATAAGTACAATGTAGTAACTCAGGGGTTCAAGCGTGGAAACGGAAGTTGAAGGATCTATATTCTATCGTATATCCAAATAATTCCTAATGCCAGCCAGGATTGTTGATTTTCAACTATCATCAAATCTTGAAATGAAAAATAAAATCAGGGTTGTTTCACTGGGCAAATTTTGAACGCATTCGTTAAATCGTGAAGTTAGTTGATAGCTAATTAGAAGCAGATATATTACGCTTGATCAAGAAAGCGTGAATAAAAAAATCTGATATCCAAACCCCTCTTTTCTTCATTATCGCTTTTCTGATTCATGATGAACTGCATGTAATTTGAAGCGTATCGATATCCGCTTCTTAAAAATGGTGGGCCGTCCTGTCGTTTGTCGAGCATAACCGAAAACTTACGGCGAAAAAGATTTATTGCTTTTTCATTTTTATTGATGCTTACTTGTGTTCCTGTGGATCGTTTGGTCAAAGAACGAGAAATAATGAATAAATATTATTGTTTATGAAGAATCGCAATAATGCATTAAGAATTAATTGAGAATCCAGAAATTAAGAATTTGTTGAAAATAATTGTGTAATTAAGAGAAAAAAGTGCTAAAATGTAAAAACATCGACGAAAAATGCCCAAGAGCTTTTCAGAAAGTGCCAAAACCCAAAATATCATTGCCAAAGAAAATAGTTTGTGGCTGAATGCCTCTCAGAAAGGCCAGGTTTGTCAATTTTGGCCATAATATGATCAAACGAGGCAAGCACAAGGTACATCCAAAAATGGAAGATGATAATAATAAATATTGATTAGTTTAGCATAATAGTTACATTGTAAATAGGACTTTATTCCTGGGGAAACGAAAGCAAACAATTACTTGTGAAGCTTCTTTTTTTTTTTTTTGAAAGGCTGAACCAGGCTCGTTCAGGAGTGGCAAGGACGCTACTGTTCTATGACGAAACTCAAGGACAAGAAGCAGACATTTTTATGAGAATTTCTCCCAGACAACCCTGAGTTTCAATTGCTTCTGAAGAACAAGGTTTTATCACCGTTCCCAACGCGAAAGTCAGATTGCGAGAAAACGAAGTATATTTTCTCGTTTTCCCCAAGTGATACATTAGAAAAGATATATTATGTGAGAATACACTAAAGTTTTCATTCAAAATAAGGGAAGGTTCAGAATAAAACGTATTTATTCACTTTACTTAAATCTACATTATCGGTGGCTGCCTCCGTGTACTTTTATCAACAATGTGTCAATAAAAACGCCTGAGACTTGGGACATGTTTATTTTATCGGAATAGTTTTTGCGTCATTAGGAAGACAAAAGTTTATAGGAAATGCTGGTATAAAAATTATTTGTGTCAATGATATAAATCTGGCAATATTTATGTTTGGAAAGTCGTTTACTTTGGGCAAAATGGTGTGATGTGACAATTTGCATTGGAAATAGACGAATCTTTAAAAAAAATCAGGTATTGGTCAGACATCAATAAAATTGTAAGATTTATTTATAATTGAATGGATTTATTTATTCTAATGGTATTTTATAAGAAAAAATTGTTGAAATTATTCTGAACTCAATCAACTCTCATCTTATGAGATCTCACTTTGGAAACTAAAAACTTCTACATTTGTGTAAGGATAACTCCCCGGTGAAATCACATGAAATTTTATTTCAACAAAAATTTGATATGGGATGTAAAAATGAAATGAAAACCGAAATAAAAGTAAAATTGTTCTGTTTGCAAAGTTTTTAGTTATTTTCTTGAAAAAAAAAAAATACATCGTACCCTCTCAGTTTTGAAAAAAATCATTTTCTTTTTGTTAGCAATGGATACGCTCATACTAAAAATTTATTTGTATCATTTATTCGTACGTAAATAATCCTGTCATTTTTGTCAGGTGCTATACGCCTACTAGGTAGTCCTGATAAGACGTCATGCGATGTCACGCAGATATGCGATCGGTCGTAAATTTATGAACCGAAACAGTAACTATATAATTTATATATTTATTTCTGTTTTCCCTTCATGGATTCTATTCTTTCTTCTTTTTTTTTCTTATTCATGCGTCATTTCTAACAATGGGAGTGCGTGGGGCTGAAATTTTCACACTTACAACCGCTATGTGACGTCAGTAAACTATCAGGACCACCTTCGCCCGGTTGCGCTATTACGCGTACTTGAGAATCAAAATTAAGAGATTTTAGTATTTCAATTCAATCAGAGGTGTCCTTTTTAAAAAAAATACAGGCTCTGGTCATCTACAATAGTTTATATCCAGAAGAATAAGTTGCAAGCAGAATGACACTGAGCAACGCCATTTCGGTTCCTGGGTGGTGAGTGATATTTTCTGATTGCTTCAGTGTAAGAAGTACAGAAAATAGCTATTGTCCCCTTCAAACTTTGATTTTGTGGCCAGTATTGCGATATTCATACGTAATTGCTTTTCATACTTCATGTGATCAAAAATCTTCAAATTTGCCCGTTGTCGAATTGGATAGAAGTAGATTTCAAATTATCGCTATCCTGGTGGCAAAAGCATAGTTTGAAAGGAATTATTCACATTTTGCATACTTTTTTTTTTTTTTACATAATCAATTAAAAAATATCTTTCATTACCCAGTAACAAAAAAGTAAAAAAGTTGCACAGTGTTTTTATTTATTTATTTATTTATTTATTTATTTATTTGCTCCGTTATGAACCAACACGTGACTTGCTATACACGTCAATTTCCCTTTCCAACCTACCCTCGTAATACGGCGACTCTCATTCGGTTTCAGTACGCGCAATTGGTGTATAATTTGGGAAATTGCCACTTAGTTGCGCAGAACAAACAGCACGGAATAGGGTTGCTAGATGTGCAGACGGACGAGGAAGTTCCATCGAGTTGAGTAGTGGAGCTGCCGATATTTAGCTGAAGCGACAGATGAAATAGCAGGTAGAAAAGCAGACGATTAACACCCACTGGGATTGATTGCATTAAAAAGCTAAAATCAAGTTCAAGGTTAAGAGTGAAACAAAGGGAGTTCATCGTCATTCACGTTACCAATTGATGCCGCACCCAAAGACTAACATCTTTCTTGTCAGGATCTGGGCAAAATTCCAGTTTATGAACGCTCATCGCCCAGATATAAGATGTTGACAGCTATTAATGCATTTCTTCAACTTAAACTGCTTATCCCCAACCAGAGCTGTGAGTGATTTAGCAGTTAACTGCGCGGAAAACGGAATCGGTGAACAGAGTTCAATCTCCAGTCGAAGCTATTTATTTCACTTCGCACTAATGCCTTTGGGAAGAGCATGAACCTATCTCTTCTTCCCTAGCAATGGGTTAAATAGAAGGCCAGACTGGGCTCTTTAGTCTTGGTAACCAGTCTAAGATAAAGACAACTCTGATTCCAAAACCGGGAGTTGAACCCTTCTAAGGCTGTTGGATGTCTACTTTGACCTCCAACCGGCAGTTCCCGTGGCTAAACACATCGCGTCCTGCTTTCATTCATCTGCAAGGCCAAGAGGAGGGTTCTGACACTGGGTATCGTAGAATCACCACACGCTTTGTTCAGGCTTGTGGTTGAGTGTCGTTCCATTGTCTATGGAGAAAGAAAGAGGCTTTCTCATCTCCAACCAAACAGTTTCAGAGAGTTGAATCTATTTGAAATTAGTTTACATCAGAATTAAGTAACGTTTTGCCCTTTTAAAACATATCTTACTCATACAACTTTTATTTTCAGTTTTAGAGAATGATCTCTGATAACCGTCCGAGTACATAATTAAGATAATTAAGCGTGAGTATTATTTATCGGGTAATGTTCTTACGAAACCGTTGCCCACGACGAGCAAACAAGGTACGGCTTGCTGAAAGGTTTATATCTGATGAAAACAGGAAGACCAAAGGACGAGGGTGTTTGTGCAGTATGTATAGCGGGGAGGGGGATAGCTTTTCACCGCCTTATAAAATTCTTCTCGGAGGCTGTGGCTGTAAACAATGTCCCGTCGCTAACTTGCTACTGCATTCTCAGTGTTCAATTATCCTGTGTTAAGAACTGGCTACCCTATCGGCAGACGTCTGCATATTCTTCTTTAGCAGTATTGTTGGCGAAATATGCGCAGTCTACTTCAATTTGTTTTAAAAAAAAACAACAAAAAACAAAAATAAAAACTACTTATGTCATGAATAGTTTGATTTTCGAGGATCTCTGTTCATAATCATGGACTCTTCATCTTAAAGGTAAAAAAAACTCGCCGACGAACATTTTTTTCCCAAATCACCATTTGAAAAAATAGACTCTTCCACTGAAGAGACTCCAATAGTTTTTTTTTTCTTTTTATTACTTATTTAACCAAGATTACCATTGCCAAAAGGACGTAGGTTTGAATCTTACCAAGAGCTAAGTCTTCATTTTCGATCCGTGCTGTTTACTTACTGTCGTAGAATGACGGCCTGATGTGTTGGGATTGAAAGAAAAAAAACTCTCTCTATTAAAATGAAGGAAAATAGCAGTGAAAAAGTAATAATTGTTGATCAGAAGAAGTAGAAATTGAAATATATTCGTGAATTTTTTCCCCTCGGGTATTAACTTGTAAAATGACCCCAAACAACTCAGAACCGTGCTATGAACTGAAATAAAACCAATTAAGAATCTGCATCGAATAACTCATTCATCTATTTATAGAGTAAACGAAAAAATGGGTCAATATTCTCTTTTGGCATTAGGAACCGTACAGAGACGGCAGTAGGCCCGGGTCAGATGGGAAAGCCCCCCCCCCCATTTTAAATTGCTCATCAAGTATTTTTGTAATCAGTGCCAAATATATATTATCAATGCATGGGTTGCATGTGTGTGTGTGTGTGTGTGTGTGTGTGTGTATATATATATATATATAGTGTACATAATGTACTGTACTTGCAAGTATATCATGATGACATTGATGCTTCTTTGA
The DNA here is from genome assembly GCA_963457665.1 of Thysanoteuthis rhombus. NCBI lineage: Eukaryota > Metazoa > Mollusca > Cephalopoda > Oegopsida > Thysanoteuthidae > Thysanoteuthis > Thysanoteuthis major. The sequence goes on along the minus strand of OY735204.1, from coordinate 49,111,415 downwards.
ACGTTTGGTCAACAATTCGTAGAGAAAACAAGTTACTCTCAATGATTTGGTTAGAAGATGAATTCATCGGAGAAATATTCCAATTGAATATGCTGAGGTCACCATTATAATAAAGGGTCCTTTGTTTGTAGAGAAATTAGATTATCATCTGATTATATTTATACATATATAATGTAATATATATATATATATATATATATATATATATATATATATATGTGTGTGTGTGTGTTTTGATAATGTTTTACTCGAATATGATAGTACAATGCATGAAAGAGAAATACAAGCAAGACAGAAACGAAAGATATACGTATTCAATCATTTACAAAATAGATGTTAATAAGAAAATACATGCATGTTAGTCCCGGAAAAAAATGATGTAACATATTTTAAGGCAATGGGCAGACACAAAATAATGCACGCTTAGATCGCCTACCTTCTTGAACTTGAATGGAACGCCTAGACGTCGTACTGAATAGAGACACTCAAACAGATTTCGACCGATATGAATTTGATTTTATTTCTTTTGATGCAAGGATAATTTGGAGGTTATAACTTTGCGAAAAACGTTTCTACATTTTGTTCTAAGTATACTGTAAGTTACATATTTCAAAACCTAGTAAAAATTATATAAAATCTCAATTTTTATCAATTCGTACACGTTAAAGTTGTCTACAAGCTATTTCTAGCTGCTAGTGTTAGGCTTTTACAAATACTCCCCTCACCTGACGAAGTTTCGGTATCAGAAAATTTGACGATAAATAGAAATTGTAGAAAGTTGCAAAGTTTGAAAAGGTGTAGAATATTTTTGAAAAATAGAGTAATCGAAAATATGCAAAAAATGCAAAAGTGACATGGCATTCATTGGTAAATAAATTATGACACATGAAAAATGTAAGTTCAAGTCTAGCTGTTGTGTGTGTTCATGGTAGTGTTTGATGGTAGAAGTAGTAAACAGAATCATAGGCGAAAAATTGTTGCTGGCTACAACAGAGAGTTGTGCAGCAAAGTTTAATCCGACGAGAATTGTTGACTTGATACAATACTGTTGATGCTTAAGAAATTTGATTTTTTTCTTGAAATGTTTGTTCATGCGTGTTATTTTTTGCAACCGTGAAAATTGTACCCGAGTGAATAAGTAAGTCAGTTTATCTTACAGTCTCTGTTTTCGTCAAAAAAACTAATCGAAAAATTGATTATTTCTGAAAGTTCTTTCTCAGTTTAGAGCAAAAATTAACCAAAATGTGCCCGGATGTTGGAGGCTGTCTTTTTTGTTGTTGCTTTTTTTTTGCTGGAAAAAAAAACAGTTGAAAATGTTGCTCTGAATGTGTTCTTTTAGTCTTTTAGAACAGAATAAAATAGCTGTAATTAATACTAATTGCCGTAGTCGTATAGATTTTCACTCAATTAGATCCATTAATTCACACGAGCAATATTCGACGTGCTTGACTTTAAATCAATTATTTGAAACTGTCAACAAAATTCTCAACATAAGTTTATTCAGTTTCCAAGTTGGTCTGGCTGGCTATCTATGTATGTATACATCGCACAAGCATGCTGCACCAATACAGCTAAAGGGCTGAACATTTAAACATTTACTCCATATATATATATATATATATATATATATATATATATGACGGCATAATTAGTGACTAACCGTCTAGCCAATTTTGCGCATCTGTTATCTATCCCCTATCTCGTCTTGATCAGCTCATTACAGTCAATCGTCCGCTGTTGTTTATACAAGGCACACTTTTATTCTTTAACTATTTTTTTGTCCCTCCATCGTTGGCATTAGCAATTGAACGATCGTAGCTAGCAAAGGTGGAAAAAGGTTCTGTCCTCTTTTTTTTAACAGATGTGCGTGTGTATTCATATGTTTGTTCATATGGCATCAATACTCTACTACATCCCGTTTGAAAATGCTTTTATTTTTATTTTCGGGAGAAAGGGCTTTTTTAAAAAAAAACCTTTTCTGGACCCTATTTTGACAGGTTCATTAATAACATCTGGATTCTCAAGAATCTAAATGTTCCTAAACGGTTTTTAAAACTCGATTTTAGATGTTTTCCAGTCAAAAAATGCCAGTGATACCATAGATATAATGTATTCTGACCATGCTTATTCTCTGATGGAATTTTTTTACTTCAAATTTTGATGCTACAGCTACTCAATGATTGACTGTGATGGTGTGTAAGTTTTCTTTTCTTTCAAATTTCTACAAACTCCATTACAAACATGTAATGCTTGTAAAACTTTCTATTATTATTCACAATAAGCTTATTTGGAATGAGATACGGAGAGACAAGAGAGAGAGAGAGAGAGAGAGAGAGAGAGAGAGAGAGAGAGAGAGAGAGAGAGAGAGAGAGAGAGAGAGAGAGTGTGTGTGTATGATTTCAATTCTATTTGAAAAAGGGTTTGGTTAGTCACTCAATAGAAATCATCAGGTGACAAACGTCTTTTGGCAACTTATCATGTCGAGGGTATTCAATCAAAAATTGGAAAAAAGGGCTGATCAATCTGTAAGTTAATTCACTCGCCCGTTGTTGAATCACTAAAAATTCCAACTTTTCAAAAAACAAGCAGGCACAAACTAGAGACTAATTTACCACGAATTTACTTTCTAAATTGAATCCCTTACAAAGAACGTTTTTTGGGGGTGTGGGGAGTTAAAAAAAAGTTTTTACCAGACCAAATGAGAAATGAATGTTCCAATGGTACGGCCTGTACGCGTGATACATACATACATACATACATACATAGCCATTCAGCTGGACCAACTTCAAAGCTGAAGAAACCTTCTTTTTTTTTTTCTTTTCTTACAATTCTCATGACAGTTTTGGTTGACAGTTTCTTATCACACCCTTTTTTTCAACATCCTTCCCCGTTCGAAATTGAACTCCAATCACCCGCGTGTCGACGATTTTGAACACTGTCCGGAGAGTACGGGTTGGGTAGGTGGGTCATAGTGATGTACACAGTGGGACTATTGAAAGAAAAATGTAGCAACGGCGACGGTGATACATTTTTAGGCAGAACAGAAAATATAGTTTTATAATTTAAAATTCATACATATGTATATGTATATATATATATGTATATCACTCCCTCGTTCCCTTGAGTCTAGCGTTCAAAAAAATATAAACAGGGTGTCTGGAATAGGCCCCTTCAAAATCGTAGGCCCGGGGCAAATGGCCCACTGCCAGGCCCTGTTGGCAGGTGTCTGAGACAGTGGCAAGTGTACCTGTTTATCTCTCCAACTACTGACTAACTAGGTAAAAAAAAAAAAAGAACATGGAACTAACGATTACTCATTTCCTGTCTTATCTTATCGTCTTTAAATATAAAAAAATCTGAATAAAAAAAAACAAATTTTTACACTATTTTTACACGATATTTGACATATTCTCTCAAACTATCGTGACTGATAATGGATATACAGCCAGACATAGAAGATACGTTCCCACAAGAGCATAAACCCATTAACTCCTGATGGCGGGAATTCCAGTCATTGCAGTTTCATGGCTCAACGGAAATTTTGTCTTGTTATTATTAGCTCGCAAAAGAGAACTCGGGGTATACGCCATGCTCGTTTCGTGTTCTCCAGTCAGAGGAGGCGAGAAGGAGAAGGTGAAAAAGGACAGGCACTTTGCCAGATTTAGCTAATAACTTAGTGAAAGAAATGTAATAGATGACATTTCTTCTTTTTTACAGGAAAGTCAAGGAGGAAGTGTACACAATATAAGAGTTTAGGTAAATATATTTACGTCATAGTATCTTACGCTGCGTATAATTCACTCCACCCAATAACAGTCGACTTACGCCCAGATCGAATTGCATCCAGACCACCAGACGCAGGTTGACGCATGCCTGCATAGGCTTTTCGTCTTTCATGGTCCAAGAAGACCTTAGCTCCGGTTCTGAATGGTACCGCAGCAGCCGTGCTCCGTAGGGTCTGAATTCATAACTTGCGCTTGACTTAGATTACAATGAGAGAGTTTCGCATGTCGCTGGCTTCGATCTCTGGATCCTGCAGTAGGACACAGTTAGGATAGCTGGAAACAGACCAGAATGCAGTAGATGTCGCGGTCTTCGTGCTCCACAAGGCGTCACTGGCGATTAAAAGGAAGCGGGGATCCACTACCTTGTTTAGAATCAAACTTAATATAACTGTCTTATTCATTTGCTCATTTAACCATCTCTTGCCTCTAAAAATTTAAAGATAAACACAGTTTTCTATCAACTTCATCGCCGCCAAATTCTATTTTTCTTCTTTCTGAAAAAGGTTGTGACGCGCCAATGACCTATCCGAAGTAATGAGATATACTTTAAGTATCGTCATACCTAAAATATGCCATGCCTGCGACAGGGAAGGCGAGAAGTTTTCATGCAAAACCTTTTTTTTTATATCATTCTCTGCATAATCGAATACCGTGGACATTCATGGAGAATGGCACCTACTGCGAAATTAACATCGAGCCGTCTGTAGAATGCAAAACTTGCTTGGATCTTCTTCGGGGATCCATGCTTCGGCATTCACCGAATTTGCACGATATCAACGTTATTACATTCATTTCTTATCGCTCGCAGTTAGGCCAGTCAGAGGAGGGGGACTTACATTTTTAAGCCTAGTGTAGAAAAAGGTATCCTCCTTAGTAGGATTAACGGGGCCACCACGGTAGGCTCTTTACACGATTCCCAGTGCACCTGGTATTTCCAGACGGTTACCCATCTAGGTACTGACGAGGCTTGATGCTGCTTAACTTCTGTAATCGTTCGGGAACCGGTGTGTCTAACTTGATTCGACCGTAACAGCTGTAGATGAGATGAGAAGTAAAGACATGTGGGTTCCGCATGCCATTCACCAGAAGGCATTTGAATGAAACGAATCAGACATCCGACGAATTCCTGTTCGCTCCGCAAACCTTGAGCTTGTCTGTCCATTCCCAAAGGCATATGTTGATGCGATAAGATAGAAATAAGTTGCTCATAAAAGCTATCCAATCGGAAAGCTAGTCGTAATTAGATTCAGAGTATACTTTTGATTTTAAAATGTTATAGTTTACCAGAAGTAACTCTTCATAAGCCACTTACTATGAACTCATTCATCACCGAGTGTCCAATGTCTATTGGGCCACTGTGTCCAAAATTGACGTGTCTGAACTACGGCTGAATTAAGTTTGTTGTGTGGCCTGTAGCATATGTTATAAAGGAGCCATCAATGAGGAAAATACGCGTAGATATTATAACATTTTTACTTGCAAAGTGATTTAATCTTTTCTTTGGCTATACAGCCACGAAATACAACAAATATATCTATTTCAGCAATACTATTCGATCCATTTTTTTTTTTTTGAGCAGGTTCGGACTTCAATTTCGAATATCTTCGCATTCATACTGAATATGTATCATATAGACACCACGCTTCCTTTAATTACTGTGTTGAAACAGTTATTCCAATCATGGGAGATCATTAGTGAGCAGGTTGGCTGTTTGCAGCTAAGTGATTACCATGCATGTCTCGAAAGCAACTGATTGTAACCTTGCTGGACACAGGCTGCTGCATTAATCCTGAAATCAGACACAGTTTTTCCAAAAACTGTAGCATGAGACAATTCCACTGATCGATTGAAGTGATTGAGACGGAACAAACATTGATAAACCAATCGTTAGATAAAACAAAGGACTCCAGTCAAGGTTGTTGGGTTGTTGATAAAAAAAATGACAGGTCTGGTTAATCATTCGATAGAAACAGTCATGTGACCAATGTCTTCTGGCAGCATGTCATGTTGGGGGTGACCAGTTAAAGATATTGAAAAATGGATGATCAATGAATAAATTACTTCTCTCGCCTGTTGTTAAATAATGAAAAATTCTGAATTTTCACAAAAAAACAAACAAGCAGGCACAAATTAAGGACTAAATTAGCATGGTTTTACATTGCAAATTGAACCCTGCACTAAAAACGGTGGGTGGGGGGTTAAAAGAACGTTTTTATCAGACCTAATAAGGAATCAATTTTTTCCAGCTATGTAGCTCGATTTGGAGTTCGATTTTTCAAAAAAACAAGGGTACAGGGGGTAAGGATGTGGGGAGCTTTGGCTGACATCATTAAGCAGTCCCCTCCAAGGGAGTTAAAGAGATCGTGACGTGAGGCTCTCAACATGATCCCCAGCTGTTCACGACACCTGGTATACCCAAACGGTCACCCATACAGGTTCTGACCAGGGTCGACGTTCTTTAACTTCGGTGAAAATCGGTGTATCCGACGCCCTTGGCCGTGACAAGGCAGCAGTCAGGAAGTTAACAAAGAGAATCGAACTCAGTACAGAAGTGATCGGATGGGAGACTAGCATGCCAACTATTACTTCATGGTGAGGCTCTCTTTCATTAAGTTCTGCAGTGTTGCTCAAGTATCATGGTAAAGGAGTAACCATCGAGGATCGAATTCACTGCACTAGCGAATTTGACTGCAGGATGATCTTCTGTGGGCGTCTATTTTTAATGCTCCGAACTATAGCGTTCCAATTTTCGTACAGACGTTTTTTTTAAAAGCTTTTGGATTGCCTGAGGGCTGGTTGACGAACACATGCTTCTATCATATACTATTATTTAACTATCACGCTATGTGAGTCACCCATCTATTTTATTAGTGAACAATTTCCTAAATTAGGAGAATTAGTCAGCGAGGAAATTTTCTCCCATCAGTAGAATTTGAACCGGATAATTCTTTCCTTGAAGTCTGATGAGCACTGTTTCGGAGAAAAATTTCGACTCATATGAATAGAAATAAATTTCGGTGCATTTCAAATCAGAAGTAATGAGCCTGTTTCGTCGAAAACCTTTTAGCCGGATAGATTTTTCGCCGAATTTTTTTTTGTGGGTATGATGTTTTTCATTTTGGGTTTTCCTGCTAATTAATCTGCATTTTTATTGTCTCAGAATACTTATACTTCATATTGTGAAACATGAATGGATAAACTTTCTCAAATATATCTTTATTCAAGCAGAATCTACGCTGTTTTTTATTATTTTTTTATATATTTTACAAGCTATATAAGTTATGTAAGCATATATTAATTAAACCTAATCGTAAAGCAGGTTTCAGATGTTCTAAATTTTACACTCATCAACAAAATACTTTGATCGGGTTTCACAGTATGTTTTGCTGATAATAAAAGTTAAACAAACTACTGCTGGATATTTCTAATCATTCGTAATATTTCATTTTCTTTTTCTTTTATATCATCATGTTGCTCTTCTAGTGGCGTTCAAGATGCAAAATAAAATTATTTTTGAGAAATATCACTGTTTTTCCTTATGTTTTTCACTTCCAGATGGTCAATGAATAGAAGACAACAATATCTGGTGGCGAAAAGAGACAAAAATAAAATTAGAAAATAGCATAAACTTTACTTTGAACCAACATATAGTTTGGGTAAGTTTATTTGTGTATTATTTTTTGCAAAACAAAGTATGGATATTTAGAGACAATAAACAAGTAGATTCGTAACTAAAAAAAATTAAAAATTCTGATATCCTTCCGACAAAAAGGTTTTTAGGGATTTTGGTACACTACATAGTGTTTCTCCCATTGGGTGCCAGTATAAAAAGTTTGATCGGAATTAGAGCTACCCATGGGAAAAGCATAGAGATGTCAGGTAAAGGCCAGCGAAATTGAGAGATTGTCTTTGTGTATTGCAACCATTTCCTGAAATGTAATCAGGTGATCTCTACTGATCTCTTGCATCAGTGTCACATTGCCCATAATTTTCGTGTAAAGATGTAAACCGATACAAAATGTCTGCACCCCAGGGTCAATATTGTGGCCAACAACTTGAAAATGACCAGACATGACCTCGAATGACCCAGGTGTCAAAATCACATTTCTAAATACTTTAGTTATGAAAGAATCTACCTCTATGAAAAGGTACAAAATAGTGGTTAACAATTTGGGAAATTGGCCAGAAATGACAAAAAATAATCTCAGATAACCTCAAATTACTTCTGCCTATGCCCTTCGCCAAGAAAGGATTTCCCCCTATGCCAAATTTCAGTTTAGTGAGTGCGAAATCATTGCCCCAAACTGACCTTGAAATGACCTTGAGGTCAACCTCGCATAGCCTGTTATTTTCGATATGAGACAATGTATCCATATGCTCAATTGCAGCAACCTCGGTGAATTGTGCGTCACAACTCTGAAAATTGGCTACAAATGACCTCTGGTGACCTCAATTGTCTCCAGAGGTCAACTCCTATTTGCATATGTTCTTTGCCATAGAAAGATGTATCTGTATGTCCAATTTCAGCAAAACTTAGAGAATCGTTTTAAAATGATCAGAAATTACCTCTGCTGGTCTTGGTTTACCTCAGAAGTCAACTAACTTTCTATTTCTGTCGTATATCATCCTACCCTCTGGATAAATTAACTAACCTTTCCCTTGGGTTATTACTAACAGCGTAACAATCGAACGTATGTAGAAACAAGCAGAATAATATAGATAGTTTCCCTCTTGTTTATTGTCCGCTGGTGTTGCCTGTTCATTCTCCCGTCTTTTCTACCCAACAATTTCCTTCATGTTATTGTTTGTCTTTGAAAACCAGCTTTTTTTCTTGTTCTGTTGTTTATGTTATTTTTCTTCATTGCAGATTAATGCAACATTTCCTTACTTATTTCCCCGTGACGTCCGCCCGGAAGCCGATCTTAAGATATCTTATCAGAAACACGGCCTGTGTGCAAGAGAGCTGACCAGCATCAGTCGATGTGTAGTGGACAGGGTGGCCAAATAGTTGGGTTGTTTCTGGCCAAAAATACGCAAAAAATGATCAAAAATGGCCGAATGCTAAAATTGTTTATAAATCATTGCAATACTGCAGAACACGTGGAAGAAAAGAAATTTATTAAAGAATACTATGGCTACAAAGTTAACTTATCTCGATCAATCCTATATTTCAAGTCGTACAAACTTTTTACACTATCGACCCTTTCATGCAATCATTAATCTCTCGTCGACCTCAGTACCAATTCTACTACTAATAATAAGACGTTCAGTTATAGTCACAGTTTCGTCTCATTTTAGTTTGTTTCATTTTTTTCTAATTTGAAAGTAAATGAAAAATTGAGCATAGTTTTTTTGAGATATCGGTATGGTTCTGGTTGTTCGAAGTCGTGCGAAGATGTTGGGAGACGACGGGATTTATCTCCTCATGTTTTGATATTGAAGGCAGCGTCACTGGAGATGTAGAAAGAGAAAGGGAAATGCACGAATGTGCGCTTAGTATGAACATAGGTGTGGAGATGAAGCAAAACGAAAATAACACACACAAGATTTTGGGTGAACAAATATGATGTACATTTAATACAAGGACATTAATGACGGATGACGAATGAAAATAAAGTACAAACAATAATAACATAAATCTGATCGATCATGTAAAGAAATGAAAAGAGAAAAGATAACGAAAAGTGGGAGCTTTCTTGTCCTTGATAATACTGGCGTCGGAGTCGAAGCAGAATTGTCTGAACTGCTTGTGAATCCGTACGGCTTAGATCGTACCAAGGAATACGTGGAAACTGGGTACAATGTGCGAGCCGGACTGCCAAGTTGTGCATGAACTTGGAGCTATTCTCTGACGCTGATAGACACTCGGCAGACAGACCATAAAAGACAGAGAACATGGAGTTTTATCCATACATGTTTCCCGAAGTAAAGAATTTTAGGAAAGATCTTTGTGACTATCAGATTGTAAAGAGCCTTGCCATTTCATTTATGAGAATGAGAGGTGTATATGCATTTGGAGCACGTGGTGAAGACATGATGGTGTAGCCGTGTAGCTGTGCGTATGTGTGATGTCTCGACATCGCTTTATTGAAATGGGCAAAGTTAGTACAGAGATAAGTTACAATGGGAAATGGTTCAGATCAGCTCGGCCAGGAAGGTCAGCGAGATGATAAAGATCCTAGGGAGAAGAAAAGAGAGAGAAAGAGTAGCCAGCAACAAGTGCCGGGTCCAAAAGCGTAACCAGCTAGGGATGCTGGCGCCAATGAGCCTTAGATTGTGTGCGTCCAGGGCTTTTACAGAGGTCGTCGTAGGAAGTGACGTTTTCAATATCTAGCTAAAAGAAGGGTTTCGTATTTAATTCCTTACTAAAAGAATTGAGGGAGCTACAATGGCCAAACCTGAAAGTTCATGATCAAGTGCTTTTTAAAATGACCAGATTTGTCAAAATGATGATCCTGGGAGTGGGACTCATTTCATTACAATTGTCAATAGAATATCGGTTTCTGGCACATAGCCTATTGTCCACCCTACCACAATTTATCATCTAAATTCATTGAGCAGTTTTGGAGATATCGTGTGGATAAACATGGAAGTTTGGCGATATCATGTGGACTAGACATATGACTACAACGTATGGGAGGTAATTGTGCATTGATCCGCTCCAAAATTCAATCAGTAATTTTGAGAGAGAGAGAGGGGGGTAGATTTAAGCAAATGTTGCGTTCTAAAAATTCTTTTGTGAGGAGAATTTAGACCTGTGGCAAAAGCTAGCTTAATTTTAGTTCCATTAAAAACAAATTTTCTGAAAACATCATTCCCATTACAAAGCTACAGTTTATGAAGAAGACAGACTCAGCTCAGTTTGATACTGGGCTAGATTACAGTTGCAACATGTTTCATTCTATTCTATGTTAACCAGTGACCACGTTTCTTGAAATCCCAGCAACAGTAAAACGCTATCAAATATCAAAAAGATTTACAATATCAAAATTATTTCAATCTGACAGCGCTTCTATTTTCGGTAATTCCAAAAGTGAGAGGAAATGAACGTAAGAGAGTAATTTGGTATTTAGTAAACCTATTTACATTTTCATTAAAAAAAAAACTCTAACAAACAAAAATAGGTAAGCAACGAAAACAGATGAAAAACGCTTAGAATTGGACGTTAATGAAGAATACTACTTGTCTGGAAGCAAAAAAAAAAGAAGCTTTTTGACAGATGCAAGACACTTATCGGGTGGATAAGTGTTTTATCATACATACGAGGACATTGAATAGTTGTTTTGTTGCCATAAACGAACACATTTCCTCATCGATTAACGATTCTACTACTAATGAGATATCTCCTACAGTTTCATTTCATCAATAGGATTCTTGTTATCTTGTAGTTTTTTTTATAGAAAAAATAAAGAAGAAATAGTTTCAATAGTGTCAACCAGTATTTGTAACTGGTTCTTCAGTGCAAAACCCGTTTTCAGAAACTTATTCACACTCAATAACCGACTTCGTATTACATTTTGTTTTCATGTGATAACATGTAATGCTTTTTCAGAACAGCCCTGCAGAAAAAGTAAGATAATTAATTTTCTAACGGGAGTATAGAAACTCGATATCAAAGGTTCCTGAAGAAGTTAGACTTATCATATTTTTATGGAGGTATTTCGTGAAGAAAATCCCTTCATATTCATTGAATTTTCTTTCCTTTTCAACTCTCTACAAAATAAACAATGATTTAAATAAGAAACACATAGGGTACATCTCGGCTATATGCGCGAATTTATCCTCATGGGCATCTTGAATAAACCTCTGACGCCAAAGAAAGTCTTGTCTGTACGACAGGAGCATACTACGATGCATGCCAGCCTCACTTTTAGATTTTCTCTCGCTATTTTTCCACATAATTTCCGTCTAATTCCAGCAGAGTTCGTCAGTATTTTTGCTCTCTTCGGTTATTGTTTCCAGAAACACCAGTATGAAATTTCGTGAAGGATTTTTTTACGTGGGAGTCAAAACCTAAACAAAACAAAACGAAAGTACCAAAACTAGAGGGAACATTGCCCAGCACCGTCCCGTGTTTTGTAAACAAGGGGCTCTCATGGTTGATATGAGCACTATATGCTTTTTTGTTCATTAGACTTCAGACTTATTGGTGTACGTACCCCTCTCTCTCTCTCTCTCTCTCTCTCTCTATATATATATATATACATATATATGTATGTATGTATCATCATTAGTGATGACAACAACTGCATATAATGAAAAATAACGATTGTTATAGCTCACAGTTCCAATTGTTTTAAGTATATATAATAAGAGACCGTCAACCAAACGGTCAATTTTTTAAAATCTAATTTTGATTTTGGATTATCAGATTTTGTTCATGTAACATTATTATAACCAGGAACATTATTCAAGTCAATATCTTAAGCTAGAATTAAGATTATTCCTCATAGATCGAACGGAAAATTGTCAACCCGGGAGTCAAGTTATTTGAATGATAAACGAAAGCTTTGGAAACAGTTTACAGTCTTTTTTATGCGCCTTTGGGTCAGAACAAGTATTACAAGTCAAGTTATAAGAAGTCATTTCTAGCTGGTTTGAGGAAGATTGACACAGTCGGGGTACTCGGTCCGAGCCAGAGTAGTTCAAGTGCTTGAGTCACTTCTGATATATATATATATATATATATATATATATATATATATATATATATATATATATATATATATATTTATATATGCAAATGCACGGTAAGACATTTGAATACGTTGATTTTCAGTTCTATGCAAAGTATTGATAATGGAGACCCAACAACTTTTTCTCTTTCCCAAGAAGAAAGAAACCTTTGAAATTTAAGATTTCACCATAAAACAAAAAACTGAGACAAATTTACTGAAAATTTCGCATATTTGAAACTTTGTTGTAGTTTGTGGAGGCTTTGGTTGGGAAATCAATTAAAAATATTGATAGTGTATAGCTTGCAAAAAAGTCAGTTCTATGATGCAACACCTTCTACTTGATTGGTTTAGGTTTTCCAAGATCTGGCTCAAATTAACAGGTATTAAATACTACATTTGTATTTACTTCATTGTATGTATCATCATTCTCTGCTAATACCCCTATCGAGAATGTCAGAGAGTTACAGGCAATTCTTAGTAATACCTGTCAAATCTTTGATCTGCTCAAAGGCACTTGATATTCCACAATGGTCACCTATGCTTAACTTCGACGATCTGACAAGAACGGGTGTATCCAATGCTATTAATCCCTAGTCCAAATTCTAGACCTTATGCTGATTGTGGGAGGCATTGAGTACCATTTTAAAAGCCTTTGGTATGACTCGGCGATGGATTGATTCTCGACCAGCAAACCAGAGGCGGGCCCTCTGCCACTGGTCATTCGTGCATTGAAATGTGTATTCAAGGATTAGTCCTCTTTCACTCATGTTTGATGTTATGTGGGCAACTGGTTTTCTTTGAAGAGACGCGGCGATCTATTTTCTCCACCGGAAACGGATGTGACATTGTCTTACCACCTGACGTACTTGAGATTCACGAGAGATTTCTCAATGACTAAACTGACGGAGTTTGAGGAGGAAGATTTTGTCTGTCTGGCCATACTTTTTTTTTCTCGCTCTCTTCCCTTTTTCAGAAGCAGAGGGCCAATAGGACAAATGACCTTCGCACCGATAGTCTCAAGCCATTTATCTGCGTGCATTCATAAAACGTGGAAAACAACATACAGAACAGGATACGAGCACTACAAACCCAAATCCTGTTGACGACGACCACGACGGCCATGTTGGAAATAAAACAAAAAGTAACTGAATTGTCAAATTACTCAGCGTTTGTCCATTGCCCTGAAACACGTATCCCCTGTCGCTCTCCAAATAATTGTAAATTTCCGCCCAGAAACAAGAAAAATCCAATACGTTTAACCGGTGGTGCAGCTTGAAATTTGGGGGCACGGGAGTGAGGCCAGATTTAGACTTTGGGGGCGTGGGGCAATTCCGGTTACCAATGGAGAATATCAACAATGTAGTACGAATGTTTTAACTGAATTTGTACTGAATGGGTAATTCAATTTAGTATTATTATTATTTTTGTTGTTGTAAATTTGAATGAATAAAAATTTCATTGTGATAGTGTATTTTATTTAGTACCATATGTCAGAGGAGGGAGAATTACTATAAATTCAAAAAGATATTACTTATTCTAATGAGTAATATTTTTTTTCCAAATTTATAGCAATTTGAATGTATAAAAGTTTTATTGTGATTTTTTTTTGAATGATTCTTTTTGCACAAAAATGTTGGCTTTTTACTTTCCAGCGAAAACAAGGGAAAATTATCAACAACATCAATTTTCGTTTCATTTTCGGTTCATTTTCTCTTGTAATTTCCCCCGAAATAAAAATTGTTTCGTTCGGGTTTCCCCTTTTCATAAATTGAAAGAGAAAACAAATCAAAATAAAACGAAGCTGCACGTCGTTATCAATCTTTTCTTGCTTCTGCTAGAAAGTAAAAAGCCTAGAATTTTGTGTGAAAAAAATCATTAGATAAAAAAGGGAAAAAATAAGAGAAGCAGAAGTAAATAGATATATTGCATTATTATTGCTTTGAATAAATTGTTCTTTAAAATTGTTTTTCCTTGCTTATTTCTCTTTATTTCACATTCAGAATTCCAATCGAGATCACCCTGGTTAAGTCCTGCCAAAAGTTTATGATATAACCTGATAAAACTCAAATGGCAATGGGCAGGCCATGTTGCAAGAATGAGAGACAACTGATGAACATCACGTCTCGCAACATGGATCACCAGAGATCATATAAGAAACCGAGGCCGACAGAACACTAGATGGAGAGATGAACTGATGAACCCAAAACAAATCTTTATTATTTAGAAATAGAAAAAAAAACCCAAAAGAACCCATTAAAGAAAAACAGCAGTAAGTTATGTTCAGAATGACACTTTTCCCCTCAATAAATTTGAGAAGGCCAGTGTGTAAAAAAAACCTTAAAACATTTTTTTATTAATAAAAAATGATGAGAAATATGAGGATTCAAGAAAGAACATTGTTGGAATTCAATCATTGCTTTGTTATAAATCGTTTTTTAAAATTATTTTGCCTTGCTTATTTTTTTATTACTCCACATTCAGAATTCCAATCGGGACCACTGTGGCTAAGTTGTATCATGTTTTTAATGTAAAACCCCATAAAATGGCCACGTTTTCTCCCTCATTAAATCTCAGACGTCCAATAAGTGAAAAATACCCAAAATTTGAGACGGCCAGTGTGTGAAAAAGACAAAATAAAACAAATATTTATTAATAAAAAAACGGAAAGAAATAAGAGAATGATGGGCAAATTATGTTTCGGTGGGCAGTTTTCCGCCTTTAATAAATGCATGATGGGCTGATTTCCTGATTGGAACTTATCTAGTTGCTGTGATTAATAACATCAACAGCAATAGTTTTTTCCCAGCCTCCTGGTAACCAATGTCTGCATGCCGTGTTACGGTGGCCAATTAAACAATTGGAAAAAGGGGTAATTAATAAATAATCATTATTAATAAATTATTTATAAATTCTTTTAAAACAAAATTAAATCTGCCAATTATCTAACGAAAATTGTCAGAAATTGTTGACATTTTCAACTGGTGCCTTTTGACCGATAAAAATTGCTACTTGCAGTAATCTGCACTAAACTGCTTGCATTTCGCCTGATGCCTTATTGACTGAGCTAATGCCTTTTGACCAAGATCCAATTGGAACTGACAAGTTATACATATATAGAAAGTTTAAAGGGTTATATATCTCAAGTAAAAATATGTATGCATGCAAATAATACCGGCAAAACTCCAAATAGATTTTAGGCAATCATTTTCGTAACCCATTCTCCAATTATTGAAAACCTGAATCACAAGCAGTAATTTTATGGATTCATTTAAAACAGTTGAAGGCAATAGCCTCTTTTGCCCCTTAAAAATCTGGCACTGGCTGGAATGATAGGCTCTATAAATGCATTTAAAGCAAAAATTGTTTTATGGATTTCTTACCCGAAAATGAAGTATTTCCCAAGTATTAAGAAAATAATTCCGTAGAGGTAGTTAGGAAAAAAAACAAAACTATTTTGTTGTTTTACTATCATGGAGCCAATGATAACATTTTTATTAACCTCTTTTACTAACCACGATTTCTAAAAACTTACTGTTTCGTAGTAATTTGTATAGTACATTATCTTAAGTAAGAATTTAGTAATATTTTGTATGTTTTTATTATTAAGTACATATGCGAATTTGATTTATTTGCTGCTCTACTGGTAGTCGTGGAAGTGCTCTTCGCATAGAAGTCTCGTATAGAACTCGAGTATAAAGTTTAGCACCGTACTACTATAAAAACCACTACTTTTACTACAATTACAGAACACTAATTTTGAAATCTACGTGACATGATGAGCACTATTTGAAAAAAAATTATCAAACATGTAAAAATAGCATAAAATTGAGAACGTTATCAAATCAAATTATGTTGTCCCTCAGAAGTAGCACAGTCCTTCCTACATAACTTGCAGGATTGCTTTATTTTCGTAACCCATACTCCTATTGTTTTATACTAGAATTACAAGCAGAAATTTTATTAATTTATCTAAAACAATTGAAGATATTATAATTCAATAAAACCTAAAATGATTTCAAATAGTAATAATTGATTTATTTCTTATCAAATAAACTAATTTTTCAAACATAATATTTTTGTATAGAGGGGGTAGGGGGCAAGAGGAGGTTCGAAGGAATAGGTCCTTTTGCTCCCTCACAAGTCTGGTCCTGTTTTGTCTGGGAGATCTAATGATGGTTCTAAGTCCGGGTAAAGGAAGAAGGTTGAAAGTGCGGATAGCAACACGACCTATTATTTGCTACTGAAAGCACGGAGTGGTTACGGCCCTATGCTCCACATGGCGTCGGTAGGAATAAACAACAAGAAAGGAAGCAGTGTGTTCTAAAAATTACGAAAAAAAAAGCTAATCCCGGATTAACTATGTAATAGTAGTATATTCTACGGGCACTGCAATTTCAAGGAACCAGTACTAAATGCTTGCTTGCAACCAGTAGCAACACAAGGCACGACTGTGCCTCCTGCAAATTGTCAAATTTGCGCTTCTCACAAACCTAAAATGTTTAAACGGATATTTTTTCGCTTGAAAGTTTTAATCCGATTTTGAATTTTATCTTTTAAAATAAAATACTGCCACACCCAAACTTGTTCTTTTAATTGAATTCAAAACAAATTATAGAACAGTTTTAAAAAATAAATAAAATGAGCTCTATCGAGTATAATTTGCTCGGAATAAATTCACTTCAAGTTTTCAATCTTCAACTTTGAAACTTCTCTTCCGGGACTTCACAGCAGTCAACGAGTCGATTAGTTGTTTGAAGTCAATTTTACGAGTTGCCTCGTTTTCTATCACAGAATGACCTGAGAGTCGCTCTTGTGACATTGAGCTTGTAAGCTTGTTAACTTCCATTAGAATAAATAGAGTCGCTATAATAAAACGATAAATCTGATATTGAATAAAGTCACTAACCCAGTATTGTTATAGATAGCGTCACCCTAGCAAAAAGTACATAAATCTTTAAACACATTTATTTATCTATATTCTTCTGCTACATTTATTATTGTTGGAGAGTGAGTGAATATGTCACTATTAAGAGAAATTGAATGAATTGTCGAAACCAATATAAGAAGAAAAAGAAAAAATAGTTTTGAATTTGCTTCTTTCTATTTGAGGGAAAGAAGATTTTTCAGCTTTCATTGGATATATTGTACCCCAGAGTTCCAGCGCCCCAACAGTGGCAGAGTTTGCAGGTCCCACGTACCGCCTTTCAAGTTATCAATTCCGATTCAGTGATCTTGCACTTGGGCTATTACTACCCTAAACTTTTATGAACGACTATGACTTCAAGAATAGCGATTTTAGGCAATTATCAGCATTAATTTGAGTTATTTCAACACAGCAATTAATGGACAAATACTATTACTGAAATATTTGTGATATCATCTGGCTGTATAGCGAACGAAAAAAAAATGCAATTAAGAAAAATATTTTTGTAATTTGATATCTATGTGTATTTTTCCTAATTTGGGGTCCCTTTATAACATATGCTTCAGATCCTTTACTAGTTTAATTTGGGCTACAGATTTTCGAATTGGATGAGGGAGACCCCAAAAGGGCACCTCTCTTGATTTGAGCAGATCACCAATACAAGATCTGTACGTAACGAGTCTGAAACTGTTGGGGACAGAATGAAGGCGTTGACGACGTTCGCTCTGTTGTGGGTGGGTTCTGAATCAGTATGGACTGGTGGCTACATCAAAACTCGACAGCATTTCAAGTGACATCATCGATATCTGCGATGGTTCAAGATGGGAGTTGAGCTCATTTTGGAAGCTAGTTAGTTGCAATTTTGTGAAAATATTGCCTCATATCTCTTCTAAATACTGAGTTTCATACTGCAAAACGTAAAGGGTGTCATAAGAAATTTTTTCTCGAGTCGATACAAACTGAGTAAAAAGTTGTACAAAATTTGAATTTATCTTCTACAATATACTACTACTATCTGAAGAATTTACAGCGAGACTTTGCATATTCAGTCACAAAACACCTACTTATAGTCCGGGAATTTTATGCCAGAATGGAAGCCAATTCCTCACAAATTGAAATAAAAAAATCTCAACAGATTTTGAATCCTCAATAGGTTCTAATGAAAAAAAAATGTCTACAAAAATTGTATGAAGACAAATTCTGGAATTCAAAATGGCCACCAGCCACCCCAGTGACAATGATATATCTATACATAATAGAGCCGGGCACTGTGTTAACTCGAAATTCGGTAGGTGAAGAAGTGCAGTGTCGATTTATTATTGCAATTAGTCAGACTTTAAAATTCAAGACATTCAGATTTCAGAATGGTACACTAACAGAGAGAAAAAGAAAGAGTAAATGCCATGACGTCACGTGGTGTAATTAGCGGCTAGGAAGAGAGAGAAAGAAAAGGAAATTGGAATTTTTATGATATCCCCAGACAATTGGTTCGTTCTTTTGGATTTTTTTTTTTGTTCAGACAACGCTTTTTTGAGCAAGTTATTGTTTTTACCTGACCTCATATTCATATTATTAGTTCGATTGTGGGTTAGTGAATCAAACTATTGTTCTTCTATGTATTTTTGTTCATTTATTTTTATTCCGATTTTGTTGCCGCTTCCTCTTCTACAGTTTAGTGAAATTTTTTGGGAGAGTGGGAAATGGCCTAAGGAAGAAGTGCTTAGATCTTTGGGCGGATCCAAGTGTGTTCACTGTTTCGTCACCAGCATCGTACCTTTATGTACACAGTAAAATATATCCAGAAGTTCTGAACGAATTTCAGTGAAACTTTCTTGAAGGGTGTGCAATGGGATAAGGAAGAAGTATTTACATTTTACATTCTACAGATGCCCTCTCCTGCATAGTTATATGTACACAAGACAACATCTTCAAAAATGATAAAGGTAAAAAGTGGTGTTTAAGTTCGTGGGCGGAAGGGGGATACAAGAATTTTCCACGGTCACCTTCCATGCACTGTAGCTATATGTACACAGCACAATATCTGAGTTCTCGAAGAATTGCAGTGAAACAGCGTGGAAAGGTGGGTAATGGTCTAAGGAATTATTATTTACGTTTATCGGCGGATCTAGAAAATTTTCAGAGTCACCAACCCAGCATCGTAGCTATATGCGCACAGCACAATATCTCCAAAAGTTTTCAATTAATTTCTATTAAATTTTGCGTTGCGCTGTCACATTCAGAATCACCGGTGCACAATTCAGCAAATGCGATTTTGGCTCTGATTTTGAATGAGCTCCTTGTAATAACAAGAATGAAGGTAAATGTCAGATTTGAAATAAGCACCCTTGAACTATCTCATTTCAGATACATGACAAATTCTACACTAAATTTTTTTGACCTGCATAATTCATTATATTGTGATTTGTAAGGGACAACACATTGAATTTTTCTTTGCCGATAACTGCAAACTCGACACTGCACTTTTAAGGTGCTGGGTAATACACCTACCGAATTTCAATTTGATACCATTCCTTGAGATATATTATTGTCAATGGGGCGACATCCATTTCAAGATCAAAATGTAGTATCTGTTCTTCCCACGTCGACGACACATCACATTAATTTCTCGTTTTCGACTTTAAACGTTATTATAGTTGTATTTTAATTGTTCGCTTTATGAATTTCAGTTTGGTTTCATTTGAGATTTTTTTCAATTGGCAAAAAGAAACAAAGGTTTTATTATGGTTGTATATTTATAGCTGGATGTTTTCCTTGAATTTTATAAAACCATTAAAACAATTACTTACATACGAAACACACTATGATTTATTTTCATACAAAATCTAATGAAGATCAATGAGTAAAAAATAAGTAGAAAAGAGTAATGTAGAGTTATAATAAAAAGAATTGATTTAGTGAAATCAAATTACTTGGCTCTTTTTTCACATGAGTGGCACCCCACTTTAAAATGCCAAGTCGCATGGTTTTCACTGACAACAGTAGATAAGATTCATAAGAACTTTTGTTTTTGTCAATTGAAAAAAGGTTTCGATTTAAATAGAATTCACGAAGAAAACAATTGAAATATAACCATGATAACGTTTAAAACTGGAAAAAGGAAGTTAAAGCGGTGAAAGTGACACGATACAAAATTCGATATTGTCCACGTATTCACCGCATTTATCAAACTTCGTCCGGAAAATAAACAGAAACATGTGTTCGTTGAAGCTGAAATACGTTATATCAAGATTCGCTATAGTGGGGTTCACTGGATAAGTACCTAAAAAAACATAGTATCTCAAAAGTTACAGAGACATTTAATTCTCTATAATTCTTTCAAAAATAAATCAAATCCATAACTCATTGTGGTTTCTTATTCATATGTATCTCTCTCACTTGAAAACTGCCAACAATTGCATTTCTTCTAGTTCTCTGGCGGGAAATGGTGAAACAATTTTTCATGTAATCGATCAAATGATTTGTAAACATGAATTCAAGTTCGCAAGTTTAGTGTTTTATGAAGAACATATCTCATTCTTGCTACTTCAAACAGAAGACCTGCTCAGAACCAAATGATTAATAATAATTTAATGGTGAACAGGCACCAGAAAAAAGTGCTGTTTTTGCACCTTTTGAGGTTTTGAGAATTTTCCAATGACGATAATAGATAAGATTCATAAGAGTTGTTTTTGTCAATTGAAAAAAAGTATTCGATTCAAATTCACGAAGAATTGAAATAAAACCATGATAACGTTTACAACTGAAAAAAAAGGAAGATAAAGCCGTGAAACTGGCACGATATAAAATTTCTTATGGTCCACGTGTTCACCGCATTAAGTTTTGAGAACTTGTCAAAATAAGATTATAACTTTCAATACCGTTTACTAAATAAAATCCTTTTTGATATTTTACATATTTAGTGTTAGTGAGACAATCTCCGTTGTGCGATGAAAAAGCAAAACAAAAAATTAGGGCTCTAATTAGGGTTGTAATACTTTTGAAATTTAGGAATGAATATATCTATGTTTTTTTTTTCAGTAACAAATTGAAAAAATAGAAAAGAAACACTTCAACTAATACTAAAAAGGGGTGACACCCTGAGTTACCGCCTAGAAATGCCACTGCATTACCCCTCCAAACAGCCCAGAAGGGCGCTTATTGAAATATGAGATTCGAACCAATGATCATTTTTTTTTTTGTATTCGTGGAAAAGAGACATGTGTGTCAAAAAATTAATTTGTTAGTAACAGTTAACATTAGAATAAACAACAGATGATTGGAGGTAAAAATCGACAAGAATCCGTGTCAGCGAACTTTGTGACTCAACCAGTCACGTGTCGCGGACGCTTCCTTGTGTGCTAGATAGCAGCTGCAAGTTCGATCATGTCAGCTGACTTATCGGAAACAAACGTGGAGCTTAGTCGTTGTTGACAATGACACGGATATCTATCAACGAGAATTTTTTTTACTTGCTGAAGATATATGATAAAATAGATTAATAGATGAATACAACAAATCGTACAATAGCATTCCTTGGCGTTTTAGTTCACTGTGTATTTGCGTGGTGAGGAGAGTCCTGGCGTAGGAACAAGTAAATTGTCTCTTTTTAAAATTCAAACTCAATATGCGTAAAAGAACAAGAAAAAAAAGCATGTATACAGTGAAAGTAGCTGTTTTGCATTGAATTATTTGGATGTTTTTATTGACTTTTCCCAGTGCTTTTTCAAAGCTGTCAAGTTCAACTGCGTTCGGCGTAAACCCTTCCTCGCCACTCCAAAGTACAGAGAGTGCAAGAAGTATCTGATGTATTTCAACGTACTTACACGCCTTCAAAATCGACGGAATTTGGAACAAAGATTTCTGATTTTTGAATATGACACTTCAATGTTCAATCTTGTCTCCCTAATTCTTTTATTGTTTGATCTTTGGTCCGAATTCTGTCAATTTGATCAGCGGCCCGATATAATCATTTGACAACAGCTTGCATAACTGATCGCACCGTATGACGATGTTAACGTATTTTATTGAGGGACATATCATATCGACTTAGATGTTCCAATACACAGCTCTACCCAAACAGACACTGAAGGTCTGCTTAGCCTCAGGAATGTACCCCTTTCGATCTCGAGAGTCTTGTATTCATGTATGCATATATCAGTCGCATATGGCACTTTATACGAGTGAACAAAGCTCTATGCACCACCAGTATATATATATATATATATATATATATATATATATATATATATATTAATGCTCCTCTATTCAGGGTTGAGCACTTTTTAAGTGAGGTAACTCATCCATTGTAAGCTTATGCAATGCTCTTCCATATGAATTGAGCACTCTTGTGGATAGGGAATTTATGCGTAAATAGATATATCGCTTAAATTCAGCCTGACTGACCGTCTAGTTTCGTAGCTCATTGGTGGGATATTGGTCTGCAGAGAAGGTTTCAATCCTACCTCGTGATACTGGATGGGAAATGGAAAGTCTATAGCCACACTGAAGAGATGTAATACATCGAAATAGCTGTCTGTGGATGACACAATAATATATATATATATATATATATATACATATATATATATATATGCCATTTGTACACAAAGAAATTAGAGCAGACCAAGTCACACGTTGACGATTAACCTACTTGTCTCAAGACCAAATACTCTGGCATTGAACGATTCCACGCGATCAGTTATGCAAGCTGTTGTCAAATGATTGTATCGGGCCGTTGATCAAAAACCTAATCTCGGCTCATCACCGGCGTTGGGCGCTGACCTTGTGGTGTCCGGGGTGGGCGGAGAGCTGACAAATCGCCCCAGGTTGTGCGAAATATCCAGGCTTCGTCTTAAGACAACTATCAAAGATATGGTCCCGTTTTGTCATTACTTAAAGCAAAGAGTTGGTCCGCAAAGCACGCATAACGTCGATGGTGTTTAAAGTTAAAAAGGACGCGATCCCAAAGACAATAGGGAAGAATTCACGAGCGCGTGAATTTTATGCTACAATGTTAGTAACGTGGCAACACTGTAATCGGATACCATAGTATTTAGTAGTTTAATTGTTTGCATCATACACGAGCCCCATCTGAAGATCCATTCCTTTGTGTTGTTGTGTCTACATGTCATTTTCCAATGTAATGAAAGGGACACGAACCTGAATCAAGACAAAAGAAAATCACTTTCAACATGTATTGTAGAGTCAAAATGTACGTGTGATTAGTATCTTCATGTAATTCATGTCTTCATAAATAGTCTTCGGAATTAAATGCAAATTAAATGGTGGTTGGATCCTTTTCGAAACACCCTGTGTACAATGCACTGGTTATTTCTTATCTTTGACGTAAAGGGTTTTATGCACCCTAGGCATCCTCAGAGGTCATCGCCCTAGGCGGCTGTCTAGTTGGCCCAAAGGATAGACCTCAGTTTATCGAAAAAAATGTAGATTTTTAGAAATAGGATGTAAATATAGTGATAACACTTGATAGAGACACACAACTGTAGCCTGTCGCTTGGCTGAGATAATATCATATCTTCTCGACTGTGCCAGGGGTCAGTGTCTACGTACAGGTGAAAGCCAGGATTTCAAGTGTCGGAAGACTGACGTAACAAAATCTCCGTATTCCTATCTTCTGCCGCCCCCGCGTTATTATACAATAGGTGCAAAAATCAAGATATACCCAGGAAAATAAGTTAAGGTCTTGTTACATATAGAGTACTTACAACTTCTTTTTATTATTCTAAAATTGCTGGCGAATCAGTTTCAAGTCACCAAGCATGCTTTATCTTATAAAAATAAACCAAGATAAGCAAAGTTTAGTGAATACATCGTACGTTTTTAATACATGTGCTGGACTAATTTACTTCTATTTTCGGTTATTGGTATGTTTGAGCCGGAAGAACTATAAGCTGGTCATCCTTAAACTCTGGGTGTAAAATCTTTATAACACCTTGAAGACTCTTGAGTAAAGCATGAAAATGAAATTATTTGCGTTTTGAAACCACTGCCAGTTATCATCGCGGCTAAGTTGAGGAGAGAGGATGATGTTAAGTAGAGCTTATTATATACTCTCTTTTAAGGTTTATGTATTAATCCACAACGAGGACTGATGACACGATCGAAAACATGTAACAAATACATATAACAGTGCTCTAACACACATACACACACAAACACACACGTACGCTAACACACCATATTTAAAAAAAAGGGTATTCAGATATTGCACGACGCCTAATGTGCCAGTATTATGAATAGGAGGCCAAACACCGGAATGTACAATAAATCCTGGTTTCCTCCATTATTCGAAAGTAGAGCGTTTGTATGAGAACATTTCGTAAACCGGAATGGCGAAAAGCAAACAAGCGATAACCATTTATTTATACGGGGACATTTTTTAGCGTTCCCAGACCCCACAAATGACGATGAAGGTATGTTAGGCTGAGTTGTCGGAGGTTGGGTGTGCGGGAGATACAAGCGACTGGGCTATTGGAGTAAAAAATTGATAGAGAGAGAGAGAGAGAGAAAGAAGGTGTGCGCTGCCTCTATACGGATCGCTGCAAAACAACTGCCGAAGATTATTTTCTCTTTTCTGTAAAGCGGAGGATACCTGTAGATGAAATGTACAAAATATTTTTCATGGATAAAGAGGGAAAAAAATCACCCCCGTAAAATAGAGAGACCTGCCTTATAACACACCCACACATAAACAACCCGATCAAACACAAACATATGTACATGTATGTATCAATACACATACACACCCAGGCATACACAGACACATAAACACGTTCAGATGAAGACATATGCACACACATACACAGGCGCGCACGTATATGCATACACACAAACATAAAACAAACACGTATGAGCATGTACACATACACACACATTATCATAACTATGACACTTAACAAAGGAATGTTTGTGAAAGAAAGTTTTAATGAACACTCATTAGAATAATCGACCATCTGTTGCTTCCTGAATCAATGGTGGCATTCGGCTTACATTAAACGAGTTACAACGTTGGCGGGAAACCGCTAGAAGGTGGTGTTGGAGACACGTAGAAACGCTGGAGCCCAGGTTTAGTTGAGAAATTAAAAAAATTAATTAGAACAGAGGTGAAGTAGGCGGGGGAGGAGCTCTATTATAAGGGCATGTAAAAAAAATACCCTAAGGAGTTGAACTTGTACAGTTACAAATCACCCTTGGACAAGGTGTAACACTTGTTAACCTCTCTCTTGCACCTCATAGGGTTACAGTACAAACCCGGAGCTCTCATCACTGCGATTCCCAAACGGTTACAGAGACGGGAGAGGTCAATGCCAGGACTGTCTAAAAAAAAGGTGCGACTTGAAACTACACCAGAGTCAGCAGCTGTCTGTTGGAGCTTCATCGCTAAATCCTACATGTTTCATAACACGTGCCGTAAAGGATGGTCCTGAGAGTGCATTGGCCATCGCTAACAAATACTACCTTGGCATCGCAGATTTTACAATGTAACCATTGTAGTGTTTTTGTTCTCGTTTGAAAGCCATGCGCACTCTCGTCTAAATAATACACATTTCTTGAAAGACTTATCTGGGTAAATTAGAATTTTATTCAGCGTAATGTCATGCATTTTTAAAATTAAAGTCGATAATTCAAATAATCCGTTGCTTGATGAGATATGCGAAAAAAGAGCCCTGGTCGTGAGGTAAGGGTTTGTGTACTAGTCGAATAGATCATTTCTGTGTAGTGAGTTTTGTTTTTTTATCAGGTGCCCCACAATTGAAGGAACCAAACCCCGAACCCCCAAATCTATTTATTTTTCTAGCTACGCCCCTGGGTGTGATTAACAAATATCTATAAGTTACGCAGAGGCACACACTTGTTGCGCCTCGCCTTCAACTTATGTTACTGTAGATATCTTATCTTCCCCAACAGACAAGTCCGGGACAGTCGATTTTTTTTTGTATTCTACCCTCCGAATGGATGAATACATTCAGTGCACCACAAAACTTAAAACTCAGGTGAGCATTTTGAATAATTTAAATTATGTATTTTTTACGGAAATTTAGATTTTGAAGACTTTCGTTGCGACTTGTATTTTAACTCATAAACATTTGACACGATGTAGAGGGTTCAAATTTCAATTTATCGGTCTCTGTTGCTTAAAATAGTGTCAAGTGTACACAATACGAGAAAGAGACCAGGCCTGTCCGATTTCAATCGTGGTAGGATTGTTGAACTTTAGAATCAGGGTGTATCACAATGTACAATTGCTGAGCAAATTAATCAAAGTCAGACAATTGTGAAATGTTTTACAGTGTGAACCAGATAGTTATGAAGCGAAGAGCAGGCGTGGCAGACCCAGGAAGATGCCGGGGCGTTGTGAGACGGCAGTTATCAGAGCACTGACGGAGAACTTCAATTAGTCCGTTGCTCGTCTGATGTTAAAGTTCATGAAAAGATCATCTGACAAAAAGTTGGGAAATGAGGATTCCGACCGCCCACGATTCAACTGAATCCTACTTTCAATGCTGTAGTCTATCAGAAAGTGGAAGTTATCATTCTTTGGGGTACAATATTTGCAACCAGTTTAATCATATCTAAAAACCATTCAGATTATAGAAAATGTTGCCTGTTTTTCTGAATTTTGAAGGCGGCCATTTTGAAATTCAAAATGAACGACCGTGAATGCCCATTCCTTCCAATTATGACCACCAATTACTAATATAAAAAAACCGTAAACCATTAAACACATCAGGTTTCAATGAATTTATATTCAAATATCAATGAAGTCATCAATTTTCTCCACATCATTAATTCACAACCTAATTTTATGCTTCTAATAAAAATTATCATCTTTGGATACATGAGTTGTAGACGTTTTCTTACGGCAGTGTAAACTACAAAGACAAATTCCTGCATCAACTCCCTAATTTCCGATCTTTCCACAATTTACTGAGAACTTCTGGAGATATTATGTGGACAGACATGACTGCACACGGAAGTGTATGAAGAAAAAAAATGAAAAATGTCTTTAAATAAAAAACTGATCCCTGAACCCATCCCAAAATTTAATATCCCCCTCCTTAAAATCTGGCTTAATTGTAATTGAAATTCACTGGGAACTTTTGGAGATATCGTATGAACACATGTGAGGGAATACAGAAATGTACAATAAAAAACTCAAGAATATCTCTCAATCAAAATCAAATTCTTTGATCCACAACTAAATTTAATCACCTCTTCCTAGCTCACATTTCCACATCAAATTTTATCGAAATTCATTGGGAACTTTTGGTGATACCCTGTAGAGAGTCAGGAGAGAATACAGAAATTAATGAAATATTAGAATGGAAATATTTCTCAATCAAAAATGAATATCTGGATCCGCCCCCAAATCTAGTTACTTCTTCATTACCCTTTGTCTTACACTTCCACAAGATTTAATTGTAATTCATTCAGAACTTTTTGAGATATCGTATGGATAGACGAGAGTAAATACGGGAATGTATTAAAAAATGCAAAAATATCTCCCAATCACTAAAAACTTCCAGAAAATTCCATAGAATTTCATGGAGAACATTTAAAGAGACCGTGTGGATATCGTAGGTGAATACAGAAATTTGTATAAAATTAAATCGGAAAAATATATCAATGGGTGAATACAGAAACGTGTAAAATATTAGATTGGAAAAATATATCAATAAAGCTTTATGAATAGTATTTCAACAAGTGCATTTCTACTACCGACATGCAATGTCCAAAGAACCAAGTTCTGCGGGCCCCCAAATCTCCAGCTACGCCCCTGTGATATTGTGTTGAGAATTATATCTTTTAGAATATCAACGTTTTTAACAGGGAGCCATTTTGAAATCGAAAATGGCCGCCTTTAATGTTCATAGGAAAACTAACAACAATTTTTTCTCAATCTGGATGCTTTTAAAAAAATTTTTTTTAGATATGATTTAACCTGGTTTCCAAAATTCTACCGTCCCTCAATGATAATTCAAAAAATATGGCAGAAACCGATACACTATTTGTGTTAAAGAAGGAAAGAAGAGATAATTGCAATAGCAATTAGCAAACTGCTACTAGTGTAATATAAAGACAGAGAAGTCCAAAGTACTCGTGACTTGTCAATTTCACAAATACTGAACTCGAGTAATCCTATGGAAAAATGCCCTTTGCTCTGGTCTTCTCTTTTACTTATTGATAACGAGTTCCCACAATTCAGTATCTATGTTCCAACGTAAGATTTCTCAATCTCAAGATTCCCCGGGATATACTAGAAAAGTTAAATGCCTATCGTTTTTGTATTACAGAGGAAGCAGCTTATCGTGATCACTTCGGGATAGGGACGTTTAGATAACAATAACCGAACAAGTGAATGATATAGCAGGAAAACCCTCACTGCGATCACTTTAATTAAAGTGTTTGGGGCCAGTGTTGTCAATTTTGCGCTTTTCGTTAAGTTTCTTGTGAAGAGCCCCCTATACTTTTAAATACGAATACGAACCACTTCTTTTTGCTAAATATCCAAAACGTCACTTCCGCTGACGTCTCCTAATAAAAAGTCCGGAACACGCGTGGTTAACCGCTCATTGATGCTGGCACTCCTAGCTGGTTACTCTTTTTTGGCACTTGCACTTGCACACGCAACTTGACAGTTTGACACACACACTGAACCCGGTCTCAATAATCATTCCTTGGTACGCTCCAAGCCTTATGGATTCAACAGTGGTTCAGACAGTTCTGCTTCGATTCCGACGCCTGTGCTATCAATGACAACAAAGCTTGCACCTCTTGCTATCTCTTCTCTCCTCTTTACACGATCAATCGTATTAATGTCATCATTACATGTATTACATTTTCATTCGTTATTTGTCAATATGTTCCTATATTAAATGTAGGCTTCATGTGTCTACCCAAATACTTGTATGTGTCTTTTTACTTCGTTTCATCTCCGCGCCCACCTCCATACTTGGCGTGCATTTTCTTCGCACATCTCCCTTCCTTCTTCAACATCACCAGTGACGTCACCGCTAACACCAAACCAGGTGGGAGCAAAATCTTTTGTCTCCAACATCTTTGCGCTACACATTCTTACTGATCACAATACAAAAACAAAATATCTTACAACTGATGACCCCGACATATATCACAAATACTTGTTTTGGTAGCGCAAAAATTCAACAATTGGCACTACTTTTAGCCGATTTTTAGCGCTATTTTTCTGCTATCTATGGCAGATTTCAGCCATTGAAGGTTGCTGTAAAAAAAGCTAACAATGTTAGCTAACGTGTTTGGGTATTTTTTTAACGATTTTTCGAGGTCGATTTACAACGCGCAAATATTTAGAGTTAGCAGTTCTGTTTTGGACTGACTGTTCTTACTTGCAATAAACGCAATCAGTGATTAAAATAAGATCGAAATACTTTTTTTTTAAATTTCAAATAACACAACCTTTCTTGCAGAGAGGACTCTTGTGTTGAAATAAATTACTAATGCTACTACTCTGTGAATATATCATTGTAAATAAAATAAACAATAAAAGAAAATGAGACTACTACAGGACTCGATCCAGCGACCCATAAATAGCCGCTTTGACATAACGTTGCTCTTGCCATTGAGCTAAACAGTCAGCAATCATGTAAAGGTCCGAAAAATTGCTTCATCTTGAAATTCTCGTTTTGTTCATTCATCGTCTCATTCTGCTCGATTTGTTTCTCAATGCAGACAATTATGTTATTTGGAAATTGATATGTAATCCGACACGAATAATTATAAATGCGTTATATTTCATTTTGGAACACTATTTGAAATGATCTCCCGTTATTAACCGGCAAATGAATCATTCGGCGTAGACAGCGTAAATAGAATGAAGAATTATTGAAAATGGGGTGGCTGCGGGAATCGAACCTGCGACCGGTAGGTAGCCGCTGTAACGTAGCGTTACTCGGTCCCTTTACGACGTAGTGAAAAATATTTTGGCGCTACGGTGGCAGTTTGATACATCTAGATCTTTGTTGAAACTACGATCGCAATAATGACAAATTAGCTACGTTCATTTGTTCCATCCATTGACTTACATAACCTTTAAACATAACCGTAGACACCAACACCAAACCTAATCCTATCTGAAATCCTTTGCAATTAAATTCAATAAGATATAGTTCGAAACGTAACTGTTAAACAGTTTACGCTGCTTCAATGTATCAGGTAAACATAGTGACCTACTTCACGCCGCTTCAATATATAATTGTCCGAACTATATCATCGCGGCCTTGGGTCTAAAATTACGTAAAATGGAAATTGAGGCGCCCTGAGAAAACCGACCTCTTTAGCGCTTCGACGTCGTAGACAGGTTTGTTTCATATCCGGTGAAGCTGTGTCAGGGAGAATCCTTGAGGAATGAGAACGAGGTTAAAAGTTTCTCACAGACTAGGGAAGGACATCAAGTACGCATAACTCCTCTTTGTTAGATTTTCGCACAATAACTGCTTTCTTGCTTTTTTTTCTTCATTTCTTTTTGTTTGAGTGAAACAAGGGAGGCAAGTATTTATACTTGATATGAAAAAATGGGCGAAGAATCGGGGGTGGTGGAAATGTGACCGAAAAATATCAAGTCGTATAACTTATTTTAATATAGATGCGAAAACACAAGTAAAACAATTGCCACGGTTCAATTACCTCGTTTTGTATTTCAAAATACGCGCAAGTCGATTGAAATTGATTTTGATGAAAAAAATATCCCCGTTTAACACTTCCTGACAAGCATTTTCTTTAACTGACATCCTCCAAGAACATTTTTTTGTTGCAAGGATTTTCGTGTTCCCTCGTTATCCAATTTTCCTTGCATCTATGTAAGTCCTTTACGTCTGCCAACGAATTTGTGATGGGTATATGTATTCAATAGCATCCGTCTGTTCATACGTCGATCTGTCAGTCCACACGATATCTGGAAGAGTTCCTGATGAATTTCAATGAAATTTTGTGGAATGGCCAAGGCGAGGGGGTACTATTTAGATTTGGGACTGGATCCAGGAATTTTCACAGTTACCTCGTCTGCATACCCATGCAATATCTCCAAAGGTTTCAATTTGATTTTCTTGGAAGGGTATGCCATGGTAAGAGTGAGAACTGGTAAATTTTGTGTGGATCCATGAACAATTACCTACCCTGAAGTTATGTGTACACAGTTCTCGATGAATTTCAGCAGAATTACTTGGAAGATTGGGCAATGAACTACGGGAGAAATGATCAAATTTGGGGCAGATTTATGGTTACCTACCATGCATAAATCGGCCTAGAAAAACGAAAATCATGTGCATTATTCATGTTGAGAATAAGAATATAACTGTCAAAGAAAATGCAAAACTCAGCAAGGTAGACCACTACATCTACCTACGACAAAGAATCTCTATGAGACCCTCAAAAGAGGAGGAAATCAAGCGAAGAATCACTTACGGATGGCAAGCCTTCGGCAGAGCAAGCTCAACTTTCAAGAACCAGATGATCCCAATAATCCTAAAAAGAAGTGTATACAACCAATGCATTCTCCTGATAGTCACTTATGGAGCTGAAACATGGAACCTAACCAAGAGACAGACCTACAAACTGAGAAGTATGCAACGTGAGAGAATCATGTTCAACCTTACATGTAGAGATCACAAGACAGTACAGTATATAAGGAAGAAAACGGGTGTCCGTGACATCATGGAAACTATTAAAAAACTCAAATGGCAATGGCCAGGCTATATTGCAAGAATGAAAGACAACCGATGAACATCACGTCTCACAACATGGATCCCCAGAGACCACATGAGAAATCGAGGCCGACAGAACACAAGATGGAGAGATGAACTGGACAGGTTCAGGAAATACTGGCTACGCAACGCCCATGATAGAGAATTGTGGCGAATCCTGGGGAAGGTCTATGTCCAACGACGGATGTTAAAAGACTGATGATGATGATGATGACTATGCATCGTAGCTATATGTAAATCCCACACAATATCTCCGAAAGTTCTCAATGAATTCCTGTGACGTTTCGTCGAAGGCCATTGGTTACAGAAAAGATTGATTAGAGCTTAAGGCAGAACTAGAATTTTTTTGTAATCACCTCACCTGTATCGTAACTACGTGTGAACTGATATTTATTCCATATATAGAGACAATGGGACTGGCAGTGGTATGTGCTCTCTGTTTCATAATTCCTTTTTACCGCTCCTGCAAACTGAGATGTTTACTTGGCATCTATTTCCCTTTCTGACCAATCCTCAAGTTTCGGCCAGTGTTTATCTGACGAATTTAATATCATGATCTGAGGAAATGAATTTGTTTGTATTTAACAAAGAAATAACACCGAATCGTATTGTTCCTCTCGGCCCGGTATTACATGCTTTGTTGCTCGGTACTTGTCCGCAGTCCGGTGGTTGGGGACCTTTGATATATGGTGATAAAATTTAGGCTTGTTTGAGAGTAGGTAGAAGTAAACTGCAAATCATCATCATCATCATCATCATCATCATTAGTCTTTTAATATCTATCGTTAGACATAGACCTTTCCCAGGATTCTCCTCACCTCTATCATGGGCGTCGCAAGGCTAATGCTTTCTGAATTTGTCTAGTTCGTCTCTCTAACTAGTATTCTGTCAGCCACGGTCGTGCAAGTGATCTCTGAGGATCCATGTTGTGAGTCGTAATGGCCATCGATCATTTGCAATTTTTGCAACCTGACCAGTCCGTTGCCATTTGAGTTTTCTAATGGATTCCATGATATTTTCTCCCGGATATATTGTGCTTGTCGTGTGATCTCTCCTAGTGAGGTACAGTGTGTTAAAGAACAAACGATTAACTGAAATACTGGTTCGAAAAAGGCAGAATTTTATACCATGCTGTAAATAGGGTTGTGAATACATCAAGATAAACTGTAAGGTAATCTTTGAAGGGACCCCCATTGAGACTTAAGAGTTGATTTACAGCTGTTTATAAACCTATCGTAATTGAAAACGTTTTCTTCTTTCTTCTGTTTTGTTTTCATGAAATTTTAGTCAACGAATTTTTCAAGTATCGTCCAGCTACACGATGTCGAGGACTGGCTTTGATGTTCATGTTCGCGATCAAAATGACTTCGGGATTAAGGCAGTTAACTATTAAGCTGGGTAGCCTTCAACGTAGTGGCCCTTAACGAAGGGAGACTTGAGAGCAAAAAAAAAATGGTTTGAGTGCACACGTGTGTATTTTGGATGATATTTTAGTAATTTTGTAAATATTTTTTTATTCATATCTGGAATATTAAGAATACTATTTTGTTTACCAAATTATGCTCCAGTCACGTAAACATTTAGAAGTAATGCTTCGAGGGGGCCGGGATGGGGAACTTACTAAAGCTCAGCGTTGGGGCCTGGGTGGTAGATAATCTGTCACTGGATCAAGGATGGTCGGGATTTCACTGTTTTCCTAAAATTATCTGGAATTGTATCATCAAAATGAAACCCAGATGTATCCGGTTGCATAAACAACGCGTGCGTGTGAGCACTCACGCACACACACATGTACTCATGCATATAACCACACAAACACATTCACAAGCATGTGCAGACACGTGGACAAGCGACAAATGTTAACACTCCCTTCTGAATGTTTTAAATCCAGAGTGAACAAGTACCTTACCCAATGTTTGACTATTTTTTCTTTAAAAAAAAAAATTATATATAGCTCTTCATTTCTCAGTGTTTCTAACTCTCATGAGTCATTTTAACTCTCTTACTGCTTTATTAAAGTAATTTTTAGTCTCAATCTTGAACACGTCATGTTTTAGTATTTCTAACTTTGCAATTTTAGCATCAATAAGCTAATTTTTTTCCCCTGATTGGTTTCAAGTCCGGGACATAAATAACTCCCTTCTCACTAACACGTAGGTGTGAAAGGCGACCGAAAGGCTTTGCCCAGGGTTAGTAATAGTAACACTCGCAAACTCACACATGCACACGCGCACGCACACACACACGTACGCACACACACACACACGCACACACAATTCACTTACACACGTGTACTAAACATGTACACGCACATATACACACACATAACCACAGCAACATATACACAGAGCTGGATTGAGCTTAATAAGGTCCTAAGACATAGGTCAGAACAGTCAATTCACGCACTGATTAGAAATGAGGTTCAAATTGGGTCTAGCCGACCTCCGTAACCAAAGAATTAATGTCAAACTTTTGGAAACGACAGCCATGGCTTACTCAAGGCCTCCTAAATCTGCCCTGGGCCCCTGAGAGTCTATGCTTCAAGTGACTCATGGTTAATATGTCACTGCATATATGTACATTTTCATGAATGTGATCTCGCCCCCAATTTGGCTTCAGTCAACAAATATCAATTGTCTGCCAGTCAAATTGGTCTCAGACGCCATACAAATCTAATTGTACTGCGTTATATAATGAGGCTGTTGTATAGTGTTGAACTATAAGACTGCCCCCGCAGTAAAAATAGTTTACTTCCTATGTCCCTCGTATCCTGATCAAATGCCTACCGGTTATCTGTACTTCTTATATTTTCGACGTCCCTGGACATATGCATTTGTCTTTTTTTTTCGTCTCAGACCTTTGTGTCCAAATATATTATATTTCATATTAGACGTTGAGTTTTTATTAAGATTTTATGTCCTGAACAGTATCATTCCAATTTATGTGTATTTCATATTAGATATAATCTTAGATACTCATGTAATATCTTTTATCAGAGAGATTTTTATTAATCGAGTCTTGACTCATAAATCAATTTTGAAGTCAATTAAAATGCTTGCTACAATCCCTTTTTTTAATTAATAAAAATCTTTATCTTATACAAACGTGCACGCAAGCACACACACACACACACACACACACACACACACACACACACACACACACACACACACACACACACACACACACTCTGTTGATTCCATCGAGGCCGTCCGAACACCTACGGAAAAATAATAAATTCTATTTAATCATCCTGCTTTATCTAGTAAAGTTTTTAGAGCGGGGCTCGAAGGCAATGGGTGTAGTTAAACTGGCCCAAACAAATGCATCTTCGCAATTAGATTACTGGCTGTAACTTCCACTTGTTGCTGTGAAAGACTTGGGATGGGAACCCGATTTCATTCTAAACTTTAAATTCTATGACTGATACCTGGACCTGATCCAGTAGCTGAGAAGGGTGTGGAACACAAACGTGAAAATGTGCCAAAGACACTGGAGCCAAGATCTGAGGAGTTCTAGATAAGAGGAATGGTTGAGACGGTGTAGACCACTGTGCTGTTGGGGTATGCAAGAATTGTGTGAAGGGTACTGAGGATTAGAGACCAACGGACAGATATCTAGAGTGAATATGGTAGATGATTAAGGAAATCGATGAGAAGGTAGGGGCAATACTAACCACAGTTACTGCGATCTGCGATGGTGCCGAGAGAAGGATTGGAGATCTGAGAAGACTTACTGTCACTCAATCTTCAGCGATGAGCATCAGACATCTGATGAGAACATGCAGACACACAGGTGATATAACTGGGACTAGACTAACCACGGCATTGCTGTGGTCTGCGAGAACGCTGGGAGAGGGGCTGGTTATTAGGGGAGATTTGATGTCACCCAGTCTTCAGCTGCAGACGTATGAAGAACAGCACGTGTCACTTCACCTTGAAACTTCATCGCGCAGACTGGAGGATGTTCATGGGTCCCGCCCTCCAAGCTCGTGGTTTGGTCCGTATCATTTTCCCGAACCTCTTTTTGACCGCTGGCTCTTCCGCTGCATTTCCATTGGCTGAAAGAGCATTTCCCTTAGTCATCACGTTACCTTGCAAGTCTTCGTTGAATTCTCTTCATACCTCTGCAATTGATTTTTATTTACGACCGTATGTGGGCAAGCCTTCGGCAGAGCAAGCTCAACATTCAAGAACCAGATGATCCCAATAATTCTAAAGAGGAGAGTATACAACCAATGCATTCTCCCGATAGTCACTTATGGCGCTGAAACATGCAACCTAACCAAGAGACAGACCTACGAACTGAGAAGTATGCAACGTGCACATGAGAGAATCATGCTCAACCTCACATGGAGAGACTTACAAGACAGCACAGTATACAAGGAAGAAAACGGGTGTCCGTGACATCATAGAAACTATCAAAAAAACTCAAATGGTAATGGGCAGGCCATGTTGTAAGAATGTAAATGACAACCTATGGACATTATGTTTCACAACATGGATCCCCAGAGATCACATAAGAAACCGAGGCCGAAATAACACAAGATGGATCGATGAACTGGACAGATTTAGGAAATACTGGCTCTGCGAAGCCCATGATAGAGAATTGTGGCGAATCTTGGGGAAGGTCTATGTCCAACGACGGACGTCAAAAGACAGATGATGATGACGAAATCAAGACGAAGCAATATTTCAATTGGTGGATTGACCAGACAAGGGCGTACAACATGACCCTCCAAATCTTGATCCTTGAATGGCTCAAGATGTTCACGATCAGGGCCTCTAAGAGGAGCGTGCATTGTAAAAGGGCCCTGGAAGAGTTAAAGGGGACAGAGAGTGTCCAAGGGATCCAAGAGTAAAACTTCTAAGTCGATACAACGTGTCCATTAATAAAATAGGTTAACTATCGTCGACCGGTGTGCCAAGAGGGTTATAGCAGATAAAAATAGGATGGCTAATGGGTGAGAAGATTTGTGTAGTATTTGTATAAGTAGAGACGAAAACATCTTTTCATCGCCTTGTGAAATTCCTCTCGGGGAGGGGCTAGTTCACAATTAACGGGACTGTGCTCGAATTCATAGCTATTTACATAGAAAACTGGAGAATGAACTTAGCCACCGAATGAGACACACTGAGCAAAGGTAAGTATCAAGAAAGGTATCATGCAAGGAGAGTCCCTGTCTTCATGGCTACTTGCAATAGCCATGGTATCAATCAATATAATCTTGAAAAACTATGAACAAGGATACCTATTCATGAACAGGACGGGAAATATTAACCAACTATTGCACATAGATGATCTAAGATTGTACGTGAAGAACAAAGAAAATAGCTAGAATGATTAATTAAAACAGGAATTTTAGCGACGTCATACGAATGGAATTCAGTGTAAAGAAACGCGACGCAGTTCTAGTGATTCACAAAGGAAGGT
This sequence comes from Thysanoteuthis rhombus, assembly GCA_963457665.1. Classification (NCBI taxonomy): domain Eukaryota; kingdom Metazoa; phylum Mollusca; class Cephalopoda; order Oegopsida; family Thysanoteuthidae; genus Thysanoteuthis; species Thysanoteuthis major. The sequence continues at coordinate 49,073,836 of OY735204.1, read as the reverse complement.
TCATGATAACAGACGGAGTATCAATGTCCTTTTAGTCTTTGTTGATAACTCAGGATTATTGAGTTTGAGAAAGGATGAATTTAATTTCAAGAAACATAAATGTAGGTAATCTATGTTTAATTAATAAACAATGGTTGTAAATATTATGATGTTTACACATGAAAACTCCCTAGAATGCTACTTTAAAATCATTATCATTCTTATTTACCAACACGTATCATTAATTACTATTATCATATTTAGATAAAAGATCATTAAACTTTCCAATGTACGATGAAAGACAAATGATTAAGTTCTGATTTTGCATGATTATCAAAAGACGGGAATTATTTGAATCAAATATATTGATTATCTAAAAAGACAATTCAATATCCAAATGTTTAATACATGTTTTTGGACTCTTACAGATTCGACAATTTGTTACTGGTATATGTATGGCATTTACTGTAACACCAATTTGAATCTTTTGAAAGATTAATTACAAATAAAGGACTGTGTAACATGATAGAAATGGGCTTAGTTAATCACTGAATAGAAACCGTCATGTGACCAACATCTTTTGGCAGAATACTGCGTTGGAAATGATCAATCAAACAACTGGAAAAAGAGGTGATCAATGAATAAATTACCCCTCTCGCTTTTTAATGGGCGTTGATCACTAAAAAAATCCGAATTAAAAAAAAAACAAGCGTGAACGCTGACAGACACAAACTAAGGGACCAATTTAGCATAAACTTACGTTGTAACTTTTCCCCTCTAAAAATAACTATGGAGAGGGGGATTTTGAAGAAATAAAAATATATGTAGATCTATCGGTACGTCCTGTACGCATGACATATACATACATAGGTATATGGATAACTAACCAGCTGGGATTAACAAATAAAAAATAAGTACTTAGAAGAACAAGAAAAACGTTAGAGATGAAACTAAACAGTCGAAATTTGATAATAAGAATGTGCACGTGGACAGTATCGATAGTTAGATATACAGGACCCTTAATAGACCATGGCAGTATCAGAGGACCAGAAAGTGAAGACGAAATCGCAAAAAATATAAGGACCCCAATCGGGAACTGAGATGGTTCGAGTCATGCCTATAGTATTTAGCGAACTTAGAACTGGGCAAAAAACTCTAGCATTGAGATTGGATGAATTAGACCAGAGCAATGCTTGAGGAGATTACTGGGAAATAGCGGAGATTTGGGGAGACCTTGTCACTCAATCGCCATCGATAACCACCAGACACCAGGCATGAACATACAAAGGCAGGAAGAAATAATAATAATAATAATAATGAAAGCGGAAACTCAAATTGTAGCACTGACATGATGGGCGAAAGAGAGAGAAATTAGCTGAAGACCTGAGGAGACTTATTGTCACTCAGCCTCCAGCGATAACCACTGGGCAGCCGGTGTGAAACTGAAAATCGCAGTATTACTGCGACCTATGAGTACTAGGAGAGGAGGGCTGGAGACTTGAGGAGACTTGCTGTCACTCAGATTCCAGCGGTTACCACCAGGCAACTGGTGTGAGATTGCAAATAATAATAATAATAATAATAATAATAATAATAATAATAATAATAATAATAATAATAATAATAATAATAATAATAATAATGATGATGATAATAATAATAATAATAATAATAATGATGATGATGATGATGATGATGATGATAATGATAATAATAATAATAATTATAATAATAATAATAATAATAATAATAATAATAATAATAATAATAATAAGAAGAAGAAGAAGAAGAAGAAGAAGAAGAAGAGGAATTCAACAATTAAAAAAAAGTATCAGCCACAGTTTATTGGAGTCTGTGCAAAGTAGTAGGTTTTGGAAGAAGTGAAAATATAATCAGAAAACGTCTTGAACTCCTCGGATCTAGTTGATCTCGGGTTTGGGATGAAAGACAAAATAGTAATAGATCAGTGACACCCTGTGATGATGATGATGATGATGATGATGATGATGATGATGATGATGATGATTAAATGAAATGAAAATACTTCTCAAGGATAGAGAGAAATAGAAATCTTGTTGTTAAAAATTGTAGTAAATATCTATAGGAAAATTATTGATAGGAATGTTTAAAAAAAAAAATGAGCAAAAGGACCCTGTCAGAAAGGACCCTGTTCAGGAGGACCCAGTCCACCTTTCACATGTACTGACACATGTATGAATCATAGGGAATTCTCATAATTACAAGCAGTCATTTGAATATATGCTGCATATATTATCAAAACAAAAAGACTTGATTGCATAATTTTAACTGTTTTACTTATGCAATCACGTAGTCTTATCTCATTAGTACATGTAGCCCGTCTAGAATTTCCTCATCAGAGAAATTTGTATATTTATGTGACTGATTTGCATTTCCTAGGATTGTCAAATTAGCCATTTTCCGGCTAAATCTGGGTATTTTTTAAAAAATTTAGTCGATAGAAATCTGCGATGACCAAAAGTCTGGAAAAATAATTAGGTAATTTAATACAAGTAAGTGTTAATTCTTTTTATTGATAATTTGTTCTGGAGTTTCAGTTTATAGTTTTTTTTCTCTATTCAATGTGGGCGTTAAATGAATAATATTTTTGACTGAAATGCAAAGATTAGCCAATTTTAGTTATTTTTGAAGACGGTCTTGACTATAAATAACAAATCATTCTTGGCAACCTTGGCAAGTGTGATGACACCAGCCATATCTGCAGTTCCCAGCCCTTAAACCAGACGCACTTTAATGAACTGTCGATAGACAGGTTGGCAATCGGGTTTATATTTATAACTCTGATTTAGTTATTTTTAAAGACCTGATAAAAAGAAAGAAAATAGTAAGACAGAAAACGAAACTTATGTAAAATGATAAAGAAATCAGGGAAATCCCAATTTAAAACCAATGTGTTATGCGTTCGTATTCCTGAATAATACTAAATTGTCGAGGGGCGTAGCTTAGGGAGCGGGTGGTGGCGATCTTCTAAATCGCCCATTGAGGCCTAAAATGGGGTTGGGGGCTAAAAGCTTTATGAATAGAGGGGGTTGGAGGCTAAGTAGCTAAACCCCTCCCTCAAATCTCTAGCTACGCCCCAGTAATGGTCATTGGAGGTTTTACGAGCAATCATTTTATCACGATAGGAAATAGGCCTTTATTCGATTTACCTTATTCTATTTAACTTTCGTTAATGATTTGGTATTAATATCTACACGTCTTTCGGTGAGGTTCGAGCGTGTGTTCTTTTTTTCTTCACATTCTCTCGCTTACTTAAAAACTTTAGTAGTTCACTACTCCAAAGCTATCAATAGTGTGAGTAAAAGTCCATTGTTTCAAAACGCACGGATATTTTTTGTAGGCAAAATTATTACCTCTAAGTGGAAGAGTTCAGCGTTACATATGGAGAAACAAACGGATGAGTCACGCTGTTCATTCACAGCAGTAACAGGTTGTAGTGCCCACCTTTTCCAGCTAAAGAAAAGTATACATATACGGAGTTATCTGCCCTTTAGAAAGGATCTACTCCTAGCCCCTACATCTCTGTAGAAATGGTAAATTCCTTGTTCCCCTTTTGACGTCTCACAGAACTGCCAATCAGATATCTGATTGTTATCTTTACGATATTTAAACTGTGGCGGTAAATCTCTCTCTCTCTCATCGTACTTAGGTCAGATTTCTTAAGATAATTTCATAGTAGCAACAACTAGGATGACCAAACTGACGGACATTCTATGGACTCTATCTCACATTTACTTAGTGACATTCCTTTCCCTTCATCCTTCCTATCTCTACATCTTTATCCTGGTAGATCCCTCCACATATCCGTGTCGGCAGAAACACTGGTCCTCATTTATTTTAATTCACTCATGAATTAAACCTGGCACTGATGTTAACTTCTTCGTTTGTTTTTATTTTCGCGTTTTATTAATAGTCCAACTGTGTAATAACCTTGTTTTTGTGCTTAAGCAGTGAACACACTACTTACCAGGATTTATCTCCTTAGACCAATTCTGGTAATTTTATATTTTAGGGGGCTAATATAATTAGCAGCCCTGAAAGGTATTTAAACGAAGTTATCAATAGTTCCATATCAAAAGAAAAACATCCCTATTTTATTTTCGTAATGGAAACACGAAGAGAAACTCTGAAAGTCATCTCATCTTCTCTCTGATAATGGACGACTGTAAGCCTCAAACATTAACATTCGACCGAAGCAACTGAATTGGGTTACGTCAAGAAGAGGAAGTTTTAAATTCAATTTGGCTGTTGTATGAACATTCTAAAGGTGAATATCATACACTATCTAGTAAAAATCATATACAATAACTTTTGTAGTAACAAATATTACAAGCCAGGCTGCTGCAGGGTTAAGCTCCACTCCTACTTCCATTCCGACTGAAGATGGTGACTGGAACTTTTGTAATGCATATACAATAAATTGAAAAAAAAATAATGATTTGAATTTCTGTTGATAGGTAAGACTTGCCATAGTTTGCCTCTGTTTGCCTCATTGGGTGAGAAAGCCACCCACCGATCTCTTGATTTGAAATCACGGTAGGGGAAATATCAATTTTATACATTGGTTTGGCTTAACGTGATGGGACAGACAAATAGAGGAAAGTTTACTCTCCTAAATTAGGTGAGGATTGTTCTTGCCAATCTTGATCTTGTTACGGTGGAAAAAGAAAAACAAAGTCAACTCGAACCTCCGACTCGAAGTGGAGTTTTACTATACCATAGCACTTGCTGGGGCGTGCCACCTGGCTGAGATAGTTGCCTATTTATCATTAGGGTCAGTGCTTGATATTCCAACCCTGATGGAAAAAAAACAGGAAATCAATGCTGATTTTAAAGGTAAGTAGACACTCCCCACTTGGAAGACTGACTCAAAACAATATTTCAGTCCGAGCTCCCTTCGCTTGGTCTTGTGCCAGCCTCAGGAAGGCTTTGTAAATATCTACTACAGCACTTGTCGTTAGCGATTTATTTTTCTCCAATGACTTCTACCCTCATTGGTCACCCAATAACTGTCACCCTTAACAAAGGCGTGGCTGATTGGTGGAGGGGCTGGGCTATTTGAAAATGCACCAGGTCTCTCAATGGAAGGATGGTCCCCAGAACTGCAATTCAACTGACAAATCTCACCGTGTGTTGGCAGTGTCCCTCAAGGAGCCAAACCCACGGGTCATCAAATTTCTAACTACGCTTCTGATCCCTTGGCAAAGTTGGTCTTGTCCGTCAAATCATGGAGCGTCGAGTTACGTTCAGCAGGCTTATCTCGCAAGCTACTGACACCCGAAATGGTGTCACTGACTTAACCCGTCATCATCATCATCATCATCATCATCATCATCAGTCTCCTAACGTCCGTCGTTGGACATAAAAATGTGTTAGAAATAACAAAGGTTTATAGAGGGGGCGTAACTGGAGATGTGGGAGCGGAGGCTTGGCTCTTTGAGGCCCTACCTTCCAACGTTAAGAACAGTGATTCCCAACCTGGACCTGAACTGCAGACCCCCTGAGGATCCACAAAGATATTATTAGGTGGTAATTGACAGACCTTTCAAAACCAGGGGTCTCTGAGCTTGGTGATTAGGCATACCTTCCAAAAACCTAGCAAGGAACTTGAGAACCCAGGCAGAGGAGAGGAGTGCCTCCTAGAAGGGCCTGCTTCAACATTTAGTGAGTTTGTTATTATATTATTATTAGACGAAATGAGGTAGGTGAACTAATATTCCTAGAATTATTGGTGGCCCCCCTCCACTTTTGAATCGCCCAACCCTCCCCCAGCTACGCCCCAGATTCTAAGAAATGAGTAGGTCTGATCATGTACGTGAAATCTTGGTGGTTTGAATTACAGAGTGTTTACGCCCAGAGGTTCAACTGCCCAAGTCAACCATATTGTCGGAATACTCCCGCAAATGAGCGGCGGGCGTCATTGCTCGATCAGGCAAATGTCAGGAGAAAGAAACTATCAAATCAATGACCTATGAGCCCAGCTCCTATTTCTGTCACCTCGGTGGAGCATGGAGGCAAATCTTTGGATGGGACCTGTGCACGTGTCACTTTACCTTGAAACCTCTTCGTGCAGACTGGTGGATATTCATGGGCCCCGCCCTCCAAGCTCGTGGTTGGGTCCGTATCATTTTCCCGAACCTCTTTTTGACCGCTGGCTCTTCCGCTGCATTTCCATTGGCTGAAAGAGCATTTCCCTTAGTCATCACGTCACCTTGCAAGTCTTCGTTGAATTCTCTTCATACCTCTGCAATTGATTTTTATTTACGACCGTATGTGGGCAAGCCTTCGACAGAGCAAGCTCAACATTCAAGAACCGGATGATCCCAATAATCCTAAAGAGGAGAGTATACAACCAATGCATTCTCCCGATGGTCACTTATGGAGCTGAAACATGCAACCTAACCAAGAGACAGACCTACAAACTGAGAAGTATGCAACGTGCGCATGAGAGAATCATGCTCAACCTCACATGGAGAGACTACAAGACAGCACAGTATACAAGGAAGAAAACGGGTGTCCGTGACATCATAGAAACTATCAAAAAAACTCAAATGGTAATGGGCACGCCATGTTGTAAGAATGTAAATGACAACCTATGGACATTATGTCTCACAACATGGATCCTCAGAGATCACATAAGAAACCGAGGCCGAAATAACACAAGATGGAGAGATGAACTAGAAAGATTCAGGAAATACTGGCTCTGCGAAGCCCATGATAGAGAATTGTGGCGAATCCTAGGGGAGGTCTATGTCCAACGACGGACTTTAAAAGACTGATGATGATGGTGGTGTAACGACACATTATATACGATATGGTTTAGTCGTTGGCGAAAATTCTTCTGGTGAAGTAGTAACGATACAATCTATGTATTTTTACTTGTTTGTCACTAATGAATTTTCTTATTTATTTTTATTTTTTATTTTTATTTTTTGCCATTTGTAACCTTAATGGAAAAAGCACCGACATTTTTTAATTGAATGCGTGCTTTTTCCTTCATAAATCTGATACACGATATTTTAAAAACTAAATCTTATAATCTTATCGGATATATATAGAATATATAGTACAAATTTTACAATAGTTCCTTTCTTTCCATGAATCGTTAAAATAGAGTCCCGTAAAAATAACTCTGTCGCACTAGTTATAGAAAATAGAAAAGGCCATCGATGTTTTTGGAAATTCAATGAAACATTGAAGAAAGCCCTAAAATTGACTCCCTTTACTTCTGGGTAATTCGCTACACGGTAACGTGATCACTAAGGAAAGTGATCTCTCAGCCAATGGGAATGCGGCGAAAAGGCCAACGGTCAGAAGATATTCGGGAAAATAAAAGCTGCCACCCAAAATCTTCGTCTGCGAAGCCCAGCCATTCATTAATTCATTCATTCATTCCATTTCAGTAACTATAAACACTCAAGTCCGAAAGGAGAAGAATGCAGTGAATGTTTGCTTGAGGTCGATTGGCCCGCACAAGTCGAATGCAAACATACGAAACCACTTCAAGACCGCACAGGGTGGTGGCTTGCCTTGGCTATCGGCTTGGACGACGAAGATGGGGGAGAAACTGAAAAGAGTGAGATAAGAACGAATAAGTAATTACCTTCCTTTGTCTTCTCTCTCCTTTCTCTATTTCCTTCTTGGCATGAACTGAAAAAAATATCTTTCCCACTTAATATGAACTAAAAATTATTGTTTGAGATTAAGATTTTGTCACAAATTACGCAGACGTCGTGAGTCATTTGTTTTTCTTTTATCTTATGTGATACTTTTCTGGAAAACAAATTAATCATATTGAGACTTCTTCCTTTTATTTCTTTGCTGTCCTTTATCCCAATTCATTCTTTTTTATTCTCCTCTGTTGCATTTTCCTTACTTCTCCCCTTCAATTATTCACCATGGACTGCCTTTTTATTTATTTATTTTTTCTTCTATTATTTTACCGCAAACCTTTCTCTTCTGATTTGTTCTGTTTTGCATGTTCTGCGTTTCTTCATTGTTGTCATTAAGTCCTCGATCTAAATCTGTTTCTCTCCTTCTCTACTTTCAATAAGATGCATTCGTTGCTTTCAATTTAAGAGACCAAATTCTGCAAATGCGTTTACCGAAATAAACTTGTTCAAATTACAAAGTTGCCCAGTTGAAAATCTTTTAAAGACAAACACAGAGGAACAAAAAAAAAATAATAAATAATAAAAACGAAATGAAATAAAATAAGACAGGTCTGGTTTGTCACTCAATAAAAACTGCCACATGACCGACGTCTTTTGTTCAAATTACAAAGTTGCCCAGTTGAAAAATCTTGAAAGGGTAAACACAGAGGAACAAAAAAATAAAACGAAATGAAATAAAATAAGACAGGTCTGGTTTGTCACTCAATAAAAACCGCCACATGACCGACGTCTTTTGGTTGTATGTCTTGTTGGAGGTGATCAATCGAAACAAACTTGTTAAAAAGGATTGATCAGCAAAAAATTAAAAAAAAACCCAGCTAACTAGGAACATTTTTGCAACGTTGCAGACAGGTTGGATTTTTGGTTGGGGCTGGGGTATGTGACGTTGTGTGAGCATTACTTTAATGTTGCAATTGAATATTTTTCTGAAAGCAAAATGGCCGCACATCTAAGACATTACCGCAACGCAATACTAACGTTGCAAAGTGCTGCAGCTGAAAATTCCGCTCACACTGGGAAAAATATCAAAATATTTTTTACAACTCAACTATATGTATAGAACGTATAACATTTCTTTAAATGTTTCTTCTATTGGGGTGCGCTAATTTAGAAAATGCATGTTCTAATGTCTTCCTTGTAAGTTGGGAATGGTTGTTCGTAGCACTGAAAAAAAAATCATAATTCTCCCTAATTTTTCGGAAAAAATTCTGAAAGTAGATTCCATGGGTAAAAGAATTCTCTCCCTTTCGCTTCAAGTTCTATTTATGAAGCTTTGAGTGAAGGTAGAAAACACTATTGATGATTTGTATAACGCACGATTGCAATTGCAATTGTAGATATATATTCACAAATACGCCCTGCTCATCCATCAAATAAAATTTGGATACAAACATTCATAGAGCCTGCTTAGTGGCTTAGCTCTGTATTTCCTACTGTTATCAATAGTCGCAGTTCGATCTCAGATGAAAAAAAGCCGGAAAGCCGATTTTCAACGTAAGGATGCTCTACCAAATTGGAAAATTGGTGCTCATATTCTCTCTTCGTGGTGATAGCTGCTCTCGTCCCCCGGTCGTCCAGGATTTTCAATATCGTTTATATATACACTACAGAAATGTCCTCGTCTTTTAGCCATCCTGCTTTCATCTATTGTAACCCTTTTAGTACGACATTCTATATTCATCAACTGGTAAACGACGGAGTCGACTCCCGGGCTCTCTGCCTTAGCCCTCCTGTCCCGTCCCTCTTGGCATCAGTGCGATGCACCAGCTTCACTCCCTCTGAGTGGCCTTGCCACCCAAAGGGAATCGAACTCACTAGCTTCCCAGACATAGCTCGACTACAACTGGTGCTCTTAAATTGGATATCCGTTGGGTATAGCCATCTTTGGCATAGAACCGAATTATCTATCCCTGCCAACGAAGTTGGAAGAGGTATAT